>CAVLJG010000005.1:86005076-86494150 GCA_963669975.1 Acanthoscelides obtectus | reverse complement strand
ACTCACATTGGTCACTTCATCGTCGGTAGTTTCGCTGTAGAACATTGACTGAGCTAGTGAGGTTGTTGACAGACTTGTTGTTGTGGGCTGTCCTCCAAAGTGTACATGGAGCTTCTTCTCTGCTACTGTAGAAAAAAACCTACCAAATGCGTCGGATGTACCTTCGCTTCGCAGATCTCCAACGGATTCTATATTTAAGATTATTTGATTGGTACAGCTGCTTCGTCCTAGTTCTTTGTTTACAATTTCCCATACCTTCTTCGATTTATTTTCTACATTTTCAATTAGATGTTCATGATATCGTTTTTTAGTAGTTGTTTTCTGTGTATACTTTTTCTTTGTAGGTAATGTTGTCTTAGTTCGGAGTTATCTTTGTTATTTTGCAGGAGGGTGTGTATTTCCCTCAAATTTTTCTGGAGGATCTTATTTCCTCCGTTATCCAGGCCTTAGTGTGTGAGTTCTGCTTAAAAATCGCTACTCTTTCTGGAAACGCGGTACTAAAATGCCATAAGAAAGTATTGATGAAGTTTTCAAACGCCGTGTCTATATCTTCATCTTCAACTATCGGCCAGTGTTCTTGAGACAGGTTGGCTTCAAGGTTCTCAAGGTTTTCACTTTTTATTGTTGTTGTTATCCGACGTGACTTGCTAATGTTTTTAGTGGATTCGCTCGTTGATGTGATGGAGATCGAGAGCATTTGGGCAGTGTGGTCGGATATATGTGGATCAAATACTGTACAAGTGATGAATTGTGGACTGAGATTTGTCGTCATGTAGTCTATTGACGTATTGGATATTGTGTTATTCCTGCTGATAGCGTAGCGTGTAGGTTCGTTGCAGTAATTTACAAGGTTGAACGAATCTAAAATATCTTGAAGCATCATGGTGTTCATAGTTGGGCGAGAATAGTCAATGTTTAGATCGCCGCAAAGAATAATCTTGTCGCGTGTGGCTGATACGTGATCGAGAATTTCCGAAAGACTCTCGAGAAAGGTTCTTGCTATGGTACCACAGCATTCGATGTGTCGTTCTACGGAAAACTTCTTGACATATGGAAGTTCCTTGGTAGTCACGCCTTGCTTCACGAATACAGCACAACCACCATGAATATATTGGCTTCTGCAGAAAGTTGCTGCATTTGTATACCCCTTAATATTAGCTACACCTGCTGCATCAGACGACAGCCATGTTTCCGTGAGGCATAGTACATCAGGTGTTGTCTCATCAACAAAAACATCGAGAGCGTCATATTTGTTCTGTATGCTACATACATTAAGATGTACTAATTTGAATGTGTTAATTTTTGTGAGGCTGTTCGATGAAAAAATGATTTCTGTACGGCCTTAGTTCCTTTCGCTTTACTTGAAGTCGACGGTTGTTTCAATGGTGGCAGGAGATGTTGTTCCTTGTTGCCCGGATGTATAGAGCTTGTTAAAGATGTTCTCTGCAACATTGGAAATTCCTGTATGACCTGATTGGCTTGACCACACTCATCGGCAGACTTTTTTTTAAGAGGCAATATCGCGTTCACAACGGCGGGATTTTTGCTTATTTTATCGGCGTTCACTTTCTTTGAGTTAATGATATCCTTTATTATGTTGCATATCATGTGTTTACCAGCATTATTAAACATGTTTGAGTTTTTCTTGAAGTGATAATGTTGAAGGCCACTGTCTATATCTAAGAGGTTTGCGGTATTTTCCCTTGCAGTATAACGTATTTGATCATTAATACCTTGAATTATACTATTTAGTACGGGACGCCTGCATTTCCACTCTAGAACTGTTGCTACTATGGTGTTAGTGTGTCCCATATTTCTAATTATTCTCCCTAGCGACTCACTGTATATGCAACCTCTGATATGGGCATCATTGGATCCTGCCAGTATGAGTATATAGTCCAACTTGGTGAAATCAGACGATAGATTTAGTGCGTCCTTCATTATGTCATGCATCTGGGCATTTGGGCTCAGCATTGCCTCTACTGTTATTTGGCTGAGTGGCAGGATGTTTCGAAAAATATGGACAGGGTTTCGCTCATGTTCGTCTGCAAGAATTAGTAACTTAGGCTTGCGTGGTTCATTTCTTTTTATATTATTCGAAAATGATTTAGAAATTTGGACATGACTCGACTCTTTGCTGGCGTGTGTTTGTCTGGCCGTTTGCTTTGTTAGAGCTGCATCTGTTTGTGTATTTTTGTTAGTAACCACTGTGTTTCCTTTAACTTTCTCAATTATTCCTTTGAGATGTTCTATCGTTTTATCCTTGTTCAGGACTTCGTTATTTAACTTTTCGATTGTAACTTTCAACTTTGCAGTGAGATCATGCAGATCTTCATTCTTTGCTAATTCTGAGGTTAGTTTATTCCTAAGATCTAACAGCAACTCTTCCTGGGTGTAAGTTTTATCATCCACAGAATTGTCAACTTGTATGTGGATATAGCTGCTATTGTTGGATTTGTTGACTTTTTCTGGTATGTTTTTTTCGATTTCGTTTGTTGTCGTGTATTCATTCTTTCAGTAGCTCCGAGAATTTTTGGTACACTTGGCATCACAGCAAAGGTATCGTGTCTAAATTTTATCGTATGCTGCGAGTTTTTGAGGTTACAAACTACAATGTTTTCTTGAATAAAGTTTGCGTTTTTCTTACCCGTTTTTTAGTATCTGCGTACATCCCTGTTTCAATCTACATCCAGTGAACTGTAGAAATTATATTACATATTAAAACTGTTTAAAAACAAAAAACGGAAAATCACTTTTATAAAATGCAGAAGTAATATTGATACCTTCCTGTTATTGGTTCATTGGTTCTTGATCAGATAGAACATTAACAATGAATATTTTGATAATATATAGTAGAAAACACAACTTTATCACTCCCTAATCAAATTTGCAGCATAAAAATAACACATGTTGCAATTACAGCATATCAACCTATTTTCATTTCAATGCAAAATAAGTCTAACGCATAGGTGGCTGTGAAAAATAAAAGCCATGAAAATTATTTTTATTAATCACAGCTATCAGAATACGTTTAAAATAGTTTGGGGTAGTTAAGTTTTTCAAACTGGGTAGAGGAAAGGTTATTAGTGAGAAAATTAGGTTACTGATAATTAATTTTTTTAATTCTGGGAAATCAAACTCAGAAATTGCATCTTTGTTAGACTTATCGCGGTACAGTGTGAGAAATATTGTTAGAAGATATAACGTAACTGGTTCAGTTAATATTAAGCCACGATAGAACAAAAGTAATATCACAAATGCCGACCGAAGAGCATTAAGAAGAATAATCGTAAAAAACAGGCGTGCCAATTATTTACAATTAAGTGATCTGTGGAGTGACGCTGTTGGAAGGAGAATTTCGAGGTCCAGAGCTCATAGAGAGGCCCACAAACTGAGATTTAGCACTTGCAAGGTAAGTTTTCTTATAAAAAAAGTGAAGTAAAAACTTGTTTATAGGCCAAAGAAAAGCCACTCTTAACTCCACTACAAAAGAAAAATCGGCTTAGATGGGCTAAAGAACATAGACAATGGACACCTCAACAATGGTGTGCAATACAATGGAGTGATGAGGCCCGATTCGAAGTTTGTATTGATGACAGTCGCAGTAGAGTTATTCGCCAAAAAAATGAAGCATTCCATGTTGACTGTTTGAAGAGAAAAGTAAAATTTTCAGCATCCATTATGGTCTGGGGCAGTATGTCATCAAAAGCAGTAGGAAAACTTCATTTTATTGACGGATACAAACAAATATTTGGCAATTTTAGAAGAATCGCTTTTACCAGTGATGGAAGAATGTTTGACATCCGGCCAAGAGTTTGTGTTTCAGCAAGATGGTGCAGCGTACCATACCTCAAAAAAGGCTATAAAATGGATGGAAGAAAATAATGTACCACTTTTGAAATGGGTTTCTAGCAGTCCAGATCTGCCACCTATTGAAACTTTGTGGCACAAGATGAAAAAGGTTCTACGACAACATCCTGCTCGTACAATCACCGAACTGAGATAAAAGCTTCAATGAATATGGCATTGATTTACACCAAATTTTTGCTAAAACATGGTTAACAAAGAATTTCAGCCGTAATAAAAACAAAGGTGATGTCACCCAATGGTAATCTTTCAATTGTTGCTTTGTTATCTTGACGCATTTATTCGCTCATTGTTTATGTGTTCAGATGTTCTATTAGTCATAGGTCTAAGTGATTTCAAATATGTAGTTTTTACGACTATATTTAAAATGTTTTTGAGAAAATAAATTGTTTTAGAAGTAAATAGTATCGTCATGTTTAGTTTATAAAGGCATATTTTGGTACAAATCTTGAAGTGGGCCAACTGAAGTGGGAAGGTGCTCGTATTCGTGGAATTTTACCCAAAATCGTTGCACAGCACTTGAAAAAATGCAAATAAAGTTTTATAATTATTTCTATGATGCCCCACAATAGCTGCGTCGGTAACTCGGGTGATACATCTTGACAGTAGGGATGTTCGATACCGTTATTTTGGATTCATATTTTTATATACGACACTTGGGTGTATCGATAAATTTCACGAGTATCGTCATCTTTCGATCCGGACTGTGTCAGAAAGAGTGACAAACTTCAGATTAATTTTCTTCTTTGTTTCCTTCCGCTGGATATCGATAATTTTATTCCAATATTTTAGAGTTTCGATCCTTCCTAAAATGATAACAATAGATATATAACGATACTTTTCGTGGATTCAAACATCCCTAATCTTGACGGCTTGTCGTTCTTGTCAACTGGGCTGCCGCGTGCGGTGTTGCCTTTACTATCTTACATTTTGCTAAAATCCTATGACAAATAAAAGCTTCACATGCAATATTGACTAATATGAATGGATATGCATAGAATTTAGAATATAAACTCATATTGCAAATTTTATATTGTCTGTGCATGGACTTGAACCGGATTTTTCGGTATTTTTACCGAAAGGAGAATATTCACCGATAACATCATTTTTCAAAATAATTTAAATATTTCTATACTTGCCGAAAAAGAGCTTAAACCGCAAATAAAGCTAAAAGTTAATTTTATGCAGTATTCATAGTTTTATGCCCCACATCAATCATCCACATGCATACACACTCAGGCAGTCGGGCACATGAGAGGTGTAGAATTGGGTTGCCTATGATTACAAACGCACATCCTCATCCCTTACTCCGCTTGCTCTGAATCCATTTCTGTGCATACAAAAGGTACAGACTGGTAGATTACCGTCATTACCTTATTACCAGAAAAGAAACCGAAACCTGTCTGTTTTCAAAATAAACGTTTAATTAAAATGAGAGGTGAGTTCAGAGGTAAAACAGATAAATATTCACAATCCCATAAGCAAGAATCGAAAAAGGAGTTTCCAGAATGGCTTGCAAAGTACTTTGAAAGAGCGACCTGTATGCACATTGTAGAAGTTGTAATGTAGAACTATACCCTCAAAGAATATGTTGTGTGCGCGCCCAATTCAATATCAGACATTTTTCATGACTCAAAGGTCCTTGATCTACCACTGATCTTGGGACGGCATTTACCTTAAACCGAACCCAACGACACTATTTACCGATCCCGTTTCTTTCCGGTTTGGCGACACTTCATATCACTTCAGAGCAATTGATATCCCAGACGTGTTATAATAATAGAAATAATAAGAAAATATAACAATGTTTGGAGATATGTTTTCATAAATAGGTATTTTTGATTCTGACTTATACTATCTAGGCGATGAATAATAGGTGAATGCGGATACTTTTACAAATTTCAATGTTTTAGGATCCAGAAATGCAGAACTTGTTGTTTGTTTACATTTGGTGTGGACTTCATAAATCGGAAAACATTGTTTTTGATCCAACAAAAGATGATGAACCAGTTGGAATACGTTTTGCTTTCTTTTTTTTTTTGCAAAATAACAAAGATCGGTACATTTCTACATGTCCGTATTATGTGCAACATCCTGTACGTAATATACAGATAAAACTAGATTGCCATGCATGAACAGTCGTCAAAAATGGTGAAAACGTTTTACTAAATATAATAGCTAGAAGATCTAGAGACCTATTATTTCTCTCATTTCCATTAGTCCATTTAAATAACTGACCGTCTTTTGTGAAATGATAAAAATTTTAAATTCTATGAAAGTTATCCTAATTCTAAAGCACAAAGACATAATATTACATCTATAATGTATTTTCTTTTTGTTCTGTTGTTGGCACTGGTCGATGACCAACTGGCCAGATCCTTATGTTCAGTATAATGCTATGCTTTAATAGAAAATAGAACCATCCATTACATCTATAACGTACCCTTATTTATACGGCAACCCTTTTTTTTTCACGACTTTTTTCAATATTTCGGTAGAAATCACTGATATTCAGAGGGCTTTGACTGCTTCCATCAAATTGCATTTCGATAAGGTCTATTGGTCCAAGGAACCGTTAAATATTAATGTTGGTGAAATTGGCTCTTAGGGCCAAAGATCTCTGAATATCAGTGATCTCTATTGAAATGTTGAATAAAGTCGTGAAAAAATGGTTGCCTTATAAATTAGGGTGCATTATAGATGTAATATTATGTCTTTGTGCTTTAGAATTAGGATAACTTTCATAGAATTTCCAGTTTCACACATAACGGTCAGTTATGTAAATGGACCAATCATAATGATAACAATAATAGGTCGATTTTCTAGCTATTATATTTGGTAGGATGTTTTCACTGTTTTTGACGACTGTTCATGCATGGCAATCTAGTTTTGTCTGTATGTCACGTACATGATCTTGTACAAAATACGTACCTATAGAAATGTACGGATTTTTGCAATTTTGCAAAAAAAGGATATAGAAACGTATTCCAACTAGGTTCATCGTCTTTTGTTACATCAAAAACAATTTTTGCCAATTTATGATCTAGAAATCCACACCAAATGTAAACAAACAGCACATTCTGCATTTCAGGTATCCGCATCCACCTATTATTCATCCTCTAGATTCTAGATATTATAAGTCAGAATCAAAAATACCTATTTATGGAAACATATCTCCAAACATTGTTTTGTTTTCTTATTTTTATTAGTATAACACAACTGGGACACAAAACATATACACTGAAGAAGGTTCAATTCTATGCTACTCTATGGCAACACGGTGACTTGTATGGTTGTCCGCGGCCATTTTTTGAGGGTGCGACATGGTTGTCATATTATGCACCAGCAACACTGCCTTGTTTCCAATATGAGTTTCACCCCCCTGGTCTGGGATATCAATTGCTTTCAATTAAAGTGAACTGCATATTGTATTGTATATATTTTTCTGTTTTACCCTTGAACTCATGAACTTACTTCTCATTTTAATTAAATATTTATTTTGAAAACAGGCAGGTTTCGGTTTGTTTATTGCTTGTCCGGTGATGAGGTAATGACGGTAATCTACCAGTCTGTACCTTTTGTATGCACAAAAATCAAGTCAGGGCAAGTGGGGTAAGGGATGAAGATGTACGTTCGTAATCATAGGCAACCCAAATCTACCCCTCTCATGTGCCCGACTGCCTGAGTGTGTATGCATATGTATGATTGATATGGAGCATAAAACTATGAAGACTACATAAAATTAACTTTTGACTTTATTTTTGGTTTCAGCTCTTTTTCGGCAAGTATAGAAATATTTAAATTATTTTGAAAAATCGTGGAGAATGATGTTATCGGTAAATATTCTCTTTTTGGTAAAAATACCGAAAAATCCGATTCAGGTCCATGCATAGACATTCCGAGATTTGCAATATGAATTTATATTCTACATTCTATGCATATCCGTTCATATTCGTGAATATTTCTTCTGCAGCCCAGTTGACAAGAACGACAAGCTCTCAAGATTAGGGATGTTTAGATCCACGAAAAGTATCGCTATGTATCGATTTCTATCGTTTTAGGAAGTATCGATACTTTAAAATATTGGAATAAAATTATCGATATCCAGCGGAAGAAAAGTAATCTGAAGTTAGTCACTCTTTCTGACACAGTCCGGATCAAAAGATGACGATACTCGTGAAATCTATTGATACTTCTAAATACAGGACCGTATCGGACATCCCTACTGTCAAGATGTATAACCCGAGGTACCGACGGAGCTATTTTGCGGCGTCATGGAAATAATTTTAAATTTTCATATGCAGTTTTTCACGTGTTGTGCAACGATTTTGGGAAACATTCCACGAATAGTCTTATAAAGCATAGAAGAGTATATTTCAACAGTTGGCGGAACTTACTCCTCTGGGACCAGGGGGGTGAAACGGGATATTAATGCACAATCTGGCAACCATGTCGCACCCTCAAAAATGACCGCTGGCAACCACACAAGTCACCGTGATGTCAAGGAATATCATGGAATTAAACCTTCTTCAGAGTATAAATATTTTGTGACTGTGACCAAGGGTTGACAGATCCCACACATGTGAATCAGCCAATCTGCTGTATTGAAATAATCTCTAATAGAGATGATCTTAGCAGCGACTTGCAAGTCGCCGGGATACCGGTGACAGCGACCTTAAAGTCGCCGGTAGATTTAGCAGCGCTTTAGGCCACTGCTTATCTATGGTCGCTGCCAGCAGCCAGCGACTCCCTGGCGCTGATCAAATTACTCGATATTTGGCGGCGGTTATCCATTGATTAACGAGGTGTAGATGTTCAGGTTCCTGAAGATTTGAATTAAACTATATTTAAGGTTTCTGTTTTTAACAATATTGAGCACAAAACACATAAAATCATAAAAATACATAAAATATCTTTCTATGAATCTTAGAAAGTAAAACAAAATACTATTTTACCAGTCAAAATAGAACTTTTAAAACATAACAGATGTAGTATCAAAATGCTTCTTTTATATGTTAAACATTGCTTAATAACGAAACATTTTTCTATGAAACAGGAACTCACAACAATAACAATAAAACTAACAAAATAGGTTAGCGACCCTGTACTTCCCGCGCGATGATCGCGAATGCGATGTGTACATACGTATACATGATATGCTTCCTGGCAGCGACCGCGACCGAAACAGCGTTACAGCTACCGATCAGTGGTTACCGATACCGATACATCCAAACAGCGATCTGGGTCGCTTCCTGAACAACGGAGAATATTCAACTTTATGGATGTATGGATATCAAAAGATCTGAACGGTTTTGTGGAAATATCAATCTCAGGTGTCATAATGTTTCTGATGAACGGCAAGTAAATGAATGAATGTTTGGAAACGAGCAATATCCATGAACTTTTTGGTAGAGCCTGTCATCAAGTAGGTGCTTAATGGCTATCTGCAAGAGATTTATAGGAAAAGAACATACGGTATATATGTTGAATCAGTAAAATAGCATATCAATTGAAGAAAATTATATAAACATGAATAAAAAATCAACAACAGTAATTAAAACATGAATTTAATTAAAAAATCAAACATTTCTTTAAATTATGACTGGATTATATGTAATTTCTTAATATTCAATAAGCTGGTAATGTTTCAATGACAAGTTGTCATTTCATACTTTGACAGTATTTTGTTTTCAACATTTCATAGCTATTGGTTGCTAAAATTTGTTGATTGGAACTTGAAGCTCATTCGCTGTATCTGACGGTCAGTTACCCTATTGGTTGAGAATAACGGACTGTTGTTGGTGTATTTGAGTTTTAAAAAGTTGGAATGTAAAAAGCCCAAAATACTGTCGTGGACTTATGTTGTTTTAACAAGGGATGGGGTGAGTAGTAGGATGTCCAATTTTTGACACGACTGACTTTAAGATCAAGCTCACATTCCGACGAAAAATTTCCGGTTCGTGCTATTTCGAGTTTATGATTTCCTTTGAAAATTTTAGCTTCACTTTGAATGTCATGGTCAAGTCAATGGCCAAGGTGTCACCCTTAGATGGTCTCTACAAGCTGTGCTGTCGAACATTTTTGCTTGAGCAAATTGTTCTCGAAGCGTTGATTTGACCCTTAAATGGCCTTGAAAGTCATGACCAAGGTGATATTTGGACGTAAGATTTCCTCGAATTTTCAATTCCGAAGTAAAAAAAGGGGTGGTCATATTTAGAAATGTAGAATTAACCTTGGAATTACCGTAAGGCTCGTACTCAGGTCAATGTCAAGGTCACCTCCATTTTGCTATCTTGAAACCCTACTTCGTTTGATTTTTTTTTCTTGGGTGCGTGGTTATAGAAATATTTAACTCAGAGATTAAAATGCGGCACTCTGTATAACCTATGCAAAAGAATTGTATTAGTCATATTTTATTACATTTTGTCAACATATTGAAGGAAAGCAAACAGATTCAGTTCACTCTGTGTCTTTTATGCATTTTTGCATATCACACAATTGCTGGTAGCCATGGGAATACCACTTAGTACGGCTGATTGGCAAGTCGTTCTTTTAATGATAGTGGGAGTTGACAGAAAGCAAGCAAACTCTCCAACAAATGATGTCAGGCAAAGTAATTAAGAAAAAGTGGACATTGCGTTCGCCCATAACGTCATTTGTGTAGCTAGTGAAATTAAAATTAGTATTTTGATACCTTTAAGATATAAATATGTATCGAAAGTAAATCAAGAGTCCTAGTAACACGTATGAAATGACCCATTCAAGTACCCGCCGTTGAGTGGTGCATGCAGAAAGAGTATAAGTTGTTTTACTCATGTTTTTGTAATGAATGTATATTACGCGGTATTATATGTATGTTTAAAGCATCTCGTTAAAAAAAGCATTCTGTAAAAAATGCGATAGGTGATTTTTGAAGTGACCGACTCAATTGTTCAGATAATGACTACAAAATCAGGTACTAAAATGCAAGTAATCGGAAACTGACTGAGGTAATATGACAAGTCCATTTTAAATCCAAGGTATATTACGATAACAACATAAGTTGAAAATAATCATCAAAGCAGTTGTCCAGGAAAACTAAAGCAAGTACAATCATTATTTTTGTTAAGTTTTTTATTGCAGAATGAAGAGAGCATTAACATCTGTAGACAATATTCATTCAAGTTTCACTAATGGTGCTTTGGACATCGTACAGTTTACACTTATTGACGGCAGCTATTCGAATCTCTAACTATTCGAGGTTATGGTTAAGCATTATTTCTTTGAAAAATAATCAGTTTAGCTTCAAGGACAGATATACGAGTAGTAATCATCAAAATTATGAGTTGTATCACTTAAGTGTTTCTTTAAGACATTTCTTTAGGGAAACCCAGTGAAACTCAAGCAAACGATAAACCATATGCATGAATGCAAGCCTTATTGGTGTTATTCATGACATTAAAATAATTGTGCCATATTGTACATTGAATTTAAAACATCTCTCAAAAAAGTTTGCCCCGCGACATCAGCTTCTATACTTATTTCTGATACTAATGTCCAATAAAAAAGAGGTTTTGCATATAAAGATACGTGTAATTTTGGAAGTGATTATTTTATGAAAGGTGCATAAAACATAAGCTAATAAACGATCTTTCATACATAGCCATTGTAAATCCTTCCACTTATATGTTACGTTCTCATATTTCCTAACCGCATCGAATACATAAATTGGGACACGCTGGATTTGATTTGTATGCTCCAGGTCGAAACAAAGTGCACCTACAGGAGCACAACAGTTGAATTGTGATAAAACCAAAGCCTAGCATAACCTTTTTTATAACAACTGACATGTATGACCAGTGAGAGTACGGTAATTTATTTGTTTGCTTATTGCCCTATTTGTAACAAATATGGCATAAATGGAACACTAGTAAATGCTTAAAGCATTAAATGCCAGCTGTGGGTTATCACATTACAGCCTATGTTAACGTCAACGTCGTTTGGCATCACACATAAGCATTTGAACCTGTGATTGACTTAAATGTCAAGTAAGGTTAACCATAACTGTTTATTTCAGAATATTTCACCTAATTTTTTTTCCCAGACATTTCGTTGAACGAAATTGAAGTGTCTGATAAAATACGTAATCATATGTATGATTGGCGCTGTTGGGCGCAACGAATTTAGATGTCGGTCTATTCCGCCCGTTCAGAACAACGACATTTCCCGTAAGGTTTTCGCTTTATTTATTAACGGAGTCCTGTGAAAAAATATTCTATGGTATTATTGACGTTGCATACCGCTTCCTAAGCTTGATGCATGCTACAACCTGCATTTTTTTTGTTTGATTTTTATATTTTATTCATTTTAGGGACGCTACATACCATTGTCCGATGTTTATTAGTTATTCTGTAAGTTCATTCAACTTTTTATAGCACAAACCGCTTCCAGCAACATAGCACCGCAATAAAATTTTTGCATTATCCCTAACCTCGCACAAATATTAATTTATATATTGATTCACAATTACTAGTACTTCACCCACCTTTACGAAAACATAGCAGCGTAAGGCCATGTTAATTAAGCTCAGAGTCTGTAGTTCATCTGAAACTGAGAAAACCGCATCCCTAGAACATCAAATTTCGTTTACTAAATGGCCAGAAATGGTTATTTCGTATTCACAGGCATCGTAATTATTTTCTTTTAATACATAATTATAGATAGTTATATTTCGTAAAAATATTACTTCATCAGCTTAATTAAAATAAATAAATTAAACCAAATAATTTCTAGTGCATCCATGGCTTCATAATCAGAAACTGTAGGAACTTCGACAATATCTGACATCTTTATTTTTCAGCCTGATAAGGTCGAAACTTGAAGATGGATCTCTTATATGGAGCCCTATTTATAAACAATATGCTGTTGATAAAATTCAGAAAATATCTTTGAAGCTTCTCCGTTTCAAAACGGATGGAGTATACCCTGCAAGAGGTTCCGATTACAAAGACCTTTTACAAAAGTTTGAGTTTCAATCTTTACAGCAGCGACGGGATCAATTTTCTGTACTGATTTAATATAAAATGTCGCATGGTCAAGTAGACTGTCCCCAAATTCTCTCGCTGTTGCAATTTCTGGTGCCGCGGTTAGCTTCACGAACTGGTGTTCCTTTTTTACGTCAAAGAGCACAGACTAACTTATTATCAAAGGCACCAGTTAATATGACGACTAGCAATGACAATAAAATTGCTAACGCCTGTGACATTTTTGGTTGCGATTATAATGAGATAAAGAATAAAACTTAAGTCACTTACCATTTTGTATATATATATACAAGGTGGCGCAAACGAAGCAGACGCATTTACTGGCAGCTCAGTTTTTTTTTTGAAAAACGCTCAGACTCGTCGATTTTGTTTTCGAGGAGGATACAAGTTTTGCAAAAAATCACGTTAACACGTGCAGCCCCCTGGGCGGGGGTGACACCAACCCTAAAATCTTAAATGGAAAGGGGGGGTCGAGTGATATTTTATTTTAAAGGTCTTTCAATTCCCTGTATAATGATGTAAATTATATGATCTTCAGTTCAGTAGTTTTGAAGATCTATTGATTTAAAGCTTAAAGTAGACTCTAGAAGGTACATCAGATTAGTTTGTACTACTTTCAGAAGAAATTTGACTAAAAGAATTTACTTAATAAGTAAGTGCTTTTCTTCACTACGCCCATGGTTTGTTTATCATTTTGTTGTTGAAAATAGCTATTGGAGCGTTTTTTGTGGCAAAAAAGTTATTTCTTGAAGAAAGATAAGGAAATATCTCGTACTTATTTTAAATAGGAATTTAGTACATAGTGTGCGATTGATTTCGACAAACTTTGTGGCTAAAATAACTTGTAACGCTTCATTACATAAATTAACCATGGTATATTACACAGCAGAAAGGGTTAAAATTATCGAAATATTTTTCGGAAATAATCAGTGGGCTAATAGAACAGTAGAAATATTTAATGAGCGACATGAGAACAGTAACGTGCATCGAAAATATGTTCTAGAACTTGTAGCTAAATTTCGGGAAACTGGGTCAGTAGCCAATAAAAAACGCAACATTGAAAATCCCATAAGGAACGAAGCAATAGAGGTGGGGCTTTTTGGGCAAGTTTATGTAGATCCTACGTTAAGTATCCGCAAACTGGAGACTGTGTGTGGTGTTAGTCGACGTACTGTCCAACGAATTCTAAAGGCCCATAGGTTTCATCCGTATAAAGTTCACCTGGAACAAGAACTTAATGAAGACGATTTTGATAGGCGATTACAATTTTGTGAAGATATGGGTGAACGAATTATAAACGATGAACATTTTCTATTCAACACTTGCTTTTTCGACGAATGTTCCTTTTTCTTAAATGGCGTAGTAAATCGTCATAACTGCCGATATTGGTCAGATTCCAATCCCAGAATTTATCATGAGGTTCACACACAGCAGCCACAAAAATTAAATGTTTGGGCTGGTATTTTTGGTGATCATTTAGTTGGTCCTTTTTTCTTACCTGGAAATTTGACCGGTGAAATGTATTTGGAATTACAGGAAGACGCCATAGATCCTGCATTAACAGCCATAATTGAAAATCAGAATGGTCGGCGATACATTGCGAATAGGTTGACGTTCCAACAGGATGGTGCCCCACCACATTACGCATTACGTGTTCGACAATACTTAGATCTGACGTTTCCAGATCTATAGATATTGGTAGACGAGGTACCATTGAATGGCCCCCAAGATCGCCAGATTCATTACCTTTGGATTTATTTATGTGGGGTCATTGAAAATCTATGCTACTCAGCCAACATCATTAGAAGACCTGCGACAAAGAATTGTGAATGAGTGCCCCGAAACTACTTCTCAAATATTGCAAAATGTGCGGCAACGTTTTGAGCAAAATCTTTATTATTGCATGGAGAGTCATGGTCGCGATTTTCAACATTTACTTGCCTAACAGGTCAGTTCATTCTTCATTTTCAAATTCCTTTGCTGCCAAATGTATGGATCTTCACTAATGATGATGTATTAGTTTTATTTAAGCTTTAAGTCAATAAATCTTCAAAACTACTGAACTGAAGTACATTAATTTTATATCATTATAAAAGGAATTGAAAGACCTTTAAAATAAGGTATCACTCGACCCCCCTTTCTATTTAAGGTTTTTGGGATGGTGTCACCCCCGCTTAGGGGGCTGTACGTGCTAACGTGATTTTTTGCCAAACTTGTGTTCCCCTCGAAAACAAAATCGACGGGTCTGAGCGTTTTTCAAAAAAAACTGTGCTGCCAGTAAATGCGTCTGTTTAGTTTTCGATGCGCCACCCTGTATATATACATATACTTAATACCTTTGAGCTAACTTCTATTTTTAAAAATTGCTCTGTTATTGGCGGTAAGCTATTGGGCAAAAAAGGTTTATTATTATTATTATTATTATTATTATTATTATTATTATTATTATTAGTATTATTATTATTAAGCGGATACGGCCAATTACAAACAATAACTGACCTGATACTAGCAAAATATGTACAACATAATGAACCGATTGTATCTGCAATGCTTACTGTTAACTTGCGCTTGATGTTGAATATTACTAGCCAACAGACTACGCGTATAGAGGCAACTTAGTAAAATCGTAAAAGTTGTATGTATGTACATGTTACTTAGAAGTCATATCTACAGCAGTATGCCTATTGATGAACTAAAGCAAAAAATTATCAACTATTACATTATTAAACGCATAAATTGCGTATGTACGAGTATCGGCCCAGAAATACAGACATTAAGTTCCCAAAGAACTCCACCCACACAGAACATTCTTGGCTCGGCAGCCCTGCGATATGGACGTTGTCATTGCTGATGTCAAATGCGACATCGGTGCCGTAAGTCGCTTTTTGGATATTGATCGTTATTTGTCATTGTTGTATGAATGACAAGTGTATGTCCAGTTAACACGTCCGAATGTGGAATGTAAGAGTTAGGTAGTGGTAGGAAGGAAGTCCAGGTTGAAGAACGGAATGAAGGACCATCCGTTTTGGAGGTGATTGTCGAGATGGTCCAACACGAAGTGCTGCAAAACCGCAGGATTAACGTCCTTGAGCTTGTTGATCAGATTCCTGGAAGTTCACGACCGTGATCCTATTGTTCTGAAGAACTATGGACTTCTAGTTGATCGACCAAGAAATTGGCGGTCTTCCAGTCCGTTATTCATCGAGGACTTTAAACTCCAACATTCCACATTTGGGCGTGTGAATGAAAGTGAATTACGGAGTAAATTAAAAAAAAGGCGGACAAGCAGATTTCCTACGCCTTCGTTGGAGGTTTCAATGGAAAGTGATAAGTCAAAAGGCGAATTCAAATCGTAGTTAGGTAGGTTCACTTAGGTAATTATATAAAGCAAACCTATTTCTGTTTCCATGGAATATGCAGGGAAAATTCGTGTGACTTATCTTGTCCAACAGGGGCATAGTCAGACCAGCAGCTTCTTAATAAGAGAAGGTCTTTCAATGACACGAAATATGCAAGAATTTACAATTATTTACGGTATACAGCTTCCAAACTACAACTATTTTCATCCCCTACAGACAATGTCTGAAAATGAGCAGTAATCTATTGAACGTGGTAATACTATATTCCAGGGATTTTATTTCCGCCGCCTCTGGATCAATTTTCAAAATGTACGAGCACCTAAACGATGGAAGTATCAAGCTATTCAAAAGTTTCTTGTTGCTTAAAGATATCTGCATCAAACAAGCTCGTGCTTCTAATTTATGTCCGTTTGTCAGTCCCTATCTGCTGGATATCAATGCGTCAATCTACTTGACGAAATATTCAGAAAACCATCAGAGACGAAATAACACAAATTAAAAATTGGCCGAAATGGGCGATATATTTAAAGATCAAAACATTCAGAAAAATACATGTGTAGATATAAAAAGAATTAAGTCATCATTTGCAAAAGCATCGCAGAACTCTCAAGTGGTACGTACTCCTGATATCCATTGGCACTCATCCAGTCCTTATGGATGAGTGCCAATAGAATCGAAAAAGGAGCTTCCAGGATGGTTGCAAAGGACTTTGAAAGAGCAGCCAGTATGTACATTGGACTAGTTCTAATAGAGAACTATACCCTTAAACAACACATATTGTATACGCGCTCAATAAAATAATAAAGGGTAAATAGATATGTATTGATACAGGCCGAAATCCCAGAACCATCTGGTTTAGTGATTACAAATATACAAACTGCGTTGACACTAATGAGGATCAGATTTGGATTCGGACACGCATGTTACCCAGAGCATTTACAACGGATTGGCGTACTGGACGCTGACCTATGCACAAGATATAATGAAACTGAAAATCTTGACCACCTATTTTTAGGCTGACAGAACACTAAAAATGAATCTCTGTGACTAAGAACCGAATAACAAATTTCAACGTCGCGACTTAGATATAAAAGAGATCTACAGCTTTGTTGAATTTATACACTTAATCAAAGTAAACCTATGATCACCTTACATTGTTTTTATTTTGTATTTGTTATATTCCTTCTATTACCGTGGTATACCGGTAAAAATGTGAAAAGTTACCCTGACCGACTCCTGAGGCATATTGCTAATAAATTGTTTGTAACGTAACAAAAGATGATGAACCAAGAGGAATACGTTTTACATCCTTAGTTTGCAAAATAAAGAGATCGGTAGATTTCTACAGGTACGTGTCATGTACAACACCCTGCATGTGGTATAGAGACAAAACTAGATTGCCGTGCATGGACAGTCGTCAACAACAGGTAAAACGTCCTAGTAAATATAATAGCTAGAAAATCGACCTATTATTTCTTGCATTACCATTCTTTAAAAGGATAGAATTGGTAATTCTATGAAAGTTATCCTAATTCTAAAGCTCAAAGTCATGTTATTACATCTAGAATGTACCCTTATTTATAATACAACAGCTTTTCCACGATTTTATTCAATATTTCAATAGAAATTACTGATATTAGGAGAGCTTTGACAGCTTTCATCAAATTGCATTTCAATAAGCTATTCCCTATGTGGTCGAACACCCCGATAGTGAAACCAACCGGAATTCTATTACTTTATAGAGTAATCTAACAGATATCGTACGTTCCAAAATCTTAATGAGAATCTGGTATCTGAGCAAACAACGTTGCTTAGAAATATAGAGTCGACCCGCTCGATGCCATTTTTTAGACACATGCATCGCTAAGATCGCTCTCATTTTCCTACAAGGCCAAGTAGTTTCGCTTCACGCTGCCATCTCAAATGCTCAAGCTCTCAAGCGACCTCCAGGCACACGATCCCCAACTTTTGAGTGGTTTCCTAATGAAAACGTTTCCTTGCTTTCTTGCTCTCATGAAATTTTTATAAAACTTCACGCTGCTGTGGTTAGAGGCAGATAGTAATTTGCTATGCTTAGTAACGTGCGACATGATATTTGTCTCGAGGGTAGATTCGAGACATCCAGCAACATCCTCGAGTATTGTTCGTTATTAATTAAATACATTAGATGGATGAGCACTAAGGTCGACGTTTCTTCCTTAGTTTTAGAGCCCTAGTGCTGGGGATGGCACAAAGAACTAAAATTTTTAAGATGGAATTCCTACATATTTTAAAAATCAAGTGGAGCATTTGACATTGATGGTTCTTAACCCCTTCATCAATAAAGGTAGAACAAAATAGCCCCGGCATGGCTATCATGTAAAAAACCTACAAAACGTCAAAAAACCTACACAATGTCAACTTGCATACTAGATAGTTTTTAGGGTGCAAACAGTCTTTCCACGTTTGCTCATCAGGATCGTTGTAAGCGCGATCCATCTATGAACGAATATCTGAACGATACGAGATACTTTTCTCTAACTAATTATGCATTATTGTGCATGACGGGTTGCAGTGATAGTTCTTAGTTCATAGTGTGGTTCATTAACCTCAATGTGTACGTTGGTTTAAAATGTGAAAAACGAAAGTTTGTTTGAGTAGCAAGCCCGCATCTGGATGATTGTATTGGTCTGCATGTGTATAAAAAAGTGATATTTGATAAGTTGAGAACATTATTACTGACTATGCTACTAATGAAGTATATCTATTAGTTGTGCCATACGAGTTATTTGTGTTGTTCTTTCTGAAGAGAGGTTATGTTCAAAGTTACGTTTGTGTATTCAAAAACTTTGAGAAGAATGAAAAAAAAATCATCACCGCGCCCGCGTTGTGTGTACTTTACTGTTAGCATGTATATGACTTGTATTCCACAGTGTACAGTGAATATAATTGCAATGTTTAAGTGTAAGTGATTGAATTAATTCATCTTTTGTATGTTACTCAAATTAGCATTTTGTTGAACTCAAATTCTAGTGGTCAGTATCCAACTGTTGTATCAATGGAAGGAAACATTAACAGTGCATAAGGACTCCAGCACAGTTTCTGAAACTGTGAATGCCTTTTCCACTTTTCACTATTGTCTCACTTATTATTAAAACCAGATATTATGATTGCTTGAAGATTGTCTATATTCTCCTACATAACAAGGTAGACAGTACATTATTTGAATAGATTTAGCTCCAATTTTGGTAGTTCTATTGAGAAAGAATGAAAATGAAATCACAACTCTGTTTTGATAGACCTCATTGATAAGCAAAAGGTAAATGGGAGCATACTGGAATTAGAAATAGATACAGCACTGGTATTTCAGTCAGAGATACTAAAAATCAAATGTTATATTGTAAAAGTATTAGTAAAATTAAATAACGATATAGTTGTAACTGCGAATTTGCTGGCTCAACATGAAATCACTAAAATAACCCCACATTATAAATCACTCTTTATTGCTTACATAATATTTGAATGGTCCATTTGCTGAAGAAGTAGTTATTCCATATAAAAACCTAGTTAGCAGTATAAATGTCTGTATTCGAATGAATCAAAGATCAATGTCGAAACATATACATACATATAATCTACCATGTAGTGTAAAGAATGTACGTTTATGTTGAATTTAATATTGTGATATTCACACATTGCTATCATACAGCAGTTGTTCTCGAGGCTAGTGTTCTAAACGTAGATTAGAGACCTTTGTTAACTAAGTGTCAAGCATTCAAAATATTTGATTTGAACATTATGGAATTTATTCAACAATTCATGATCACTAAATATGATAGTATTACATTATTGAATTTTCCAGAAATAAAACATCAGTACTGTAGGTTGCCAGGAAAGTATATGAAATGAATTCCCAAACACAAAGAAATTCCTTTAAATTTTTGTAGAATGAATGGACAAGATTTGGAAGAAAGCTTTGACATCTATAGATCGTTTGGCTTTTTTCGGTGGCTACAGACATGCACCCTTCACAAAGGAACACAGCTCTATAAATTGAAGACATCATCAGTCAAGTTTCGCCAATATAAATATCTACCGCAAGCGAATGATTGGTAAGTTTTACATCTTCCATCTCTAAACAATTACAATGTCATTATGTGCTTAAGTTGAGAAGTAGGCAATTACTAACCGAGCCTGAGGCATGTAGGTAGGGATGAATATAATTTTTATTCATAATGTGCTTTCCAACTGTAGCTTATATATAATTGTTTCTTGCTAATAAGATTAGTCAATTAGCCACTTGGAAGACCCAGTATCAATATTAAGTTATTTTACCTATACTTTCTTCATAATAATAATTGTCATGCAGTTTGTCTGTGAATTTTAAAGATGTTTGGTTTCATTTGAACTTTCATTCTCCTCTTTGCCTCAAACACAGCAATCAGTAGAGTCAAGTTGAACATGCTGAGCAGTATTTTGAAGCAAGTAAGCAGAAAGATAATATTGAATGAATGAATTAGTCGTCACCATCAAAAACATCTGTGTTTCACTATTTACAAAGTTTTAACTGTATTATTTAAATGGTTGAACATTTCGACAGTACACTGATTATACAATAAGTTTGAAGTAAATTTTAGTTAATCAGCTCTATCAAATCACATAAGTTAATAATATTAATTCACAAATTAAACATATTATTGAGTGACATTGGCAAAAACAATTAACATCAGAACCTCTTTAAGCTTCAGTTTTTTCTGTCAATTTTTGAGCTTGCTCAAAACAGTGTTTCCAAAAGGATCAAACATTATAAGTGTGCTCAAACACTTGGAAATTTAATGCATTCTTTTTTCAAACGTTCTTGTTTCTTGTGAGACGACCAGTATTGTCTGCAACACACATTTGTCATTGTTTCTTAAATACAAACCTATTTTGGGAATATTTATCAACGTTCTTAAAAGTTTGTTGAATTCTTTACGTTTCTGTGAGATTTTTACTAATTCATGGGAAGTACAAGTCAAAGTGGTGTGAACTTGGATGATAAAATATAGCAAACAATTTAGCACAGATAGGTACACGAATTCTCGATTCACAAAATTTCAGGGTGAAAATGAACTGTAATTTATATTTTTTATCTCCTCACTATATGCGTTTTAGCTCAATAATATAGTATACAATAATCTATAAGTGATTTGATTGGAAGAAATATTTTGGGATAGGTTTTAACCTTTCCAATTATTTAGTTGGGGTGAAAAATGATTCTCCCTATGAGTGTGCTTATTATCCTCGTCCATTGAATATTTCTTTATGGCTAATGTGTATTTATTGCTGCAGGCCCTCAGCTCTGTATTTTTCTCAATCAGAGACTGCTTTAAGATGTCGACCCCAGTAATCATTCGGGTATCTTTGGCAAATTGTCTGCAACATTCACATCCAAGCCAATCAATTTGACTTCATTCTTAACTGATATATTACATTTGATTTTAGGTTTCCTCAAGACCTGCGTTTTGAATATTACATCACAGAGATGTATGCAAAGAGCTGCAATCGACTTCAACTGCCAGAAAGTTATATGGAATAGATCATTGCCACTCTAGGAGTAATACTAGAGTAGAGCTAAAGTATGGTACCTCAATAACAACCGAATCATCATCATCTCTTGGCACCATTCGTCAAATGAACATCCATGGGGTATGATGGGAAGAAGAGAGACCTCTTTACCTTATCCTCTACCAACATTAGCAACACTTCGCATTGAGTTTGGTATGAGGTACCTCATCAGAAGCACGCTACGATAACTGTACGACAATGTACAAAGTCGGTTCAAGACAATATTAGCGGATTCTAGCGATACAGTTAATTTTTTTACCTAAAAAATTTTCACGTTTTCTTCTTTCTTACTTCTAACTATATACAAAATTCATTCACATAGGACCATTTCCAATGGGCGCCCTTTTTTGTCAGAAAGAATGCTCAAAAACCATGTCTACAAAATTGAAAAATGTCTAGTCAATGACATGGTATTGTGTATGATCTATACGTAGTTATCACATTTGCTAAACGTTTTTCCAGGAAAGTCATTTTCTGTTTTGCGGAACATGAAGTTATTAATGTTTTGACAGTCTACACCATTAAGTAGGGAGATTATGTATAAGGAAATTTTACAGTTTGGGCGACGGTAACCTTTTAGTGATATCGGTACACTATTGCTTTCCTAATGACAAGTTGGAATTGGCATCATGACAGGGCTGGAGTATTTGCCGTCATTTTGATAAACGCCTTTAATTGAAAATATCGAAAACAATCGATCCTATGTAACAAGGTAGTATAGAAACGATTTTGGGGCTAATTAAATGGTCCATCATTTTTCTTTATAAAACCTTGTATTGGTGAACAGGTTACCAGATAATTAAGGGTAAAGGTACATGCAATGATATCTCGTTTTGTAAAGAATAAAATTTGGCACAAAAAAGATCACTTAGGTACGTTTTTTCGACATTTTGGTGGTTCTTAAAGTATAAGGAGGGAATCTTGAAAATTCGTACCAGAGCAGTCGCACGACATAGTCCTGGCGCTACATATGTATGTACGTGGTCCACTTAATCGGCATGTAACATTATCTCGCATGAAATGACTGCGTAATCATTACCCATGACCAAGAATACTACCACGTGCAAGCATGGAAAATTAATATTTTTTGATAATTTCTAATTTTTTTCATTATGAAGATCAAGTCACTCACTTCCATCAGTCGGTGTATTGGCGACTTTGTCACTGACTAATTTCACCGATTTTAATGGAAGAGAAGATGTAATAGATAATACTAGTTTATTGCATTACTCCCTTTCCACTAAAATCGTTGCAACGGTTGCTGAGTGTACCGAGACAAAATGGCCAATAAAGAGACTGGTGGAAGTGAGCGACTTGCATTTACATCATATAGTATCCGAAAATATCAGATTTTCCATACTCATGCGTCTGAGTGAAACATCGATAATTTGTAGGGTTATCCCCACGTGAAAACATGTATACTGACACGTGGGCAACCTGCGTTCAGTGCTTGGTATGCCGCACGACAATTTATTATAAATTCTTGACTTTTACTCCATACACTTGAAGAATAACTTAATTCTCTACATAAATGTATAAGAATCTTTTAATCGCTTGAGCTGTTAGTTTAACCATTATCAACGAAAATGGCCTTAAATGTAACTTTACCCTTAATTTTCTTGTCATATTCACTGTATGACAAGGTTTATAAAAGAAAAGTGATGAATTTAATTCCCTACAAACGCGTTTTTTAAATGAAACACTCCAACCAATTTGAACTTATCATTGTTGTCATCAAATTGTAGGAAAAATTACATAGCCACCCACACCTCACCTTCTAAAAGCCACAAAACATAATTTGGCATCCATACACTTAAGTTAGAAAATAAAATTGCAATCATTGCACCATGTCATATTATCCGTTAACACATTTTTTTGAATCCATTTTCTGTAATTTTACATTCTTGTCTATTAAAATTACATCACTATGCATTTTGGGTACTCATAAATTGATTGTTCAATTTCACCTTGAACATTTTTAAATTCGAAAACTGTTTAATATAATAATTATTCAATTTATTAAATTCGAAAACTGTTTAATATCATTATCCAATTTATTAAATTCAAATACTGCCTTTTGAAATCAGATCTGCTAGTTATGCTACTATTACAGTTTTGCAGATAAAAACCTATACTGCCTCTGTTTTCGTAATTATGATAATAACTATTTAATTTTGTGAAGTTTTTTAAATGTAGTGGTAATAAATGGTTGTTCAATTTGAATATGAAAATGAGAACTAAATAGCATATGAAATTTTTTACATTCAACCACTGTAGTTTTTCTAACATAGACTAAATCCTAGCATATTTGTTTTTATTTAAAATGATTCCCATAGCTTTATGCTGTAAAATTTGTAATTTTGAAAATATTATTTGAACAATATAAAATATGTGGAAGAATGACGGTGTTAAAACACTTTTTTTTTATTATGGGAAACTCTATAGAAGTAACTTATCCTTTTTGATATTTTTGAAATAATGTATACATATTGCTCATGAAACAGTAGTTTATTATCCACATACCTATATACCCAGATATTTAAATGATTGATTTTATTGATGGAAAGAAGAATGTGAGTTTATTATATATTAGGAAGCCTTCTGAGAAATTCTATAGAATAAATAAAATGTATTCTATTAATGCTGTTGTTTTATTATTTTTAAGCTGCCATAAATATGTAGTTTTATGTGAACTGTTTTATAGTTTTCTTCACAATTCCTTTTATCTTGCCAGCTGCTTGATCTATCTTTTCAGATACATGATACATTTTAATAACTCACTGTTTCATGGACTTTCTTTACGGCGAGCTATCCACACAGGCACGGCGGCTACTATGAGAATCACAAAGACATTTTGCTAATCCGATTTTTGAACTGCCTAAGGTTAGTACAACTGGGAAAAGCTTCTTCTTGTAGATTGTTCCACAATTTCGACCCCATCGGGACCAAGGAGCAGTCGTATCGGTACAGAGGTATTCCTTAACGCGTGTACAATCACTTGGACGGACAGAAGTTATATACTGAATTCAACAACTTCCGGTACAAGCATTTGCCACGGCCTCGCTCAAAAGGGGAGTATTGGAGGGTGTTGCCCCTTTTCCAAATAATTTCAAACCACCAGTCAACAGAGATGATCCACTTGTCAAATATATTAAATAAGATGCTGGTTAAATTCTTTTATAATACAATATTTTATAATAATTGTTTTCAGTATATCTAGATTAACCTTTCTAAAAATCTTCATTCTTCCAATAACTAATTTTTTTTGGAAGCTGTATTAATAAATAACACATATCCCTATCATGAATATGTAGATTTTCCTGTATTTGATGATGAATGATTCTTATGTATTATCCAAGAAAAAAATGTCTATGAAATCATTTTTGTCCTTTATCAGCACATGCAATTTCAAAAAACAAACTTTGATTTCTATCCAATACTATTCACTTAAATCCATCAGCAAAGTTTAAGGATGTCAAAGAAGCAGTAAATGAATTAAGTCAAATGTGACCTTACAGGTTATTTTTGGCTGCATATTCGTGTAGTTTACATAGATTGCACACACAGTATATGTACTTATAACATTCCCCAACATTTTTTGGGTTGGTTACAAGTTTGTAACATAAGATTAATGGGATATTCTCATGCATAGAGAAGCATATTTTTAGCAGGAGCTCCCTCACACATCCCAGATATGTTATTCATGTTCTTGAAATCCTAGATGCACATTATGGGAATTAAAAATTATTCAAAAAGTATTGCCTGAAATGCGGACCTACTAGAAATCAGCCAACAGATCCGTTTCATACGTAATTGACTACGTTTTTACAAAAAAAATTATATAACGTGTCGACCTTCATGAATACGACCTCGGTGATAGTTGATAAATTCTCGCGCCCTCTTGAAAATTGTCAGTGATTTTAAAGAGTGTGTGTAACGAAATCACAAGTAGTAATTTTTCCACGTGGGAGACAATCCATAGGATGCCTTTTCACCAAATAAACAATTTTAAGATCAAAATTCGAAAATCGATGCAATTGGTATCTCTAAAGCCGGCTCTCAACCCATAAAATGGAACGGGCTTTGGCGTTACCCACCTATATTGGTATTTTCTTTCATTCATTTGCCTGTAGACGTTCCTGAATGTATCAAAGTAGTAGTTTAATTAATAATGCATTTTAGATTTAAAAGTTAATGAGATTCTTTCAGTGTAATGACTAAACATCTTTTAAGTTAGCTTCAAGAGCAGTCTAATTACACATATTGGAATAAAAACACCAGGTTTAAATACTTATAAACATGAGTATATATATACTCATATATAAGTAATATACATATATTTTTATAATCTAAAATGTATGTAACTCTTTATAACTACAAATGCAGCTCCTGATTTTTTTGACCTCTCCTTGGCTCTGATTAACCATCGCTTAATGATGCTAATGCGTCCATACTCCAACATGAAGGAATATGGTCGGCGTCTAAAAACATAGAGTTATTGGTAAATAATTGACACACATTTAGGGTTGCCAGGTTTAAATTTGAAAATTGCAGAATGTCGATTTCCAAGGGGAGGAGCAGAATATGAAGGACATTTTTCATTAGACGAATGCACAATTCATATACAAAAGGAGTTATTTTTTGACAATGAATACAACAGAAGATCAGAGATTTTTTATCAGACCCACCAGTTTCAGACCACCACTGTTTATTTTCCATACATTTTTTTGCATCCTTACTTTTAATGTGTAGCTCTGCTTTGATATGGTCGATCAAGATGAAAATTTCAGCTGTAACATCAGAAGTTGCAACATGAAGGAAAAATAGTTTTTTCATCTAGTAAGTAGCCGAACCAAATTAAAAACGTTAAGAGCAATTTGTAATTCCAATATTTTTTTTATGAAAGTGAGTCTACTAAATGTCCTACGCCTAAATCCTGCCTCAAATTCAGAACTCCCAATACAATCCAGGTTATCTGGTAACCCTACGTACAATATACTTGTAGAAGCTGTAAAATGAAAATTGTTAATCCCTACGTACCTAATGCACATCTGGCTAGGAGTAGCTTTTTGGATTGGAGCTATTGTTTATGACCATCCCAAGAATAACCATTGCTAATCCTCCTGAATTCTGACACCCAATAAGAGAAAACCAATTTCAAATATTAATGTTCAAAACTTTTTGTACATATACTAAGTGACATATAAATCCGAACACCCAGTTTAAATGGTTTTATTTTAATAAAAGTTGGTGAATGTATTTGTCTTACTGTAAATAACAAGTGAAAAAATTTTCAGCCTCATCAGTTGGACATTCCGGTTTTTATACTGCTTTTTTTTAATTCACTAACGCTCTAAAAATGAATATTTCAGCCGCAGTAGAGAATCAACGTTGGCGGATTTTGGTTCTTGACATCCTTTACGATCGGTTACGATGCCTAGAGTACGGAGACCTGTACGATTTCGTCAACTTAGTGAGTTTGATAGAGGCCGTATAGTCGGACTTCGGGAAGCTGGACTTTCTTTTCGGGCAATTGCAGTTAGAGTGCAAAGAAGTGTAGACACTGTGGTTAGGTGTTGTCAGGCATGGCTGCGAGAAGGCCGTACGCAAAGACCAAGGGGCACTGGACGCCGCCGTAGAACAACCGACCGTGAAGATCGCCGCCTAAGATTATTGGCCTTAAGGGACCGTTTCTCCACTACCAGGTCCATTGCAAATGAATGGTTTGCAGAACACAGAAGACCTATTGGCATGCGAAGTGTTTACCGACGAAAGAGAAGTTTTGGCTTGTTTTCATACCGGCCACACTGGGTCCTCCCTTTAACTCGAGAACACCGACGTAATCGCCTTGAGTGGTGCAGACAACGGTCACTCTGGGATCAGGAATGGAACAGTATTGTCTTTAGTGACGAGTCTCGATTTTGTTTAGGCATGCACGATGGTCGTACCAGGGTTAGAAGGCGACGTGGTGAAAGGAGGAATCCACAGTTTTTTGTTGAAAGACATGTTCATCACACTGTTGGAGTTATGGTTTGGGGTGCTATAGCTTATGGTTCCAGGTCACCTTTAATCTTCATCAGAGGTAACATGAACGCGCAGCGTTATATCCACGAAGTTCTAGAACCCCATCTTTTACCATATCTTGACACCCTGGCAGATCCAACTTTCCAACAAGATAATGCCCGACCACATGTTGCAAGAGTCACAATAGACTTCTTTCAACATAATGATGTCACATTGTTACCATGGCCACCAAGATCTCCCGACTTATCCCCAATTGAGGACGTGTGGGATATGATGGGTAGGAGATTGCTCAATTTGCAACATCCTCCTCAGACTCTAGAAGCACTTCGAGAGGAGTTGGTGGTTGCCTGGAATGAGATACCACAGGAGGACATTGACACATTATTAAAGATCAAAGGGCTTTAAAGCAGTGCAATCATTTTGAAATTTTTGTCATTTACTTATTATGCTTTATTAAGTACTTATACAAAATTATATATATAATAATATAGCCATTCTTCTTCAAAACTTTCAAATTTTTCCTTGGAAGACAGTGGCAGTGAATTGTTGATTTCTTTATATTGGTTTAAACTAGTGTTAACTGTATAGAGAATTCATTGCCATATTAGGATTTTAGAAGTTATTCATCGTGATATATCAATCTTGACGTGATTGAAACTTTGTGTTTGATACTACAAAATCGTATTTCCATCTTCCTGAAATGTTTTTTTTTGGAGAAAATCCTGATGAAGCTATTAAGCAATGACAAAAAGTTGATTTATTGAAGGTTTTTTCTCTATGGCTGTTAATCTATGGTGGATTGTGATAGCAACCTCAATATTGCGTCCCCTAGCAAGCTTTGTTTTTTGCAGATTGTACAATTGAATGGTACAAACTGGTACAAAGTTTGACAAAAAGAATGAATCATCTTTATGTCAGAGACATTATCAGACTGCCTAAGTGACTATATTTGAGATATGGCTGCCCAGATTCTTAAAGTAGCTAATAAAATCCTAGCATTCTCTTGGCGTCAAATTTAGTGCTCTGATTACCTGATTTAGGTGGCATTAATTCGTACAGCAAATGTGATTGACTATATATTTCTTTTGAATGTGCTGGGGGTGTACAGTGTTTCTAATGACTGTATTAGCACTACAGCAGGTAAAACACCGCAAACCTGGTACTAATGGGGCTTGAGGCTTCATATCCAGTTCATACTTTATAACTTACAGACACAGACCATTTACATGTAATATTATAAGCAATCACAATAAATCTATATAGAAAGTATGAAGATCACTTTAAAAAATGAATCATTCATCTGAGGCAATTCATTTGAAATAACTTTAGACAATTTTTTCAATATCTTAAAAAACGTTTACCTGAAATGCAGAGAAAACTGTGCATTTTACATCAGATTCCAAAGTCTCTGTGGAACTGATATCATATTTTGGATTCTTTCAAATCATTTTGCTTTGAGATATATTTCCATTTGCAGATTAGATATCTGGTAGTTTTGGCTGTCTCCGCTTTTCTTTTGGCAATGTTAAAATCTCCTGAAAAAAAATAGTTCAGTTGCAGCAAATATCCAAACTCCAAATTTGGACTCTCTTTGTTTTACAATCAAATAATGCACGTTCAGCACAAAATGAGCAGATAAATTAAAAATGAAACAGATTCCTTCAACGTTGGCATGAAATTAGTTTATAAAATACTTTTTGATTATAGTTTACACTAGATAAGTTTTTGTAATTATTTCAAGTAACATCTCAATAACTATGTACCTATGCACTGCCTTTTCCTCCCAAATGTAGTCTTTAGTATAAAAGTTACAGCTAGCTTTTCCCAAGGTGTCTTATAAATGTGCGCATGTTTCCACACCTAAGCTATGCAGTCCGTTATCTACCAAAACAAAGAAATTAATGATGATGGATCCCTCGAGCACTAAGAACTCCGGACGTAAACTCACTCCACTCTTGGAATGTCCGGGTGGAGGGTGGGCTCGAGGGAACAACATCGAAGATAAAATTTGTTTTTCGAACATCTTCGGGATCAACAGCAACATTGATGCTGTTCATCACTACCTGCAATCCAATCGTCCCGCCGTGCTTTTCTTGGTGGAGACAAAAATCTCAGAGACTGCACCAATTAACCATCTCAACTTCCCAAACTACGAGGTGCACTCCAATCTGAGAAGTAACGGGGGAGTTGTGGCTTTTGTCCGCAGCAGTCTTTCCTGCTCCAGGGATCTTTCTTTGGAATCAGACCGGAAGGACATTCTGTGGCTTCGCCTCAACTCCAAAACATCACCCAAATTTATTTGCTGCCTTTATCGCTCTCCCTCGAACCATAACTGGGATGACCTACTCGGATACCTCGCCGTCCAGATCGACTTCCTGAACATCAATCACCCCGCTTCATAGGTAGTTCTTCTCGTTGATTTCAATGCCCATAATGAGCTGGTGACGAGCCCTACTTTTTTCCCCCGCGTCTCGTCACACGCCAGTAGCCTGCTGGATCTCTTTCTGACCACGCATCCTGCCCCTTACAGCACTGCTGTCCTGTCCCCCCTGGGTAACTCAGATCACGGTGTTGTGGAGGTTAGGTTTCGGTCAGAAGCCGCTGTGGCAGCAGAAACTCGCACAGGCCGCAAAACTTGACATTACAGACATGCCGACAGGGAGGGGCTCAGAGACTTTTTCTCTAGCTTTCCTTGGAGAGATGTCCGTTTCACCGACGCGGATGCGTCGACTGTCTGTTCTTCAATAACCGAAATTATCCACGTCGGAATTGAGGAATACATCCCTCACACAGTGAAAGTTCCTAAACCAGGGTCCAACGGCTGGTTCAACAAATCGTGTGACACTGCTCGCCAACAGAAGATCAAGGCCCACAGAACCTACTTACAAAACCCCACTGTAGAGAACAGACAAGCCGACGTCGAGTCCAGAAACAAATATAACGAAGCGGTTCGCAATGCCAAAAACCAGCATGATATAAAAGTTAGGCACAGGGTAATGTCGCAGCGCAATGGCAGTCGGTTTTTCTGGACGCTGGCCAAGCAGATTGGAAAGAACTTCTCACACAGTAGCCTTCCACCACTTACGTGTCAGGATGGAACTATTGTATTCGACTCAAAGGCCAAGGCGGAAGTGCTAGCCAAGATCTTTGCTGCCAACTCCACCATGGACGTCCCCACCAACGCCCAAGTGCCGTCAATTCAAAGGGTTCTCCACACTATGCGGGAGGTAACATTCAGGCATAAGACCGTAAGACGAGTGCTCTTGTCGCTCGACATCAACAAAGCTTCTGGTCCGGACTTGATTCCTGCCCTTGTACTGAAGAGATGTGCAGCGGAGCTTACTCCAGTTCTTTCGAGTCTCTTCCAGATATCTTATGAATCCGGCACCTTCCCAGAAAACTGGAAATTTGCTCATGTACAGCCCATCCCAAAAAAAGGATCTAAGACTGACCCTTACAACTACAGGCCTATAGCTCTGCTTTCTGTTATAAGTAAAGTGATGGAGAGGTGCATAAATCGCGAGCTTCTGGACCACCTGGAAAGTCACAGCTTGATTAACGACAGGCAGTACGGTTTCCGGCACCAACGATCCACAGGGACCTCCTAGCTTACGTCACGCAACAGTGGAGTAAACTCATCTAGTCTCATGGTGAGGCTCATGTCGTTGCTCTTGACATCACGAAAGCGTTCGATCAGCTGTGGCACGCTGCCCTCTTAAGCAAACTTCCATCCTACGGCCTCCCAGAAAAGCTTTGCAGATGGGTGGCTGGCTTTATCTCTGGCCGAGAGATATCCGTCGTAATTGACGGATTCTCCTCTTCATCCCACAACGTCAACGCGGGTGTTCCCCAGGGATCGGTCTTGGCTCCAACACTGTTTCTCTTACATATCAACGACCTCCTTTCCTGCACGATAAACCCAATCCACAACTTCGCTGATGACAGCACTCTACATGCAGGAATTCAGAGTGACAAGCCGATCTGTGCCACTGAGCTGGAAAAAAGAAAACTAGCGACGACTTCTTCTCTGACAAGAGACCTGGTGGCTATCACTGCTTGGGGACGCAACAATCTTGTATAGTTCAATGCTTCCAAAACACAGTACTGTACTTTGATGAACAAAAAGCGTCCTAGCGCTCATACAGTTTCGATGGACGGTCGAGTTCTACCAAAGAGCCATTCATTTCGGCTGGTCGGAGTCCAGATCACCGAGGACCTGATCTGGCACGAACACATCTCTTCAATAGCTGCAGCTGCTGGGAAAAAGCTAGGCTATTTGTTTAGGGCTAAGAAGTACTTTTCTCCGCATGACCTTCTCACTCTATACAAGGCCCAGATAAGGCCTAGCCTCGAGTATTGCTCACACGTTTGGGGTGCTACCGCCCCGACTACATTGTCCATGCTCGATGCTGTCCAGAGGAGGGCGGTCCGACTGATCGATGACTCTTCTCTAACAGACAGTCTCGGGAGTCTTTCGCACCGGCGGGTCGTCGGCGATCTAGCTCTTTTCTATCGCTACACCAACGGGCTTTGCTCCTCAGAGCTCTCTTCCATGATGCCGCCGCGCGATGTGCCTGCCAGGCAGACCGGCCTGACTTCGGCGTCCCATCCTGACCGTGTCAAACTTCGTACATCCAGGACTGGCCGATACGATCGCTCCTTTGTCCCCCGAGGGTGTCTAGATTGTGAAACAATCTACGGGAGGAAGCTTTTCCCAGTTCTACTAACTTTAGGCAGTTCAAAAATCGTATTAACAAAATTTCTTTGGGATCATCATAGCAGCCGCGGTGTTCCAGCATTTAGGCTTCTGCCTGCGCGGCTGTTTCGATATAAAAAAAAAATATAATGCCATCTCTGAAGCACTAGATACATCACATCATAGCCAAACTCACAGATCATGACGTTTAGGCAACACGTACAACTCAAACAAATTCACGACTAGTGTGAATCGCTTCTACTAAGTCAACGTCTTGGGAAAAACTTGCATAATGTCAAAAAAATCGGTATAATGTCACTTTTAATGTTACGTGATACCCGTGCGGATCCCGGTAGACTGAAGTGACAGCTTGTACGTTTAGACGTTGGTTCAAAGTTCTTCTGTAGTACGTCCTGTATAATCTCAGTACAATGTCTTGAAAATGCATTGTCTGGATTAAATGCGTGCCTTATAGGGTGATACTTGGGCACAGAAGATCATTGACATTGATGCCCAGATACTCATACAGAGTCAGTAGTTTCTTTCCATTGATGGTTTGGTCTTGCTAATAAAAATACTGTATAGCAAATTGTGATCAAAAACGTATGGTCTTTGTAACTTCATTCAAATGATCAGTTTTACGATGTACAAGGTATCCCATTGTAAATTGATCTAACCCTTTTCCAAGGCTCTTTAAGAAAAAAGTCTTGTACAAATCTGCAGTTTTTAACATAAAATCTTTTTACACAATGCCTTTATTGCCTACATAGTGTCACAGAAAAGTGCTAAGGAATGGTGTTGGTGCTGTGCCATAATTTATTATTCAAAAGAACTACATATCTTATTCGATAGTACCTTTCTGTACCTCTGTACCTTAGACCAAATAACTTTTAACATAAATTATTGGTATTACACAAAGTGTAGCCGTCTAGCAAAGCTTTCAGGAAATAGGCTGTTAAAGACTTTTCTCGAAAAAACCTTAATCGTTCCCAAGAGGATTTTGTAGTAAGATTTGAATAGTGTACCGTCTGAGTTTTAAATAAAGCCAAATATCCTTCAGACCGCAGTTATATGAATGAGCAAGTATACTTAAAATGTCAACAATGCCAAAATTTCAACAGAAAAATATAGAAGAAATTATTTAGCAACTTAGACGGCCATTTGTGACTTTATTATCGTATATACCATTTTAACAAGTTTTAACCAAATTTTTGTGGAAGATGTTTTACTTATTTTGAGTATATAGATTATTCAAATAACGGTGGTCTATAGGTTTCAAATAAAAAATCGTAAAAGACCAGTTTATAACTTTTATAAATTGCGACTTCAAATTCGGATTCAGTACCTCAAAAAGCATATAAAATCAGTGAAGTCAAAACATGCCCAAACAATCCTATAAAAAATGAATTTTACGTATTACGTATTACATTTAGGAAATAACCACGAAACACGTTTTGGAAATTCATTTGATTGTTTTCCAGCCGTTAAAGCTGTTTACACAGTCTTAACCCCAAAATTACATGGCTTTTGACCAATGCTCGTCTGATAGCGACATGTACAGGGCTTCAAAATATATCACTAAGCAAAAATTGTATGTATTGCAAGATGTTTTGGCTGGTGAGCTTCATAAATCCACGAGACTCCTTTTACTGTCTTGCCATCATCTTTCAAGATCTCCCTACTTCCACTTCTTGCTAGGGTGGGGTACTAAGTGCTACAGTTTTTGGTAGCTCTGTACAAGACCTCAAAGTCTCAGTATATCTGACGCGTCAAATTTTGCACTATTGTGGTTCACACTGTGGCAATGCGGAAATTTTCATTCATATGTGGGCGCAAACGAAATGAAGGGCTGCGGGCTGCAGACTAATTTAGCTCGTCGAAATTCGAACCGAGCTTCGCTAACGAGAACCAGCAAGGAGAGAATAGAAATACAACTAGTATTACAAATTACCCCCACACACATACACACAGCCGTACTCGCTCAATGAACGACTCAATATTATGAAAATCCATTGTATTCCGGCTTTATGAAATTTCCCACCGGTAACATGTGCGCGTGTTTGTGTTATAAGCGCGAGCAACTTCTGCTTCCAACTACCGTATTTGCCTAATTAGCATGTTTGCATCAATTCCCAGTTTCGGAGAATTTTCACCACCAAGATAATGATCAAAATTGTTAGAAGTAAACGTACCTTGGGGAAAACAATTTTAGATGCCAATGTTTGCGATGGCGAAAATTAAGTCATTATTCTTACGTCTAAGTACACAAAACACTTGCAACACATAAAATGTTTGCATTGAACCAGAAGTTGAGTACAGACACACACCTGTATTCGGCAAATACTGGTGAAAAAGCAGAGAACTCCGGCTTAACTGGTTGGAAAAATAAATCATTTTGAGCTACGTTGATATAGGCGGTAGATAGAGTCAAACAAAATACTGAAATATGGTATCCCGAAGGGGCACATTTGTTCCAGATTTGAACAAAGGGCGAGATAGCTATCCTTGCAGATGGTACATCAATAATTTATCAATCAAAACCATGGCCAAGTCTAAACGCTTTACTTTAAAATATTTTTCACTTAATGCCATTTACATCCCACCACACATAATGACCAAACTATAGCAAACTTATAATCCAAGGTCACCCTAACACCATAACAATTGAACAAAGTTGTACTACAAAATACCTTGAGACATTCACAGATCAATATCTAAAGTGGAATGTTCTCAGAAATTTTGTCATAAAAAGATTAAGGTAACTACTGCATAAAACCAAACCTCCCAGTCATGCACTAACCTTACCTCAAATATATGTATAATATATATATATATATATATATATATATATATATACCTACTATATATATATATATACCTACTATATATATATATATATATACCTCAAATAACTTATAAACATAAGAAAACTCCAGATTATTTTAAAAATTGGAAGTGCGGGTGATAGTATACAAGGTCTGTCGCAAAGTAAACAGGACAAGGAACTTATAGAAGAAGCTAAATCTGCTAGAATATATTTGATTGGAATGTCAGCACAACAACATTTTGATGTTTGTAATAACTTGATTGATAATGATCCCCCATAGAGAGAGATCAATAAGAATCCTACATCTAAAGTAGAGAAAGGTTGCAATGACATTGTAACAAACTATTCAATACTAGACAAATCAACCAAGACCAGAAGAAGTCCTTAATTACCTATAATTCTGTGAATTAAAATACATAAGCCAGTTTTTTCGGTGAGGCCTATAGTGGCATCTACGAGGGATTTCTTTTAAGTTTTGCATATGTAAATAAAACAACACGGTAGGTAGCTTCAAATGACTTTATTGTTTTTCGAAGTATTCTCCACGAAGATCAATATACATCTGCATGCGCTCGAACCAATTTTCGAAGCACTTATTCCACTCGTATGCTGGCAGATCCTAAACGGCATTTTTGAATGCGTCTACTGCTTCTTCTGGTGACCGGAACCTTTGGCCACGCAGTCTGTTTTTAATTTTCGAGAAAGTAAAGAAATCGTTTGGACTTAGATCGGGACTTTATGGAGGATGGTCCAATAATTCCACGTTTCCTTCCGTTAAATGCTGCCTTGTTTTTTGGGCTGTGTGCGAGCTTGCATTGCCTTGGTGGAGGATGATGCTTCTTTCGGGGCAGATTTTTCGAAGCTCGGTGATGACTTTTGGCAAACAAATGGTGGTATACCAATCCGCAGTAACAGTTCTTTGCTCATTAAGAGGAATTGTTGTAATATGACCCGGTTTTCACACAAATGTGGCGACCATCTTTTTCACCAACTTGGAACACCCAAACAGCCGACTGTCGTTTATTTTCTGGTTCATATCAGTAAATCTACAATCCGTCACCACTAACAATGCTGTACACATATTTTGAGTTTCCGGAATTGAAACGGTCAAGCGTTTCTTGACACCAATTAACACTGGCTGCTTTCTGCTCTTCAGTCAACAGGTGGGGTATCCAACGAGAGACTCATTTTCTTACTCCTAATTCTTCATGTAAAATTTTTTGAATTGAGGTCTTTAAGATCTTCAAGGACGCCTGAATCTCGCGATATGTCAGATGTCTATCTTCAATGATGAGTTTGCGCACGGCATTGACGTTTTCCTGTGTGACTGCCGTTTTTGGTGCACCCACCCTGGGATCGTCGCTAAGACTCACTCGTTCACGTTTGAATTCTCCATACCAACGCGAAGTTGTCGAATAATGTGGCGCTTCGTTGAAGAAGCAAGGCATTCTTGTTGCGATAATTGTCTCTGAAAGTTGTAATAAATTATGGCGCAAAAATGTTCTCGATCGAGTTCCATTTTTCTTATGACTTGGTGACACTTAAAAATTCACTGTAGTGAGAACACTGCACGTGTTGTTGTGAAACTTTGAATTTAAGTTTACTAGGGAGTGAGGTTAGGATTCAGTACTAACGTTCGAACCGCGCGGCCTATTATCTTTCTATATGCAAAACTTAAAAGACATCCCTCGTATTGGTTTAGCCACGCAAGTAGTTTAAGATAGTCATGTCACATCAAAGGAGAATATTATATAAAAGACTCTTTTTATGTTTTTCAATAATTCAATAGGTTTCAAGTACCACCAGATCATGCCATTGCTAGTCTGGATGTGGTTTCACTTTTCAGTAATGTTTATTTGGAAGCTTGCATTAGATTCATAAACAAACAGTGTGATCATATATATCAACACAGTAATCTAACTGTGAACTATTTCAGGAATATTTTAGTGTACCTTTTCCAAACAATTATTCCACGTTCAATAACAAAGTCTTCTCACAAACGCATAGATGTCAGAAACCCTTTTTTTCCGATGATCGTGTCGAGTGCACCATCTTGTTGAGCAGCAAGATTGTATTTTCAAAATGTAATATTGGACAAATTTTAACAATCGCTCTTCAAGTTTTTAATGCGTTGTGATATTTTTCTTGCATACAGCTGAATATTTTCGTCAACTTGATTAATAATAACATTTAGCAACAATCTCACGTACTATTCTGCTGATGATGATTATGACAAAGTTCATGGAAAGCTTGAGAAAATAAAGTCAATCTTGTCGAAGCACCCAACTAGAGGTTGAAGATTCTCTCACCTGACTGGTTGCTTAGACGACAATGAGAACGGCCACATATACATATATATATATATATATATATAGGGTGACTTCGAAGTTGAGTCATTAATTTTCAGATAATGATTGTAGAAGGAAGATAAACCAAAATATGTGTGTAAAGATAAAAAAAAATTAAAAAAAATTTTTTACCTAGTTTTATAAAGTATCCTCCCGACAAGTATTTCAGTGCGGACCTGTATTTGATCGTGAGGACCCCTGTGAGGTCTTAAGTCACCTGATTCACGAGCCCGTTGTACTACATTAACAAAGGCACGAGGGGTTGGTTGCACTCGATTGGGAAACCGATCCGCATAAACATGTGCCATTTTTTATTTCGTTTGAGCCACGCAACAGACACTATTCACACGCGTTACCGACTGACCAGAGATAAACCCTTCGACTGACGCTGACTGTATGTATAACTGAACTGAATAAAATAATTGTAAAAACATCGTTCCAAATTCTTTCGCTTTTTTGTTTCCGATGCGATGAACCGATAAGGCGGATTATATCCGTTGTTGCCAAACACGAGCACATGATATTATTATTGAGACAGGGCGGTACTCAAACTTCCAAAGGGCTATAACTTTGTTACTTTAATTTCACCAGAAAAATGGTAAAGGAAAAAAACATTTCTTTTGATCAGATCTACTCACTGTTAAAATCAATGACTCAACTTCGAAGTCACCCTGTATATATATATATATATATATATAACTTGAGACGTGGTCACTGTCATCTGGACCTGTTAGGTGAAAAATAAAGCCTCCGGCTTTAGTTGGGTACTTCGATAAAATTCAAGCAACGAGGACTCTTTACGAGTATACTTTATTAGTCTCTAGCTTTCAACGAACTTTGCCACCATCATCAGGAGCTGCAGTAACATTAAGAAAAAATAGCGAATATTGTGCAAAATGATTTTAAATTACTTACAATAGTATGTGAGATTGTTGCTAATGTTGTTAAAGGTTAAGTTGAGGGAAACATTTAGTAACCTGGTCAACGCTGGATACATGGTAAATTCGTTAAAATTAGTATAAACACACACACAGCTGTATGTCAGGAACACATCAAAATAAATTAAAAATATTTTGAACGAAAGTTAAAATTATTACATGGTACATCGTGAAACAACCTGATGCTGCACAAAGTGGTCTGGCACAGGATCATAAGTACGGTAAAACATTTGACAGACGACAGAAGGCTGGTAGTGTCAGTGTCGATGGATGGAACGAAAATCCCATTAGCCATCAGACAGGGTGTCCCAATTTCGACCCTCATATCAAAGTTGTGATTTTTATAATGGAATGCCTCAAATTTTACTGCATATTTGGAAAAACCAATTCAGAGGGAGAAAATTGATATAACATACTATGGGGTTTTCATAATTAGCTACTGAGATATAAGGTGTTTTGTCCAGAAAAACCCTCAGTCCGCCATTTTGAAATTTGGATTGCTGAATTTTGTATAAAACTTGGAACTTTTTCAATTTTAAATATGAAAAGGTGTTGGGGCATACTATCTGTCGTCTCACTATATCCATTTAAGTACGAAACACCCTGTAGTAGTAATGAGTATACCCAAGTACTCTCTTCTGCGTTATCGATATAAACTGATATTCCAAAATCTGCTTGTCCGTCTTCCTTTCTCCGTGTCAGAGTATCATAACAATAGAAACAATGATTCTCTGGTAGAGAGAACACCGTTTCGTTCATGAGATGTAGTATCTAGAAACTGAACAAATTATTTGATCCTAAGTACATAGCCGCGATGCTGCTCTAATAAAAATTTTATGCCAATTTGCTACCGACAAAGAGCAAAGAAACTTTTTCATTAAGCGAGTACTTGAAAGTTTCCAGAGATTGTGTGTGCCCCGGAGTCGCTTAAAATATTTAACGGGGGCGGAGACGCTTTGAATTTATTACTGTTACCCTCCACGAAATTGTGTATAGCAGTGAAGTCTGTGAAAAGTTCTATTGATTCTCATCATTTAATAGCATGTTAAGTTTCTAGAAAACTGACCGTTAGCCGACGCATACGGTACTGGGAAAGAATCTGGCGATTTCGAGTCTAAATTTACATTTTTGTTGTGTTTTTGCACAAAAGCTGGATGTGCAGAACAGGGTAGGATGCAGTGGGTTCACCAATAACTCGAAATAGTTTGAACTGATTATATACTCGGTAACGTTAGAAGTGTTAGACCCAGGAAAAATAATTTCTTCAACATGTGTTTCACAACATAATGACTATATTTAAAGCCTGCTGTGGCAACAATGTCAAAGTTTTATCTTCATTTATGTTTACCTTTGTTGATATTTTATCCTTTAGTTTTTGTATAGAAAGCAACTTCTGAGAGCTGATTAGTACAGGTATTTTTAGTTATTGCCCTTTCATTTACTAGTGTTAAGCATAACAAAATGCTATTCTTCCTAGTCAAATATATTCATACATATAAAATTTGAAATACATATTTACTTTTTTACAAATTTGGACCTGTTTAAGATTTGGCTTCCTAAGCGAAAATGCTCTCTCTAGCTCTTCCAAAAGTTTTGCAGGCAGGTACACTTGCACACAAAAGTTATATGTTGTCGATGGATGCCCCCACCTTACCCTAAGAAAAATTTCTGTGGACGTGTATGATCGATGTACATCAGGCGGGGATGACGATCGGCTCACATCCAGTCGAGCAGCGGATGCCGACTGCTACACACATGGATCGGCAGAACCGCGGAACGTATTATCGACTGGCCAGAGTTGGACGTACTTCCCACCATTCCGTTTTGAGGATCAATTTAGGGGGACACATATGATGAGTGAAATATGTTTGAAAAATGCATAGGCATATACCACTTTCAAAAAATTGAGAAGCATCCTTCTCCATCACTCTACAATCCCCACTCCCAATTCTTCACCCCTCCATCTCTTTCCAAAAATAATCAGGATCCTCTGAAACTTCAAAAAACGAAGTTTAAGCAATTTTAATTTTATTTGCCCCTAGCTTCGCCGCCACAGGGTCGATTACCAAAAACTATAAGGCTTTTTCGTCCTTGGTACATTATACAGGGGTCAAGGATTAGCGGACAGACAGACAGACTTTAATTAGTGACATAGATTTTCTTGATGTACATGTCAAATGACGTCCAAAAAAACATCATATCTCCCTTTCAAAAATGTTCGCGATTACAATACTTCCACGGCATTGACATAGGAAGTGAAATGTAAATCGGGGGTAATTTACTTCCCACATTATGAGGCGAAGAAGGTACCTATTACAATAGAGAATTAGTTCAAATCGAGGTGCTGTGTGTATTTGGCCGTTTGATCATTACAGAGGTTTGTTGGTCTGGGAATACTTCTTTATTTTACAAAATCTTCTTCTTAACATACAAAGAATGATCCTTTGGTTACAGTTCACCATCGTCTTAGCAAGAGCCTAACATTGAAAAACGCTTTCAGATCAATATTCATCTGACAGTAAAGTTACAGCTAACCTGTAATTGAAAAGAAGAACCTTATAGGTTAAGTGAATGTGTAACTTTTTGTGTTTTATAGTGATACAAGTTGTCACCCATAACGTGTTGAGTGGTACATAAACATATTTCGTATATCATTTCATTCCGTAAGCATTTATCCAACCGCCAGTTTACTAGTTCTAGTCTCACCAAGTTGTCTCTTAACAAAGCTTCATTTCTCTACCATCTGGATCCTTAACAACTAATTATTAATAATTGATATTCACAGCTTATGCATTGCAGTCGCATACTTGTAGGAATGGAGTAAAGGTTATTTGAATCAATAAATAGTTTTAACACGATGTGGTTGTTCATCTTACTCTTCTCTTAGAATCGTTTTTAACTGTTGTCATGTGATGCCTGTATATACTGCATGATTCTTCATTCAAATTAATGAAACACACGAGTCAGAGTGAGCTATATTGTAAATACCACTATGATTTCAATCATAGTAATAATATATCACGACACGAATCAAGATTGTAGTGTGTCTCCGATTTTGCAATTTACTAGACTGCTTCAGAAGGAAATTTATATATATATATATATAATTTGAAACGCCCTCAAACTCTTTCGTATGTTGTAAGTTTTTTGTGCAATTTTTTTTCTTCCTCAGAAAGGAGCTACCATGTTTCAGTGAAAATTATACAAGCGTTTCTGTAGTTCCAAGTATTTATGGTTTGACATACTTAATATTATTGGTTTGGTAAAAAACTTGAAGCTTGTGCGCCATTTATTTATGTGTCTTCGATTTCAAGCCATCGTGCATCTAGCCGCATAAGCAATCTGGTATAAGGCCGGATAGATATGTCGTTACATGATACATAAAATGTCAACATTCAACTGAAACAACGAAAATAAATTTAACAAACCATATGTATTTGGTGTCACAGAAAAGTGAGTATGATTTTCAATAAGAATTTATAGGATGTTCCGTATAAAAAACTTTATTCACACATTTCTGACACGTTGCATGGAATACTTCAATATAGTAGAGCACGAAAACTTATGTATATTACTTTTTTGTAAACGGTTATGCAGCACACTTGAAGTGGGAGTCAATTCATAGTGGCACACCCCGTACGTAATCGCGGATCTCACCTAGATCAGTGTCTAGAAAGGAGCTCATTCACTAATTTTGTTCCAGCATTCTTCCACACCGCCAGAAGTCACCTACGCCGAGCTGTCCATCGTCCGACCTAGTAGCCTAGACACGTCGAAAGGTGCCAACCACTACGCCGCTGGTACCAACACAGCGTACCGCGACGACTCGACCGTTTACGCACAGATCGATCACTCGCGGAGAGTACCGCCCCTCGGCGGTGGTCCTGTCAAGCCTTCCCCGATCATCTCTCCCGCCTCTATGATCTTCCCTGCGCCTGTGAGGCCAGGGTACTACCATCGGGAGGTGGTCACGGTTAGAACACCTCTCATGGGTGCGCAGGAGAGCTGTGTTTAAGCTAGCGGTTTGTACATAAAGGGCAAGTGGGTGTAATGTAAATCGATGTTAGTGGTAAGGACTGAGTGACCCCGACAGAAATAAAGGACAGAATGGAGAAAGCGTATAGTAATCTATAAAATATTCAGAAATCTCACAAGCAGTACGTAGAAAATGCTTTAACTAAGGATGGAACCTGCGTCTACAATGTGTGAATTACTCCAGTAAATAGATAGATTCTTCTTGCAAAAGGTTGTGGTAGAAAAGTTTTTGGCATCACTAGAATACTGCTTTATAATGGTCTTAGTCTCCAGTCAGTCATGGTACTGAAGAAGGTCGCCGTTGTGACCGAAACGCTCACAATAAAGAAGATTTTTTCAACACATGTGGATTCGATTGGCCATTGTTCTTTAGCGTGACGAACAGATACTATTAGCTAAGCTTAAAATCATATCTATTATCTCACAAAAAATACCTAGAAGACAGATTTGATACTATAAGTACATTTTCAGAAAGATTTTGTACCTTGATTTCTGTTTTTTTTTATCAGGGGAGTTCATATTTGGAAGGAAGTAAAGTAAAACTTGGAGCTCTATTTTGAAATTTTCTTACTAAAAACCATTAGCCGTGTGTTGGTATTAGCGGCAATTTTAATTTTGTTTTGATTTGGAATTCGTTAAACTACCAAAAAATTATAACAATGATGATGATAATAATAATAATAGAATGCCTTTATTCGATTGCCTTACAAATACATACTATACTACAACTATCTAAAACTGTAATGACTCATACGCGTGATCAACACGTGATCAGAGCTCGATCCCGGCTTCCTTCCAGTACAGCCGTATAGCGTACGACATATGTCGTTTCTGTGGCTTTGCGGTGGTCAACAGCACAGACAGAAATGGAAATAATGGCTGATTGTTCTCCGCCGGTAGAAAGACGCGTCTCGACCGGCAGACTCATAGGCGTCGGCAACGCATTGGAACGTGTTCCGTTGAGCGATCGCATATTGTGTGTTTTTATAAGAATTGTTGTGCGATTGTTATTGTTGTGGTTTCTATGGTTACTGTTTTGGTTATACTTAACCATGGAGAGTACAAATGGCACGAGTGGAAGTACTGAAAGCCAGGGAACAAGTAGACGGCTTCGTAAAGCACTGAAGAGGGACGCGAAAGAAATCGTGCTCAACGTGTTCAATTATCTGAACAGAACTATGTCGCAGGGAGATGCACTCGCGCGTTGTGAAAGTATGACAGGCGTTCCAGAGTGGACCATTCGCAGGGTGGTGCATGAAAAAAAGAAAACTGGAGCTACTACTGATCCAAAGTTTAATTTGAAGGGACGAAAGGCCGTTAAATTGGATAACGATAGCAAAATGGCGTTAAGGCGAACCGTACATTCATTCTTCTTTAGGAATGAGATACCAACCCTCAAGGCTGTACATGCAGCGATCAAGGAAAATGAAATTATACCCCAAATGAGCGTCGAGGTAATGAGGAAATCCCTGCACGAAATTAATTTTCGTTACGAAACGCGTAATCGGAAGTCAGTATTGATAGAGAGACCTGAAATAGTCGCCTGGCGTCGAAGATACCTACGCGAAATGATTGAATATAGGCGACAAAGCAGAAAAATCTATTATTTGGACGAGACATGGGTAAATGCAGGTCACACAGTTAAAAGAACCTGGATAGACAAAAACGTAGTGAGTAACCGACAAGCAAGCATTGAAGGTTTGTCAACAGGTCTTCGTGGACCGTCAGGGAAAGGTCAAAGATTGATCGTAACTCATATTGGTAGCGATAGTGGCTTTTTAGAAGAGTGTGACTTGATTTTCGTCTCTAAGAAAGGAGGTGATTACCATGACGAAATGAATGCCAGCTGCTTCGAGAGCTGGTTTCAAGGGGTGCTTCAGCGAGTTGAGGCCAACTCTGTGATCGTCATGGATAATGCTTCCTACCATAGTCGTCGAGCCGAACGTGTACCGACTATGGGATCTCGAAAAAGTGACATGCAGCAATGGTTGTGCAAAAACAGCACAAACCTGCGAACATTAGTTACGTGACTGATGAGATGGCCCGTCAATGTGGTGTCACTGTGCTGCGGTTACCGCCCTACCACTGTGAACTGAACCCAATAGAGCTCATCTGGGCTCAAGTGAAGGGTTATATTGCGCGCCATAACACAACCTTCAAATTACCAGACTTTAAGGTTTTACTTGAGACTTCCATACAGCTAGTAATGCCCGAAGCTTGGCAGAATGCTATCCGTCATGTTGTGAAGGTAGAAACAAAAATGTGGCAGCTTGACCACCACATCGATACCATCATAGAGCCAGTTATAGTCAATTTCAACGAAGAAAGCGATAGCGACAGTTTATTACTGTCAGATGTAAGTGGAAGCGACGATGAATAAAGGTAATTCCCAAATTTTTGACTTACAATACGTTTCAAACCACTCTTTATTGAAATGAAATGAAATGAAATGAAATGAAATGAAATGAAATGAAATGAAATGAAATGTTTATTATTCTTAGCCCTAAAGCTACTTCCTATAGTTTATAATAGTGTCTTACTCCAGTAATAAACAAAAAAACAGTAATTCTAGATTCCCTTAAAATCATAGTAACTGCAACCACAGTAAATGCAACAATAGCAAATGCGAGATAATGACATACAGTTATCTTAACACAGAAAGTACATATATTATGCCATTTTATCTAAATACAATTGCTTAACCTTACGAATAAATATATTTACAGACGTCGCTTCTCTAATTTCTGTAGGTAATGCATTAAAAAGTCTCAAACCATCACTAAAAAGACATTTTTGCATATGGGATGTTCTAGCGAATTCTATGTCAAAAGTGTTACGTGACCTGATATTATATGCATGCCTCTCGGACCTCGGTATTAGATATTCCTGCAAGTATTCAGGCAATAAATGATTTTTTGTTTTAAAAATAAATAACACATTTGACATTTCAACCTTTTGCTGTATTGAAAGCCGTCCGAGGGTTTTTAACATTAAATTAATAGGCGTATAACGTGTACAAAATAATATAGTGCGCATAGCCTTATTTTGTAGTAACTGGAGCCTTTGAATATCAGTTTTTTTGCATGATAGTAACAATGAAAAACAATAATTAAAATGTGGATATATGATGGTATTATATACAAGAAGACGACTCCAGTGACTAAGACTTTCAGATATTCGCCTAAAAAATCCTATTTTTTTCCCAATTTTTTTTACTAACATAATCAACATGCAATGAAAAATTTAGCTGAGGATCTAAAACTACGCCCAAATACTTCATACTAGATGCACTTTCAATTTGAATATTATCTATCTCAATACAAAATTTCTTTTCTAAAAATGTATTACAGTTCTGCTTTGTCCCAAAAACCATGTATTTTGTTTTTTCTACATTCAACTTAAGCCTATTCACACATAACCAGTTATACAGAATTTCCAGTATTGAGTTCATACTATCTACAACTTGTCTAAAATCCTTACCGTACACATAAAGCAATGTATCGTCTGCAAATAAGCTCAGAAATGTATTTACTAAAACCCTGTTCAAGTCATTTATATAAAGTAGGAACAAAAGCGGGCCCAACACACTACCCTGAGGTACCCCAATTTCACTATCAATTGAATTTGACGCCACGTTAATAATCTTCGTCACATGACAACGGTCTTTCAAGTAGTTCATAAACCATTTTAGTGCACTGTCTGTAATCCCATAGGTCTGCAATTTCTGGATCAGTCTTTTCCTATCAATAGTCTCAAATGCACGTTGAAGGTCGATGAATACACTTAACACAATATTCCCGTCATGAATGTATGAACGCCATTTCGAACACACATACTGCAGCGCCGACTCGCACGAGTGTTTTTCCCGAAATCCCGACTGTCCCTTAAACAACAGTTTTCTTGCCTCCAGAAACTCCCGTAACTGCGCACAAACCTCGGTTTCCAAGATTTTGTCTATCACTGGTAACAAGTTAATGGGTCGGTATTGAGCTGGTTTATTTGGTGAGGACACTTTTGGAATAGGCACTATAACACTAGTTTTTATTGCTTTTGGAACTTTTCTTGTTGTAAGGGATGCATTGATCAAGTGAAGTAAAGGGTATCCGAGTACACAAAAAGCCGTTTTCAAAAACTTAACAGTACAAATATCATCCGCTGTTGACTTGTTTTTAAGTTCCATTACCCTTTTTCTAAGTTGATCAATGCTTATAGTGTTGAAGCTTGACAGACCATCACTTAACTGTGGCAATTCTTGAAATGTCGGTGCAACTTTTGGTATTTTGTCGGCTATTTCCTTTATGCTTTTTGCATAAAAATTGTTAAAATTGTTAAAATTGTCTTGAACAGATCCAGCATCTTCCTCAAATTCAATATTATCATATGACAGAACATTCTTGTTTTTGCTGCCTACAACTTGCTTTAAAGTTTGCCACATTTTTTTGCTATCCCCCTTGCATTGGTCAATAGTAATTTCATAATATTTTTTCTTTTCGTTTCGAATAACACGAACGTAAATGTTCCTTTTTTTCTTATACAGATTCCAGTCTGAATTTAATTTGGTTATTTTAAACTTTTTATAAGCTTCATCCCTGTCTCTTCGGGCTTGGATTACGAACCTATTTATCCACGGTTGTTTGCGGGTTTGAGTGTTTTCAAGAGGTACAACTTTATTTACAGTTTCTGTAATATTTTTCATAAACTTTTCATATAATAGGTCCACATCTGTTGTTGAATAGTCCCAATCTTTTCCGTAGAGTTCAGCTATAATAGTGTTAATATTTTCCTTATTAAATTTTCGTTTATATTTCATTTCCTCTGTTTTAATCTCATGTTGCACATCCAATACGCAGCCTATAATTCGATGATCTGAAATTTGTGGAAAAGCATGTGACAAATCTAGTTCACCCATGTTAAACATTCATACCACGCCTATGAACAGCCGACTACTGGTAGTTAAGTGATGTTCACGTGAACATCGATGAGTCGTTACAGTTTTAGATAGTTAGTGTGACCTTAAGGTATTTTTCAACTCGGACATAAAATAGAATTACAAACATGAATAAGAATATAGTCGTCAAATAATACATACATGTGATATGTGAAAATTGCCTAATAATGGGTATGTAAGTATACATGTAAATTTCAAGTCATTTAATACAAAATCCTAATGCCCATATGATATGATTTGAAAAATCATTCAGTCTTATTGTAGCATAGAACATCTAATAAACTATCAGGCTAGCGATTTTGTGGAAAATTAAATGGCCCCTTGGTTATTTTGGCGCTCCAGAAATTTAACGCTGATTTGAAAAAAAAACTGTTGCTCATGGTGAATAAACTACCCATCAAAACCGTCAAAGTTTTTGAAAATGTTGCCAAATGCAATCGCCTTATACCGCGCTCATATGAGCACTTCACTAGCAGTATTCTAACGATAACAATAACAATTCTCCGCTGCATGTTTAATCTTTCAAAGACACCCTTAGCCTCTGAAGATATAATGAATTCAGTCATAGTACTGTAAAGGTAAGGCGATAACTAACTTTGGGAAATGAATTTCGCTTTAGTTGGGCTTATCGGAACATAGCCCATTGAAATTGACGTTTTAATAGTTACGTGCAGTTGTACCGACGCCCGATTGCACCGCTCTGTTAAAGTCTGCTTTATGCTATGTTGAACATCAGCTACCTTCCTTGTTGCACCACATACACAGACAGTCGAGCTAACAACTTCTCTGATGAAGAAGTCAAATATCAATTTGCCAGTTTCACATTTTTATAATTCGTACTTGATGAATTGAAAGCCGTAAAATTCTTCAAAGCTCTTCATTAAGTATTAAAAAGTTCGCGTGATGCTTCTTTTTTGTAGCTACTCATCAGAAACAACAACCAAGTTTGCTAATGTAGCGTGACGTATCTCACCAAAGTGTTTGAATGCCTTTCAGGAATGCCAATATACCATAATATTTTCAAACTGCTGAGAATGATCTAAAAAAAGTACCAGATGATAGATATTGTGATTACTGTAGCAAATACAAGCTGTAAACGTAATGATAGTCATTATTTGAATGGGTGCTAGAGGAGGTTAGAAGAAGCAAAGCGTTTCATATAACATAAAGGTTAAAACGGCATTTTTTTAGAGAAAAGAGACTTTAAAGTAAAATAAAGTCTGACAACGCCGCAATGCCAGACGCAAATTACGACGGAACGCAGTGTAAATAAAGATGGAGTTTGTTATTTTTGTCTCTTAGGTATTATTTCATTATTTGATAATGTACTCGTAAAATGCAAACCATTAAAGAAAACGGTCTTACCACTAACTGTCCCAGAGCTTCACATGTTGTGTGAAACTGTATTGAACGAATTAAAAAAATCCACTTATAAATAGGGCACAATTTTGATACATACATTGTTTTTCTTTTTGAAACACACACTGCACTTCTTTTGTATTTAAAGAAGGTGTTCAAAATGTCGTCCTCCACTTTCCACACAAGCTTCATTACGACGAACCCAGTTTCTTCTTACTCTAGATCCTCGATGTCGTCTATTTATTATTTCAGCCGCATTAAATTTTTTCGCGAAGTTGTGCTTCAGTTGCTATTGGACCAGCTCCATAAACCATCCCTTTAAGTTCTCCCCAATACCAGAAATCCATCGGATTGAGGTCAGGCGATCTTACTGGCCATTTTCGAGAATCAGGAGCATTTCGACCGATTCAGCGATTTGGATAATGTTCATTCAAATACCGAATGACGCCTCTAAAAATGTGTGGTGGTACCTCGTCATGAAGAAACCACAAATTCTGTCTCCGTGGTAATGGCATGTTGTCTAAGGTCTATTTCAAAAGTTCTGGTAGGTTATTGGCTAGAAAGCTAAGGTGTCCTTCTCGTGACAACTTTGGGGGTAACTCGAAAGGGTTACCTGATCGTCAAGAATACCCGCCCAAATATTTATTTTAAAACGTTGTTGGAAATGACCTTCGCGAATGGTATGAGGATTTTCTTGGGCCCACGTGTGAGTATTATGGACATTTAATATCCCGCGTAAAACTACATTCGTCCGTCGCTAGAATGTTTTTAAAAAGATCCGGATTTTCAATGTTTTTGTGCAAAAACCACTGTCACAGTGTTAGTCTGCGAGGATAGTCTTCTGGTAACAAGACCTGCACGCGTTGTACATGATAGGGATAAAGCAAATTTTCCCGTAGAATTCTATGGACTATGGTATGCGATAGTCCTACACGGGGGCCTAATTGCCGAGTGCTGATATCTGCACTGATTTCCACGATATTTAAAATTTGTTCCACCTGCTCTACAGTAACCTGTATTTCACGAGTGCGAATATTAGTGGTCTGAACACATCCTGTATCTCGAAGTCTTTGGTGCACTTACACAAATGCCCTTCTGTCTGGATGTACCCGTTGGCGAAATCTGTCGCGATAAATTTGAGCTGCCAGATCTGAATTCTGAAGAGCTTCACCGTAAACTAACAACATTTCGGCGAACTCCTGATTCGAGAACATTGTAAGTAAACACTACGACGTACGCGAACGATAACTAACCACTGTTACCGTTTGCGATCGATTGCCGGTTCGATAAGAGTCAAGAATGACCATCGCGCTGTTGTCATGTGTGTTTTAAATATTTAAGTTAATGAAACTTACTTACTTACTGACTACAAATTTTGGCTTAACTTAGAAAAACTTACTGCCATTTATTTGCTAATTACCTAATTTAAAAACGTTTTAGATTAGATTTTAAAAATTAGTAAGATTGTGGTGATTGTGGTCGACATAAGGCACTTAAAGTTGTAAACCATAAAGCCATTTAGACAAAAATCTATTGACTTTTGCACCATGGGTCATATGAACTTTTTAACTCGTTTTGATCCCCCCCCCCCCCTCCCAATTACCCATTTCAATAATGACTACCATAACGTTTACACCCTGTATAATGATATAATCAAGACAGAAGTACGCGTACGCCTTTAGATTGATTGACAGAAGTCACATGTGAAAAAGGATAAGCTGTGCTGAGCTAGATGTTAGCAGGTTCAGTCGATAGCGAAAGATATTCAGCAACTGAGCTAATACTTCCTTAAGCGCTAACCCTTAACAACTGTACCTAACCATTGACTGACAGAAGTAATGTATGTAAAACAGATTATGCTGAGCTGTTCTAGTTGTCACCAAATTCAGTCGACAGCGAGCTAGGTGCAAGTGAACGTTACCAATGACAATAATCGCTAGAGTAGCGCTGTGTTCTGATGAATGCTACGACTGATACGAGGCTTAAGCACGAATTTTCTTTCTCAAAGAGTCATAGCTTGGAGGTTTGAAGAATGTTGAACAACAAATCTAAGGAGCAATAGTTAATATAAGTAGAGTATGCCAATATAAATTTATTTAATAAGGGATATATATTTTGTGGTCCAATAAATCCTTGAATTATTATATTATAGATATATTTAGTTATGTATGACTTAACGAAAAAAGGAAGCAACAGTTTCTTGCGAAGAGCCTAGTAGGGGTGCCAATGAATCAAAGTGAGTGCATGAGGGGTAAACTCTACCTAGACTCCAGATAAAAAATAAATGTGGTCACAGTGAAAAAAATATTCAGGCCACTATTGGCATATATTTTTAAAACAGAATAATATGATTTCTTGTACAACTCCATTGTTATTGCAACATCTGGAACCTATCCTGTGGTTTTCATGTCGAAAATCGCCATACCTCTATGGCCAATCGAAGCCGCATGTGTTGAAACAATCTTCTATATTGTAAGCGTTTCGGTCGGAATGGTGACCTACTTCAGTAAGTCATTGTACTGAAAAGAGCCACCGTTGTAGCCGAAACGCTAACAATAAAGAAGATTTTTTCAACACATGTGTATTCGATTTGCCAGAAAAATATGGAGGATCAGCTCCATTGTTCTTTTGCGTCACGTACAGATACTACTATTGAAGTTTGAAATAATACTTACTTAAAATACCTAGAAGATAGATTAAATACTAGAAAGAATATTTTCAGGTAGATGATGTACCTTGATTTCTACTGTTTTGTTCAGGTGGAGTTTCTCGCTGGAAGAAGGTCGAGTAAAACTTGTCAGGACTCTTCATATTGCGATATATACTTGCCAGTTCATACCGGGTGGCGCATCGAAAACGAAATACATATAGACGCATTTACTGGCAGCTCAGGTTTTTTTGGAAAAACGCTCACACCCGTCGATTTTGTTTTCGAGGGGGACACAAGTTTGGTAAAAAATCACGTTAACACGTGCAGCCCCTGGGCGGGGGTGACACCAACCCTAATATCTTAAATGGAGAGGGGGTTCGAGTGATACCTTATTTCAAAGGTCTTTTAATTCCCTTTATAATGATGTAAAATACATGAGCTTCGGTTCAGTAGTTTTGAAGATTTATTGATTTAAAGCTTAAAGTAGACTTTAATAGGTACATTAGATTAGCTTGCACTACTTGCAGAAGAAATTAAATATGACTAAAAGAATTTACTTAATAATTAAATGATTTTCTTTAATACACCCATGGTTTGTGTATCATTTTGTTGATTAAAATAGGTATTGGAGCGCTGTTTTGTGGCAAAAAAGTTATTTCTTGAAGAAAGATAAGGAAATATCTCGTACTTATTTTAAATAGGAATTTGGTACATAGTTTGCGATTGATTTGACCAAACATTCTTGTTAAAATAACTTGTAACGCTTTCTTGCATAAATTAACCATGGTATTTTCCACAGCAGAAAGACCTGGAATTATCGAAATATTTTTCGAAAATAATCAGTGAGCTAATAGAACAGCAGAAATATTTAATGAGCGACATGAGAACAGTAACGTGCATCGAAAATATGTTGTAGAACTTGTAGCTAAATTTCGGGAAACTGGGTCAGTAGCCAATAAAAAACGCAACATTGAAATTCCCATAAGGAACAAAGTAATAGAAGTAGGGGTTTTAGGGCAAGTTTATGTAGATCGTACGAAGTACCCGCAAATTGGAGACTGTGTGTGGTGTTAGTCGACGTACTGTCCAACGGATTCTAAAGGCCCATAGTTTGCATCCGTATAAAATGTACCTGGTACAAGAACTTAATGAAGACGATTTTAATCGGCGATTACAATTTTGTGAAGATATGAGTGAACGAATTATAAACGATGAACATTTTCTATTCAACACTTGCTTTTCCGACGAATGTTCCTTTTTCTTAAATGGCGTAGTAAATCGTCATAACTGCCGATATTGGTCCGATTCTAATCCTTGAATTTATCATGAGGTTCATACACAGCAGCCACAAAAATTAAATGTTTGGGCTGGTATTTTTGGCGATCATTTAGTTGGTCCTTTTTTCTTACCTGGAAATGTGACCGGTGAAATGTATTTGGAATTACTGGAAGACGCCATAGATCCTGCATTAACAGCCATAATTGAAAATCAGAATGATCGGCGGTACATTGCGAACAGGTTGATGTTCCAACAGGATGGTGCCCCACCACATTACGCATTACATGTTCGACAATATTTAGATCAGACGTTTCCAGATCGATGGATTGGTAGAATAGGTGCCATTGGATGGATCCCAAGATCGCCAGATTTATCACCTGTGGGTTTCTTTATGTGGGGTCATTTGAAAAGCAAAATCTATGCTACTCAGCCAACATCATTAGAAGACCTGCAACAAAGAATTGTGAATGAGTGCCTTCAAATTACTCCTCAAATATTGCAAAATTTTCGGCAACGGTTTGAACAAAATCTTTATTATTGGATGGAGAGTCATGGTGGCCATTTTCAACATTTACTTGCCTAACGGGTCAGTTCATTCTTCATCTTTAAATTACTTTGCTGCCAAATGTATTGATCTCCACTAATGATGATGTATTAGTTTTATTTAAGATTTAAATCAATAAATCTTCAAAACTACTGAACTGAAGTACATTAATTTTATATCATTGTAAAGGGAATTGAAAGACCTTTAAAATAAGGTATGTCTCGACCCCCCATCCCGTTCAAGATTTTGGGGGTGGTGTCACCCCCGCTTAGTGGGCTGCACGTCCTAACGTGTTTTTTTGCCAAACTTGTGTCCCCCTCAAAAACAAAATCGACGGGTCTGAGCGTTTTTCCAAAAAAAAAACTGGGCTGCCAGTGAATGCGTCTGTTTCGTTTTCGATGCGCCACCCTGTATATATTCTTGACACTCAATCGACATTGATTATACTCGCGATATTTCTGGTCGCAAAAGGGCATAGGAATAATTTTCTCTGAAGCTGCAAGATTTTCCTTCCTATCTTCTGTATCATATGAAGTCTTCTCAGGAAATAATTTCAAGTCGTTTCCTTCCATCAGTAGGGCAGTTCTCAAGACTCCATATGTCATACATGTTCCTAGTGTCCTTCTCTCCTTGCTGGATACTGATTACTGACATTATGGGTTCGAATCCAACCGATATCAAATTTTTATTCTGTTTTTCCAGATAACGAGGATAATTAGAATCTCGTTAAGATAGGAACGTACCAAAACACACACAGAAAGAGCCTTATGGACTACAAGTTAAGCGTTCCCAATTTCAAATGTGTGCAAATCTAGTCATCAAATTCAAGTAATTTTTAAAAACAGCGAAATGTTTAAACGTGTCCAATACTGATCAATATGGCTACATATCTGTGGTGTGCTTTAAGGTAGCAGACCATGATGACAATTTCACTCGTATCATGTATACCAAGCATTAATAGAAAATTATTTCCTCCAAAATTAGACACAACCTGAAATACAAGAAATTCCCTAGCAAGTTCCTTCCTTGTCCTCCTAAAATATGAGCTAAAACTTCGCTTAATCAAACAAAGGTATCATTGTTCTGATCAAAATTCAATGACGCAAATTCTACAATAGTCTAGGCATTAAGCAGTTCACTCATTGAGCTATATTCCAATGCTCTATTGCAACGAAATCTTAGATTAAGTCGCATATATAGTAAATAATGAATTGGAACCCTATCAATATTTTTTCGGACGTTATACTACAATTTGAATGAATAGTCATATCTACTTAGTGTAAAACATGTACATAAAAATTAGTGTTGATATATTTCCTTTAACCTACCTTCTAACACTTATGGGATCCATACAATTTTGTACTCGTTTTTTATGTGATACTTGATGTAAATGTAATTTAACAAAGATAGTAATGTATTTGCACTGTCCTAATGTAAGTTGCGCCATAGTATAAAGGCTAGAAGGAGTAAAGTCACTCGCGGAGTACATGACGTTTGAGATGTAAACTGCGATTGAAACTGTCAGACTAATTTCTTGTGTCAATCGCGATTTCACATGTAAAATTAAAGCTTTGAAACCTTATTTACGCCGCGTCATAACAAACACGAGTAATTGATCGATACATTCTTGTGCCTCTATTCACCTCAGTCCCTGCCCGCTATCCAATAGGAGCCCGAGCGCGCTTGACATTGCTTTGAATTAAGATTTGGCTAAAGGATACATATTAGTGACTTGCACTGGCTGTATGTTGCAAACTTGACATGACCACACTGGCACTGCTCCAAAGATGATACTCCCTTTGCAGACCATATTTCCCTACTTATCCAGGACTGCTGGCCAATAGGAGCGCGCCAATTAAAATGGGAGCTATGGTCAGATTGCTTTTTTACGTAACGGGTAAGCCGAATTCTTCTCAGCTACTTCACCTACAGAGAAGGACGTCCGACGAAATTGCCGACGAGTGACCTTACTATTTGTAGTCTGTATACTTCGGTTACATATAATTAAAACTCGTGACAATATTATGAAACATAAATCATATCTTCTATATTTCAAAGTGATTTAACATATCTATTATAAGAGGTGCGCGGTTTACAGCGCTTTATGGCGATCTAAATTATTGTTTAGCATAACATTTTGATAATTTCGAGGGAAATCATGAAATGTCAACCGATGAGCAACTGTCCAATAAATTATTTCATGTTGAAAGCAGGGCATAGATATATCTATCGATTGATATAAATGACTGGCATTTCAAGGTACACAGAAATCGTACGGACCAACAATAGAATAATGTGATGCAGAGAGATTAACAAATAGTGGCTGGAATAGTAAATACATTTGAAAATAACAAAATAATTATTAAATTGGACTGTGCTGAGTTATCCTTGTACAAGATTGAAGGTTCTGTTTGAGGTAGAACACGAACAGTCTCCAAGTAACGTTGTTGTGAGGTAAAAGTGCCTATCTTATGCACTTTAGACAAATTACAATAAGTTCTTCTGAAACGCTCGAAATATCTTAATTTATAAGCCACCAGTACATTTTTAGCCACACAATTTTTGTTTGTAGCTATTGGTTATGTCGTTAATACTATACATAATTAATTTGCTTTGGAAATAAAATTTGTAGATCCCGTATAGAAACGTTACTTCTTATCTTCGGATTACTTCTAGGTGTCTTAGGTGTATGGCAACTGCACTTGAGATCACACAGGGAACATTTCTGGCAAAATCATTTTAACATTTCAACGGTAGGTACTAGTGACATAATTCCTAGGAAGCTCTTGTTATATTTTCAATCTAGCAACGCGACTAAAATTATTATAGTGGTTTTGTTGAATCTTATAATAATGTTTTGCGTCATAGTTCAAGTCGAGCATACAGTGCTTATGAAATAAATAAAATAAAATAATAAAACTGCTTGCGGGGCTGACGAAATGCATATAACCGGAAAATGCATTGTCCTGGAAATTGAAGAAAATCGCCTAGTATCATGACTGCAAAATACCACAAAAATGACTAGAAATTGTTGTTGGTGAATTTGTGGAAGTATAAAAGCTTTAGACTTTGCATAAATACAAAACAGTGTGCGCTCACTATAAGCAGTCGATCAGGTGTTCTAGAATAGCAGATATACAGTGTCTCCAGATTCGCTTCTCCTGTATGTATCTTCCATTGAACATATTTATTGAACCTCCTAATGGCTACCTCACTTCAGTAAATCTAGAGTGACAAAGTTTCAAGGCATCACTCGTCTACCAACTTCCCATTGAAATTGAGCTGACCCACACTTTTGTGTAGCGTCATAGAGATAGATAGATCAAGCGGTCCATCTCAAACCAAGCAGCGATCTTAATGTACATACTAGGTACAACTGACCCTGAGCATTAGAAAGAGCTTAACAGTATATGATGAGAAAATGAAATCTACATATTAGTACAGCTACTATACCTTTGGACACATTTTGGAATCATCTGTGAATGCGCCATCTGAAATAAGCGATCCTAAACAAGCCACAATGGCCATACTTACGCCCTCTATTAATATTATACATACTTTCCTCTTATTTACCAGTTACTTGGGAATCTTTAATAGAAGATTTATGCCGCTCATTATTCGGGAATGTGCCTAAAACATTAGGGAAGTATTTCATTAGACTTTGGTTTTTAGAACCCGAATATCTGCAAAAAAATGTCCTACTTAAACATCAAAAAGATACCGTTACTGGGATAACACGTAAAATATCCTAGTTTCCTATTAAAATTTAATTCGCTAGGTTCATACATTTGATGTTACATGGGCCTGCATTTATAATGCTTCGATATGATCACTTGAACATTGTGACTGGAACTCTAGAAACCCAAAGCGCTCTTCCAGTTGCCATCATCGCTTCCAACCGCAAGCATTTGTGGCGGCAAGTTTCAGTGCCCCTTCTACCTCTTATGTTGGTGGATTGTCCTTTCTATCCCATAGGCACATATCACAATACAATCAAAAAGCACCTCAGTGTTGAGAAGCTATAATCTTTCCCTCGTAAACACGTGTACGAAACAATACTCGCTTAATTTCTTATACAAGTCTTGCCTGATACTCTCTCAACACTTTACATATACTAAACAGATACAAAAATCAAGATATGCCTATTTAATCATGAACATGATGCTCTGATATTTTAATCAATAAAGCCGATATATATTTTGGATACAGTTAGTATGGATCTTCAGATGGCGCTCTGGATCCGGGTACAAAGTGAAACTCACACCACCTGAGCTAATCCTGTATTCTAAATAGTTGAAGATACCTAGCTATGCCGTAGAGTTGTTGAAGAAACATAATCTTGATACGAGCATCTAGTTGATAGAAATACTTTTTTGAAATTTTGTTTATCTCCGTTTCAAACATCGCGATAAGACAAAATAGTCTTAAGTTGTAGCAGAGAATGTTGCACCATGTTAAGTGATTACCCTATGCAATGTTCCTTAGTGTACTGATTAGCTAGCAAAGTTCTATTTTTCCTGATTCTATAGGTGGTTTTTCTCCGATTTACAGTACAATGCATTAGACAAAACTCTCTAAAACCAATTTTTCCATTGAGGTACGCCTTTACGAAAGCTTTCGCTATATTATTTTTCGTTGATATCTAGATAAATTTTAAACCACGAGTGTGATATTGATTTTGTATGTGACACGTACACGGAAGTTCCGTTTCAACGACCTAATTGATATTTTCTGATCATTAACCTTTGCGATTATGTCTTGATAGCGTGTCGTCGCGCAACTACGTGTCGCCCTGTAAGCCGAATAGTCGCGCGGACATAGTATATTAAATTATTTATCATTTGTTCTGATGGGAGCAGCAAACCATATGCATGGAACACTAAAATTACTGCTAATAGATACACAACCAAAATTACGTGTGAATTGGTACAAATCCCTATTTGGATTAAGAGAAATAACATCTCATTGTTTACCCTTTTGATGGGCTTGAGTGTACCTAGAAAGTCTGTACTGGGTGTACTAAATTTGGCCTGCACCATTGGGATCTCGGAAAAAGATATGAAGTCGGTGCAATGTGCGCATAGTTGCATATCTATAAAACCACGAAAATGAGTTCAGAAAGTTTAGCAATTTTCAGAGATACACTTAAAAATTAATTTTCCACTTTTTTTCCTTTCAAAAATACATCAATATTGCAAAACTATAATTATTAAGTAAATGATATTTGCTGAGCAAGCCTCGAAGTTTTCAGATATTCATTTGTTTATAAGCGCATTTCTTCTGTTTTATTTTGCGATTTTAAGGGTGCAGATAGTAAGGGTTGATATGAAACTTTAAACGTCTACAAAAGTAAACGGCCTATGGTTGGACTTTACTACACGGATGAACAGCAGCATAAAGTGTAAACGGTAAGTTTTTCGACGATGCAGCAGTTTTTTAAACAAATTTCGGTTCAAATAATCGGAATGTACAGCTGATAGGTGAGGATGCTCCGTCGTGCTAAAATAGGTACCCAGTACAGTAATTAAGGGGCAGATTATCCAAATGCTCTTCATATACGGTACTCAAAGATTGAAGGAACCTTTATTTGTTGACGTAGTCGAATATGTGAGTGATAAGCTGTCATTGTCAGCACCATCTATGAAAATATTCTTTTTTGAAGTAATGTTCGGCATTGTCAATTTATTGGAAATATTACTTACATTTTTTCAATTAGAATTATAAACTCTCCATCTGCTACACAAAAGCTTACTGCAGAACTAAAACTATGGATAAACAACCTCGATTTATGCGTTGCTTGTTTAATGCCTGATCGATATTTTAAATTAATCAATTCTTTTATTTGCAGATTCAATGTAATTCCTCTGGCCATGTTTTTGAACTACACCCTACCAAATACACTCAAAAATAACACCTATTCTAACGACTAAATATAAACTAAATATTTACAAAATATTTCTCTACTTTTGTTCGTTGAACAAAAAACCGACCATATTATATTGAAAAATAAAAATACGTATACAAAGATAAGCATTTCATTATCTTGAGGTAGTCATACATAAAACACTTTTGTGTACAGTTTTGGGTTAGGGTAAATCTTTCTGGATTTTTATTTGTAATGTGGTTTGTTTCTACTTTTATGGGTACTGTATGTCGACTTTTCGTTAGCTGTGCATTCATGATTTGCGATCACCATAAATACGTGATGGTACCATACACTATAAAGACATCATTCCAATGCAATCGTCAAATGAAATAATGTATGTAATGCCAATAGAAAAAAATATAATGCACACTGTGAGTTTTCAGTGTGCATTCGATCTATAAAAAGTCCTTTACCAAAAATGTAGGCAAATAAACGATCATCACTTGGCGCTCTCTACAAAGTGATTCGTCACTATGTTGCAACCCAAACATGAATTTCTTTAATAAGGTAACCTATATACCTTAGTATACTTTGAAAGGCATTTGATATAACATAGGGTTTGGATCGCTACTTCGGAGCTACAGGATATTTTGCCTGAACAAATACCTACCTCGACAGCTGCTAAGTCACTTTTGCAGGTCAGGTAGAAAAACTGTAAATATTTTTTACATTCTGTGCAAAAAAAGTAAACGGAAACACCCAGTATAATTTTAGGGTTTCAGTATCAAAATTTCATAGCGAAATGAAGCATAAAAATAATAGCACAAAAAATAAAAAATATACAGGGTATTCTATTGAAATATAAAGACGTTTGAATTGCTATTGAGTGTTGCGCAAAGGCGAATGACTTTTAATCTGTCAAAGTTGAGTGACTATTCGACAAAATATACCGTACCTCCAGAAGTAGCGATTAGCGATCACAACCCTACTTATGCTATCTTAAACTTGTTTCATAATATGCCAAAATACACGGAGTATTTCTTTTAAAAGATGCATGTTTTTGTTGCCACGTAGATATGGATCACCCTACAGAGAGCGGCACAATCTTAAAGAAGCTGCCACGTGCCAAAATCACGTAACCTTTTTATCACTTATCCGTAATTTGAATTTCTCTTCATTGATAATAGAGTGCCCATTCCTAGGCCAAACCCTTCCGAATGATTTTGTTTTGGCAAATTTAATATTTTATTGATTGATAGCGATTCAGTATGGTGTTGACGATCAGCAAGAAACTCTGTAGTTTTTCTCCGTTAGTTGGTTTCCTATAAAACATATCCTCTTCAAGGCCACTCAAGATACCTTCTTCTAGAACGTTACGTGTTCTGCGTGATTCGCTTTTCTGTTTCCGTTGAGGTCGTGGTGCAGGGGTCGTTTCATCATTTTCCGGACTCTGGGATGTTGGGCCCCAAGCGCCAATTCATGGACTAGCACCCTCTTTCTTGTGTAACTTAAGTTTAGTCATTTTGGTTTGGGTGCTACGTCTTCCATTTTTTTATGGGATTTTGACCCTCAGCGGTAAGTCTTTTTTATATACCTTTGGTCCACGCGCCTCAATACGTGTCCTGATGACGTTCAATATCTGCTTTCTCTTAGTCAATAGAAACAGAAGAGAATCATCATCCCTTCTCCTCCAGTTGGTTGCATCTTGTTGCAGTTTTGCAAATTGGTGGAAACCATCCCCTTAAGAAAAATTATGTGAACAGGGTTTTTTTCAAGGAGATGGCCTCCACCTCCACCAAACAAGATGCAACCAACTGGAGGAGAAAAGATGATGATTCTCTTCTGTTTCTATTGACTACAAGAAAGCAGATATTGAGCGAACATCATCAGGACACGTATCAAGACACGTGGCCCGAATATATATAAAAAAACTTACCGCTGGTGGTCAAAATCCCATAAAAAAAATGGAAGACGTAGCACCCAAACCAAAATGACTAATCTTAAGTTACACAAGAGTCCATGAATTGGCGCTTGGGGGCTAATATCCCAGAGTCCGGAAAATGACGAAACGACCCCTGCACCACGACCTCAACGGAAGCAGAAAAGCGAATCACGCAGAACACGCAACGTTCTAGAAGATGGTATCTTGAGTGGCCTTGAAGAAGATATGTGTTTAGGAAACCAACTAACGGAGAAAAATTACAGAGTGTTTTGCTGATCGTTCACACCATACACAATCGCTCAGAAAGAAAGATATAATACGAGTGAAATTATACAATCAATAAACTATTAAATTTGCCAAAAGAAAATCATTGAAAAGGGTTTGGCTTAAGAATGGGTACTCTATTATCAATGAAGAGAAATTCAAATTACGGATAAGTGATAAATAGTAAAAAAAGGTTACGTGATTTTGGCACGTGACAAAGCGTATAGTATTTTTTTAAATATAGAGCTATTGACCGATTACAAACTTCAAACCATGTATAATGTTGATATCTGTTTTGTGTTCATTACATTTTATATTCCCGATCATATAATACCATATTCGCCATTTCTGAAAGCACCTGAGCTCTCCTGCCAGATTCTTGTGGACGAAAATCATAGCCAAAAATTAGTCATAATAATCATGGACTCCTTCATATTGTATAAATGATAACTGAAAAAAATGCACAATGTTCAGGCTATGAATATATTTATAGTGTGGATACCTTTATAGTAGCTTACCTAAAAACATTTATTGTGTAGAATGATACCAAAAATTGTAAAGGACGGAAAGAAGTTTATAACTAATATTATTTTTATAAAGTATCATTCTTGCACTTCTGTAGACGAAATTGACAGTAGTTCTAGTGTAAATACCTCTGCAATACATGTTGGATATTTTGAGGGACGTGCCCAGGTTGGTCAGATTAGTTTTAAAATATGTTGTGTTAATGTCTGATGGCACAAATATGTAAAAATCTTGTATATACACACATATCTTTAAATACTGTTACTTATCTTAAATGTGATTTCTGGAAGAACAGGTATTATACTGTCATTAAACTATTCTATATACTATAAACACACGTTAAATGTTTAAAATTTATTACCCTATGTCTTCTGTAAGACCATAATGTAATACTGTAACATCAATATCATCAATAAAGTGTTTAAGCAATTTCATTTACAAAACCGATGTTTATAACTCCCCAACCTCACACAACCCTTTCAATCTAAATGCTGGCATAGACATTCATGCGAATTGTATTTTTGTTTCTCAAGTAAGCCGTCATGCAAAGTGTAGTATTTGTCGCATCCGACGTATCGTTGTCATCAAGCATACAGACACGCAGCTTTTGCATCAAGCAAGTTTGTACGCGGCAAAAATCAGCCTTCAGTTCACTTATGCCAAGCAGTTGACGGAACGCGATAACAAAACCGGACGACTTGGTACCACATGCATTACATCTTGCTTGACGGTTGAAGAACTATTCATCATTTGTTTGTCTGGGCGGTCCGTAGCACCTTTGCCCATTAGTCACTGTCTGATGTACGTTAGTCGAATCTGTCAGTCCTGGTTGCCCAGAAACCAGACAAAGTCAAGGAAAAAAGGAGAGAGCAAAGAAAGACAGATACGCTTAGTTTAAGAGGAAACACCTAGGCTTTTTGACTTGGTACACCGATTAATTTTGAAGTGAACTAAACAAATTTTTTGATTCGGTTTTGTGCTGTGTAATTTTGAGTTTACTAAAGATTCACGCTAACTTTTGATTACAGTGATTACAGTGCGAGCCGTGGCCTTGAATGTTTACGAACTTGCTCCACTGTGTAGTCCACTGACTCACGCAACAGAGGGTTGCTGTGCGATTCCGCTTGACTATAACGTCGCTGCGCCTGAAGCTTGACATAATCTCTCAAGTAAGGAATGTCAAGGTCTCTGTGTAGTGTCTCATTTGAGACATACCATGGAGCGTTGCAAATTATCCGCAAAGTTCTGCTTCGCAGAACTTGAAGGTTTTGCATGTGTGTCTTGGCGAGTAAACACCAAGCCGCACAAGCATAAGAAATGGCTGGTCGAATAATCACTTTATATAGACGAACTTTGTTTATAAAATTCAACTTGGAGGATCTACATAACAAAGGATATAGTTGCCAAAACGCAATTTGGAATTTTGTTTTTATGGATGCTGTATGTTTCTGCCATGTCATGCCTTTATCAAGGGTGACGCCGAGATACTTGGCAGAATTTGTCCATGGTACACGATTTCCGTCTACAGAAACCTCTGCTGGGGGGCCGCGACGTTCTTTGGTACAATAAATAGCCTGCGTTTTCGAATGACTAATTTTTATCAGCCACCGTTCCGCCCACTCTAGAACTTCATCCACCGCATTCTGCAACCCATGGTGAACCAGATCACCAGTACACGACTGGGCGACAAGTGCAGTGTCGTCCGCATAGAGGTATACGTCACAGTTGCTGGGGGAAGGGACATCATGGATGAAAAGCGAATAAAGAATTGGTCCTAGGACCGAACCCTGAGGAACAACGGCCCGTACTGGCTTGTTCTTGACAAAACATTGTTAATTTTGATCCAAAACTTCCTTCCTTCAAGAAAGGATTTCAGTAATTTTAGAAGCCAAAAAGGAAAACCCTTTTGGATTAGTTTATAGAGGAGGCCCGCGTGCCACACCTTGTCAAAGGCTTTTGAGATATCCAAAAGCAAGATGCCAGTACTCATGCTGAGGGTGAACCCTCTGGTTATATGCTCCACCAGCCTGACTGCCTGTAGCCCGGTGCTATGCTCGGACCGAAAACCGAATTGGACGTCAGGAATCACATGGTGATTTGACGAAAAATTCTCAAGGTGACGATAAATCACATTTTCGGCGAGATTAGAAGGAGCTGATAGCAGACTTATAGGACCGTAATCCCGAGGAAATATCGAACCCACCTTCTTTGGAATCATGATGACCTCAGCAGTCTTCCACCCAGCAGGGAAGTACTGGATTTTGAGTGTCGCATTGATTATCGTCACCAAGTATGTCAGGGCTTTCGGCGAGAGCAGCTTCAACGCCTTGTTGGTGATTTGATCCTCCCCAGGTGCTTTACGCACCTTGAGGTCTTTAAGATGACTTAGAAGCTCCACTGGTGTGCAATGTGGAAACTCGGTGGGTTCCGCTAATGTGCTATGTGGAGCCTCAGACGAGTCTTCTGAAGAAGAGTCATCTGAAGAGGATTCAGTACCTCCGCTAACGCCGTTGGCCTTAAAATATCTCCTGATGGATCGTACGATGTGCTGTTTCTCGTCGAGGTCATTATCGAGATCATTGTTGGGAGAGAACTGTTTTTCCATGGCACAACGAAACCCTCGACCTTATCCTCCGTTCTGAAGACCATGCCTTCAGGACCGTGGATGCGTGGGAGTTTTTCTCGCTTTCCGTTTCTGAGTGGCTATGCGACCCTTCAGATAGGAATACGTGAATCAAGCATTCCCGCCAGAAAGTCGCTCCACTGCTCGTTGCGGAGTTCGTGCAGTGCGTTTCTCACTTCATGGACAAGATTTGTAGCCCTACGAATGTCATCAGGATGACAAGACCTTTTTGCCTGCTTAATAGCGGCTCTTTTGTCAGTGATTTTCTGACGAATGTCCGCAGGCAAAAAAGGTCTGCCGTGTCGTTGTACAGGAAGTACAGCTGCACGCTGTAGAGCTGCTTGAATGAAACTTGTCCACTCCGCTTGAGCGGCATCTATTCCAGACTCATCATCTATAATTGGATATTGGGAAACTCTCTAAGGAGCAACTTGCATAGGTCCCAATCAATGCGTTCCCTTCGAGGAGCTGCCTCCTCAGAACTTTGCTCATTGCCCACATCCAAGACAAACAGGTAGATGGTCACTAGAGATGTCATACAAATTCGAGAAGAGATACTGTATCTACAGTTTTTAGATATCGCGAAATCGATGACATCTGGTGCCTGAAGATGGTTGAATGGATGATGTGTCGGCCCATCAGTGCTATGTATAAGGTACCCATTTCGCATCACATGGTTGTACAATCGAACCCCACTAGTGGAATTAAACCTAGAATTCCATGCTCGATGTTTGCAGTTGAAGTCCCCTGACACAATAAGCGGACCCGAGTAGTCCAAAAGGACCTCCAGATCCGCCTCTTGTAGCCAGACACCACACCTGACATATACCGATGTGATCTTCAACGAGACACCTCCCGCCATATTGACCACCACAGAAGATGCTTCGATGCTATGCATCTCTGCATTAGTGCTTCTATAATAGTCTATACCGCTTAATCGACACTTCTAAACCGCCGCCTCGACCATTCAATCTGTCACATCGTATAACATTATAATTCGGGAGAGCTAAAAGATCTCCCGGATTAAGCAACGTTTTCTGCAGCAAGGCCACATCTATACCTTCATCCTAAAGAGCTTGATGAAATTTCCGTTTTTTGGGAATATCCCTCATGCCCAAACAATTCGAAAAAAGAATTTTGATGAATGCAGGCTGTCTACTATTGTACCTAGACATTTACAGGAAATATCGCCTGCAACGCTTGGGTAGCGCTAATCAGTGGGCTTATTATTGGTTATAAGGACCTTAGCGCGGTTGCCAGGTCCACATTTTGCGTGCTCAAGGGAGGTTGGGCAGAGGGGGCAGGCAAGGTTGCCTCCCGAGCTGCATCCGCGTATGATATATTGCGCCTTTGCGCTATAACTTGCAAGTTCCTCCTTGTAGTGAACTTGCAAGTCCGGCTATTTGCGGGATGTCCCTCTCCACAGTTCGCGCACTTGCGTTCTTCCTCTTCTGTGAGGGGGCACAAATGCGTCATGTGGTCACATTTTAAGCATTTGGGCGGTGCAGTGCAATATGACTGCGCATGCCCATACTTGGCAGCAGTGACACTGCCCAATGCGTCTGGAGTTCTTCTGAACCTCAACTCGAATGGCCAGTCCCAGCAGTTCGTGTTCGTTGAACACTTGCTGAGACTTTTCAGTCTTGGGCAGAATCACGACCACCAAAGGCACGGGCGCGCCGCCGCTGCGCTTCAATCGAATGATGTGAAAAGGGCTATACTTCTTCCTCTCGGAATAGGCGAACGATCTTACGGTAGTCGTCCTCGGATTTAGGAATAATCCTTATTCCCGCATCGACGGCAACCGCGCGATCTATTTTAATACCTAGGGAAATAAACTTGAAATTTAAAGTACGCCATCTCGTCCCGTCGCGTAAGACGATCGGGGTTATGCGCCCTTGTCGTGAGGGTTGTGTTGATGCCACGACAGTTGGACGAGATGACGGAGGAGAAGTAACATCGGCTGACGGAGTCACCTGATAGGTAGATAACGTGGTCCCTGGCTTGGTAGTAGAATCATTAATAGTGTTTAGATTTACAATTTACAAATCCTTCGGTCTGTACGTCTTCGTCTGTGGATTTGAGATGACCATCAGTAACGCTTCTCAATGGTATTTCTAGGGTCTTTGTCCGTTCTTCAGGGGATTCTTTGGAATGTAGTAATATTGTTACCTGGGCCGTCAGGCTGTCAATTTTGGCTGTCTGGTCCTTGATGGTCTCCATTAGGTCTCGAATCTGCCTCGCCTGGTCGTCTATAATCAGCATCAGTTTTTCGATCGTTTTCTGCTCCAATGACATCTGCGTCAGTGAGCTCATGTTTTCTGTTTCTGCTTGATTTCCGCCACCGCTAAGCTCTTTCCTCTTAGTATGTAGAACTCCGTCGTCTGTTGTCTACAGGGCGTAGACGGTTGAAGACTGTCCGGCACACGTAATACCTATGTTGAAAGGTGACATACGGACTTTTTTTTTTTGACATAACGTATGTTTTTCTACCAGATGTTAACCTAGCACTAGCTGATGGACACTTGTTGTGAACTCGTTTTGTAGTTGTACGTGTTGCCTGAACGTCATGACGCTTCAGTTCTCAATGCTTGGCTCTGATGTGATGTAACATCTGCAGATGGCATTATTGGAGCTATTGTGTGCTAATAATAATGTGTTGATGATAATTTGTTTTTTGCCTCAAATGGGACCTCGGTTGGCCGCGTGGGTCAGAGTGTCGTGCTACTGATCAGCCGGCCGGCCGGGCCGCGAGTTCGAATCTCGCCTTCGCCATGGATGTTGTGTGTTTGTTTTAGGCAGCAGCGGTGGCCGCAGTAGTAGACTCTTCGGTCTCCTGATCAGTCGCCGTGTGCTGTGCGGGTTCGAGTCCCGTCCCAGGAGAAATTTTTCTCTTGGCTATGGATGTTGTGATTGTCCGTAGGTGGTAGATGGTCTCTGACTGTCGAACGCGGAGGTACCACCCGGCGGTTCTCGTAGGCGGAGCCAGAATGTGTGCATGTTGCATGCACACGTGTTCCCTCGCCAGAGTCCGTGTGGCGTCCCCCCTTTTCCCATGTATCCCCCTATAGCCCCACGGTACTCAATGGGTGCTTAGGCCTTAGGCCTTTGTGGTAGTTGGAGTATAAAAAAAAAATACACTTACTTGAGATCCGAAGCTAGAAATTAGTTGCTCATATACTTTTTCTCATGCATTCTGGAAATCACATATGAAATTTGATGAATTTCATAAATGAGAAGGATAACCTGGTTGGTGAAGGAGCAGGTGAGAAAATATCCTATAGACCGGAATAAAATCTTATAAGTTTTGCATAGAGAAACATAGTAGGCCGCGCGGCTCGAACGTCGGTACTGAATCTTAACCTCACTCTTTAGTAAACTTAAATTCAAAGTTTCACAACAATACGTGCAGTGTTCTCACTACAGTGAATTTCTAAGTGTCACCAAGTTATTAGAAAAATGGAACTCAACCGAGAACATTTTAGCGCCATAATTTATTACAACTTTCAGAGACAATTATCGCAACAAGAATGCCTTGCTGAGTTACAGTCTGTTTTCGGCAACGAAGCTCCACATCAGTCGACAATTTCCCGTTGGTATGGAGAACTCAAACGTAAACGGGTGAGTCTTAGCGACGATCCCAGGTTGGGTGCACCAAAAACGGCAGACACCCAGGAAAACGTCGATGCTGTGCGCTCATCATTGAAGATAGACATGTGACATATCGCGAGATTGAGGCGTCCTTGAAGATCTCAAACACGTCAATTCAAAAAATTTTACATGAAGAATTAGGAGTAAGAAAATTAGTTTCTCGTTGGAACCCCACCTGTTGACTGATGTTACGCACCAGAAAATAAACGATAGTCGGCTGTTTGGGTGTTCCAAGGTGAAGAAAAGCCAACAAAAGTCATCCGTTCTCGAAGTGTTTCGAAAAAGATGGTCGCGACATTTATGTCGAAAGCGGATCATATTGCAACAATTCCTCTTAATGAGCAAAGAACTGTTACTGCGGATTGGTATACCACTATTTGTTTGCCAAAAGTCATCACCGATCTTCGGAAAATCAACCCCGAAAGAAGAATCATCCTCCACCAAGACAATGCAATCTCGCACACAGCCCAAATAACAAGTTAGTATTTAACGGAAGAAAAGTGGAATTATTGGAGCATTCTCCATATAGTCCCGATCTAAGTCCTAACGATTTCTTTACTTTCCCGAAAATTAAAAACAGACTGTGTGGTCAAAGCTTCCAGTCACCAGAAGAAGCAGTTGACGCATTCAAAAATGCCGCTTTGGATCTGAAAGCAAGCGAGTGGAATAAGTGCTTCGAAAATTGATTCGAGCGCATGCAGATGTGTATTAATCTTCCGTGGAGCATACTTCGAAAAACAATAAAGTCATTTAAAACTACCTACCGTGTTTTTTTATTTCCATATGCAAAGCTTAAAAGACGTATTTATGAAAGAAAAAAATGTATTTTGCAATGCCAATAGAAATTGTAAAGAAATCATAAAGAACGCCAAGAGAAATTGCTGGAAATTATTTTCAGCTTCCCAAAACTCAAATCAACAAATTCAATTGCAACGGTTCATTATTAACATAATCGTTAAACAGCCTTATAGTGTCAATTGCTTTTCCTGGAGGAATCTGCTCTCCGCGCAAACCAATATTTAACACACCTGGTTTGTTCGTACAATCAGCAAACTGAGAGTCGGCGACAAGTCATGACCTAGTTTATTCAGTTAGCTTTCAATGACACGTTACTGACTGTACGAACCCCTTCCCACCTCAGTTGGTCCACTTCAAGATTTGTACCAAAATATACCTTTATAAACTAAACATGACGAAACCATTTACTTCTAAAACAATTTATTTTCTCAAAAACATTATAGATACATTCCAGTCGTAAAAAATATAGATTTGAAATCACTTAGCCCTATAACTAATAAAACATCTGAACAAATAGACAATGTGCGAATAAATCCGCGAAGATAATAAAGCAACTATTGAAAGATTACCATTGGGTAACATCACCTTTATTTTTTATTACGGCTGAAATGCTTTGGGGCATAGTGTTAACCAAGTTTTGACAAACATTTGGTGTAAAACAATCCCATATTTCTTGAAGCTTTTGTCTCAGTTCGGTGATTGTACGAGCAGGATGTGGTCGTAGAACCTTTTTCATCTCGTGCCACAAATTTTCAATAGGTGACAGGTCTGGACTGCTAGAAACCCATTTCAAAAGTGCCTTTTGCTTTTTTTGAGGTATGGTACGCTGCACCATCTTGCTGAAACACAAAATCTTGTCCGGATGTCAAACGTTCTTCCATCACTGGTAAAAGCGATTCTTCTAAAATTGCCAAATATTTGTTTGTATCCACATTTCCATCAATAAAATGAAGTTTTCCTACTCCTTTTGATGACATGCTGCCCCAGACCATAATGGATGCTTGAAATTTCACTTTTCTCTTCAGACAGTCAACATGGAATGCTTCATTTTTTTTGCGAATAACTCTACTGCGACTGTCACCAACACAAACTTCGAATCGGGCCTCATCACTCCATCATGCACACCATTGTTGAGGTGTCGATTGTCTATATTCTTTAGCCCATCTAAGCCGAGTTTTCTTTTGCAATGGAGTTAATAGTGGCTTTTCTTTGGCCTATAAAAAAGTTGTACAACTTTAGGGTTTATACTTCACTTTTTTATAAGAAAACTTACCTTGCAAGTGCTCAATCCCAGTTTGTGGGCCTCTCTATGAGTTGCGGACCTAGAAATTCTCCTTCCAACAGCGTCACTCCACAGAGCACTTAATTAGAAATAATTGGCACGCCTGTTTTTCACGATTATTCTTCTTAATACTCTTCGGTCGGCATTTGTGATATTATTTTTTTTCACATATCGTGGCTTAATATTAACTGGACCAGTTACGTTATATCTTCTAACAATATTTCTCACACTGTACCGCGATAAGTCTAACAAAGTTGCAATTTCTGAGTTTGATTTCCCAGAATTAAAAAGTTTAATTATCAGTAACCGAATTTTTTCACTAATAACCCTTCCTCTACCCATTTTGAAAACCTTAACTACCCAAAACTATTTTAAACGTATTCTGACAGCTGTGATTAATAAAAACAATTTTCATGGCTTTCATTTTTCACAGCCACCTCTGCGTTATAGCCTTATTTTGCATTGAAATGAAAATAGGTTGATATGCTGAAATTGCAACATGTGTCATTTATATGCTGCAAATTTGATTAGGGAGTGATAAAGTTGGTGTTTTCTACTATTTATTATCAAAATATTCATTGTTGATATTTTGAACCTATAACACCTTGCTACATTTTTATGATTTGTGTTTGATAAAAGAAAAACTAAGATTTCAATAGTTGGGCCAACTGAAGTGGGAAGGGGCTGGTATAGATTGCGTAGATGAGAACGTTACGAGTTGGCTGAGGGGGCTTTGACCGATTACCGACAACTGATCCACTGTTCGTACAGAAACTTCTGACTGTTTGATGACTGACAAATTAGTCAGCAGATTATTGTCCAGTAAACTGTCGGAGCTCGGAATCAAGCACAATCTAATGATTGATTCGAAGGTAACATTTTTCAGCAGCACCAGAACGATCTAGGATTGCCCGGAAGTGCCTGAACTTTCCTCTAGAGAGGATTAGACTTCCTACAAAAAAGAGCAACACCAAAAAATGTCAAGTAGATTAACTGAGTAATTCCCACTCAATCCTCATTTAAAAAGTATGGACATAAATTTGGAGGAATGTGATTCGACACATCGAATAGAAAGTTGATGAAGCAAAAAGTAAGAATTCTGGATAAACGTCTGGGATGATTATGCATGAAAAATGCACAAGTTATTGTAAATATGTTTTTATAAAACTAGTGTAGTAGGGTTTTTGTTCCATGTTCCATAACAGTTGACGCCCAGCCTTGAAGTGTTTGCACGAATATTCTAGCTCCAGTCGAACCCAAGGCTGATCGAAAAAAAAAATGGACAATTTTGAAGATTTTGTGATCCAGCTATCTTCAAGGGGACCGGAGTGGCCGTCTTTGGGAATGGCGGAATGCCAGGTTCTCAAATTGGAGCATTTTCGTATATTGTACTAAAAATATTTTCCCTATATGTGCAGAGTCTCACTGTAATAAAAAAGTAACAATACTACAACGACTTAGTTAAAACTTTGAATAAGAAAAAAATTTTAAACGGCTTAGCATAACTACAATTACCAAGATCTGCCATATAGCTATAAGTTTCACAGAGTCCCAACATGGACAAGACGAAATGAGACTACGAAAATACAAAAACTCGTCAGAGAAAAATCATAAGTCATGTCGCGTTTTTACCATTGCGACATACTATAAGCAGAAATATGGATAAATATAAATATCTTCGAGAGCAAAGCTGATCAACACGACAACTAGCAACACAGGTAGGAACAAACTAATCACATATTTCCGCATTTTGTAACTGTAACCAAAATTTTGTAAAAATTAGTGTTCACTAAAAAAAAAATAGTATTAATTATTATGGTTCTGGAAAGCTTTCTCCTCTAATGTTCCAATCTAGGGATTGCATTTCAGGCTTTACACAATAAACAAAATAGTGAGCACGAATCACTTTGATAGCTTAAACTGATTTGAGATTACACCAAATATGAATACATACTGTATATTTTGAAACGCGTATTGAAAACAGATAATTTTATATTAGACCTTATAGTCATATAGAAAACTTAATGTGGGGACAGCTTATAGCCGAATATATACTGAGTGACATATAAATCCGAACACCCAGTTTAAATGGTTTTATTTTAATAAAATTTTTGTATAAGTACTTAATGAAGCATAATAAGTAAATGATAAAATTTCAAAATGGTTGCACTGCTTTAAAGCCCATTGACCTTTAGTAATATGTGGATGCACCCTGATATGCTACGCATTCTCCAACGCGCCTAGACATGCTTCTGATCAGGTGGTCAATGTCCTCCTGTGGTATCTCATTCCAGGCAACCACCAACTCCTCTCGAAGTGGTTCTAGAGTCTGAGGAGGACGTTGCAAATTGAGCAATCTTCTACCCATCATATCCCACACGTGCTCAATTGGGGATAAGTCGGGAGATCTTGGTGGCCATGGTAACAATGTGACATCTTTATGTTGAAAGAAGTCCATTGTGACTCTTGCAACATGTGGTCGGGCATTATCTTGTTGGAAAATTGGATCTGCCAGGGTGTCAAGATAGGGTAAAAGATGGGGTTCTAGAACTTCGTGGATATAACGCTGCGCGTTCATGTTACCTCTGATGAAGATTAAAGGTGACCTGGAACCATAAGCTATAGAACCCCAAACCATAACTCCAACAGTGTGATGAACATGTCTTTCAACAAAAAACTGTGGATTCCTCCTTTCACCACGTTGCCTTCTAACCCTGGCAAGACCGTCGTGCATGCTTAAACAAAATCGAGACTCGTCACTAAAGACAATACTGTTCCATTCCTGATCCCAGAGTGACCGTTGTCTGCACCACTCAAGGCGATTATGTCGGTGTTCTCGAGTTAAAGGGAGGACCCAGTGTGGCCAGTATGAAAACAAGCCAAAACTTCTCATTCGTCGGTAAACACTTCGCATGCCAATAGGTCTTCCGTGTTCTGCAAATCATTCATTTGCAATGGACCTGGTAGTGGAGAAACGGTCCCTTAAGGCCAATAATCTTAGGCGGCGATCTTTACGGTCTGTTGTTCTACGGCGGCGTCCAGTGCCCCTTGCTCTTTGCGTACGGACTTCTCGAAGTCATGCCTGACAACACCGAACCACAGTGTCTACACTTCTTTGCACTCTAACTGCAATTGCCCGAAAAGAAAGTCCAGCTTCCCGAAGTACCACTATACGGCCCCTATCAGACTCGCCAAGTTGACGAAATCGTACAGGTCTCCGTACTCTAGGCATCGTAACCGATCGTAAAGGATGTCAAGAACCAAAATCCGCCAACGTTGATTCTTTACTGCGACTGAAATATTCATTTTTAGAGCGTTAGTGAATTAAAAAAAAGCAGTATAAAAACCGGAATGTCCAACTGATAAGGCTGAAAATTATTTCACTTGTTATTTACAGTAAGATAAATACATCCACCAACTTTTATTAAAATAAAACCATTTAAACTGGGTGTTCGGATTTATATGTCACTTAGTATATGTATAACTGACTTCACAGCGTAACAATACAGTTCCTCTTTTGACTGCCATTATTATTCTCTGCCACATCACTTAGCTGTGATGGAAAATTTTTGAGGTGATTATCGTCATCATCTTCAGTGTGTACTCCTGCTATCTGAAGCTTCTTAACGTGGTAAAGTTACCTATATTTTTTGCTTCACACGGCCATTGCAGTGCTCTACTAGAATGCGATGTGAAGAATGTTTTCTGTTATTGCTTAGTTGTCTGGATGATAACTGGCCCAGGTCTTGGAATGGAATTAAGAGCAGAGTAACAAGGGGTTTGCGAGTGTGTGATCGGTGCCACAATTCTGCTCAGTCTTTGAAAAACTGGTGATGTTTTAAAAACCCTACCATCACGTACAGAGCCCGGATAACAATTGAACATACTGATAATTTTCATACCTTGGTCACATATAAGTTGTGTCCGGAATGAAAATAATTATAATGAAAATATTTATATGATGGACACGAATTTTTGAGATGTATGAAAACTAGAGTATGGAAGGAATGGTTACATATGATCGAAACTAAATATAACAGTTATTTTAAGATAATTCTGGATAAACTGTATACATTCAAAAATTAGTAACTTTACTTGATGCATCGGTGCATTCCCATAATTAGACCAACCTGTATAGAGTGGCATCCTTTTCTATTAGTATATGATTACGGAGCGTCCTCTGTTTTTTTTTCAATCCTTATATGGGCTTCGTCAATGATAATCATAATAATAATAATAATAATAATAATAATAATACCCCGCAGGGGGTATCTACTTTTGAAGCTGGATCGTTGATCCACTTTCAAGGGAAGATACATGGGGAGCGTCGCCCCCACGGCCCCAGTCAGGGAGTTTCGGGATTTGGTAGTCTTGCTCATTCTACCAAACCCTGGACTTTACCCCCCTCTTTCCTATTCCTCATCCTTCTTTTTTCCTTTTATCTTACCCCTTCCAGAACAGGAGACAACCTGCGAAATCCGGAACCTACGGTGTAAGGCGGACCGTGCCTAGGGGTGAATGGCTGCACGTAGCGAGTCTCGAACGGTGCCCTCCAGGTGCCTGGCAACACTGGTTGTACTTAGCCTTCCTGTAGTATGGGAGCACTGCTGCAGGTGACCATTGTTTCTTCCCATTCTCGTGGGACAAATATGGATATGTCTTATAACAAACAAACGGAGGCGCCCGCCCTCCACAAAACGGGCACTGGCACTGGCAACGAGACGGTGGAATTAATGCCCCGGTTCCTGCTTGTTAAAAGGACAGGAGAAACGTCTCCTGAAGGTTTTGACAAAGTGAGTCCATTTGTGATTTCGAAAACGCTATACGGATTAGTTGGAGAAATCCGATCTGTAAAGAAGATAAAAGAAGGTCTACTTGTTCAAACGTCTAGTAATGCACAGACAAAAAGATTGTTAGCTGTAAAAAGATTTACTGATATGGATGTAATAGTTACCCCGCATATAAGTTTGAATAAGTCTAAAGGTGTGATCTACTGCAGAGATCTTATGAATTGTACACTAGATGAAATTAAGGAAGAATTAAAAACAGCTGGAGTCATAGATGTGAGAAGATTGAAATCTAGAAAAAGTGGTGTTTTAACTGACACACATTCGCACGTACTAACTTTTAATACTCCCATGCTTCCAAACAATATTTGTGTTGCGTACTACAAACTTAGTATCAGACCGTATATACCACCACCAACCAGATGCTTCAAATGCCAAAAGATTGGCCACGTCGCTGACAGATGTGACAACGAACAATTATGCGTTTGTGGGAAACCTCCACATGAAGGAACGTCTTGTACAGACCCTAAGAAATGTGTTAATTGCAATGGACCACACTCAGCAGTATATAGGGGATGTCCAATATACAAGACAGAATCAGCTATCCAGAGAGTCAAAGTCATTGAAAAAATATCATACACTGAAGCAAAGAAAAAAGTGAAAACCCAGACGCCAAAACCTAACTTCTCCTATGCTGCAGCGGCAACATCAACACCTGCAACTTCAAAAATCTCACCAGAATATACAGCTTCGGAAGTAGAAGCATTGATCCCTTACATTATGAAATCTGTTAGAGAGTCACTCAGTAAGCTTCTTCCCCCTCAAAATGTTTTCAAGATTCCGATAAGGTTGTCAGATACAAGGTATCGATCAGACTCAGTCTCAACAAATATCTCAACAATGTCCGAGCAACGCAAACGACAGAGAGACCAAATAGCAAGCACTTCTGAAGAAGAAGGGGCACAGAACGATACAAGTAGCACTGGCAGAAAAAGAGGTCGGCCCAAGGGCAAATCAAAAAAGCAACCTGCTGAATAAGTCTATTTAACAATTGCCATACCTTCTACACCTATATCCTTACCCTTAACACCTTACAATGGAAACACCAGAAAATATTATCCAGTGGAATGTCAATGGACTCAAGTCAAAATACTCTGAACTAAAAACAATAATAACAAGGTATGGCCCCTTTTGCCTTACCTTACAAGAGTCGCATCTTAGGCCATCAGAGAATTTCTCCTTTAGAGGATACAAGACGTTTAGAAAAGATGCAGTATCTGATACCAGAGCACATGGCGGTGTCATAACTCTCATCAGAAATTCAATACCAACATTAGATATTAGACTCAACACCAGCTTGCAAGCAGTTGCGGTGACGATATACTACCCTGTTAGACTCACCATATGCAACTTATACCTCCCAGACAGAAACTGGTCTCAACAAGAACTTGAAGCGCTCGTTAGTCAGCTACCCACACCATTTATGTTAGTGGGTGACTTTAACGCTCATAACTCAATGTGGGGTTCAGAAACTACTTGCTCAAGGGGAAGAGTAGTGGCAACTGTTATTGACAATTATGACCTAGTTCTCTTAAACACCGGAGCCAACACCTACATAAATTCGAGATCCATGAACTTTTCCGCCATAGATCTATCCATCTGTTCCCCTACCATCGCAAACCTATTCCAGTGGAAGTGCTTGCAGAATATACAATCATCCGACCATTTTCCGGTTCAAATAGAATTCCCAGGTAAACTCAGGGTGTCTACAAGACCAAAGCGTTGGATAGCAGAAAAGGCCGACTGGGAAATTTACAGAAATACAGCCCATTACCATCTTCCTACACATTTAACTGACAACATTGATGCTTCTGTATCAAAAATATCTGAAGGAATTCTGAAGTCGGCACAACTGTCAGTCCCGCAGTCGTCAGGCTATTCTTGTACAAAGTCCGTGCCGTGGTGGAATGAAGAGGTAGCCCAGGCCACAAGGGATAAGAAAGCTGCCTTCAACAGATTTAAACGTGATCTCACTTACCAAAACCTGATAGAATTCAAGAAACTTCGTGCTAAAGCTAAACAAGTCATACTAAAGGCAAGACGTAAATCGCTACAAAGTTACGTTTCATCTCTTGACCGCAACACTCCGATTTCAGACATTTGGAACAAATTGAAATCTATATCAGGAAAGAAGCATCAATCCCCGACAGAAGCCCTATGTGTTGATGGAAACACTATTACTGATCCTCAACAAATAGCAGAAGCATTTGCCATGTATTATGAAAACGTAAGCTCTTCACACGCTTACCCTGTGGGGTTCCTTGAGCAAAGGGAGACAGAATTCCTGGAACCCATTCCGGATACAGTGCAAGAAGAACAACCCTACAATCTACAAATTTCAATGCAAGAATTTGAACATGCGTTAAATAGTACCAACAAATCTTCACCTGGCAGAGACAACATTCCTTATGACTTTATCAAGAACCTCTCCTCTACACACAAAATACTCCTGCTAGAACTCTACAACAGAATCTTGCATTCCGGATATTATCCTGCGGCTTGGAAAGAGGCAGTAATCATTCCAATAGCTAAGCAAAGTAAGAACCAACTTTTACCGAGCGACCATAGGCCAATATCCCTCACTTGTTGCATGGGAAAACACCTAGAGAAAATAATATCTTTACGGCTATCCTGGTATTTTGAATCTCAGGGCCTATTAACAAAATACCAAACAGGGTTTAGGAATCATAGATCTGCAATTGACATGTTGGTGAACCTTGAGCATGCCATACAGAATACATTTGCGAACAGACTTCATATGGTTGGCGTATTCTTTGACTTAGAGAAAGCTTTCGATCGAACGTGCAGGTTTAGTGTACTTAAAGCGCTGAAGAAATGGGGAATACACGGTAAAATGATGGATTTTATCAAAAGCTTTCTAGAAGAACGGAGATTCGCAGTAAGACATGGTAATTCTCTATCAAATAGTAATGTCCTGGAAAGCGGAATACCCCAAGGATCTACGTTGAGTGTTCTCCTTTTTAACATAGCAATAAATGAGATATTTAATGACCTAAATCCCAGCATTGGCCAAATCATGTATGTTGATGACATTGCCATTTATTACTCATCGAACTCGATCGATGACATCCAAGATAAACTGCAACAAGCAGTAAACGCAATTGTCGAAAAAGCAAGTAGCATAGGCTATCGTTTTTCTGAGACAAAAACTCGATGTGTGCACTTTTGCAGACTTAGGAGAGCGCACGACCATCCACAAATTGTAATGAATGGACGCCAGCTTCAGTTTTGTGATACAATAAAGGTATTAGGACTCATATTCGATAAAAAACTCTACTGGAAAGAACACATCCAGGATTTAGTCGCAAGATGTCAAAAAGCCATAAACCCACTTCGTTTTATGTCAAACATTAACTGGGGCGCCGACAAGGCAATCTTGTTAACGTACTACAAGTCAGTAATACTATCCAAAATAGACTATGGAAGTGTCTTGTATGGTGCTGCACGACCATCACACCTGAAAGCTTTGGACACAATACAATGCACAGCTTTGAGGTTAGCAACTGGGGCCTACCGCACAAGCCCCTACCGCTCACTTTGTATCGAAGCCAATATTCCTCCGATAGAATTGCATCGCCAGCAAATCCTTCTCAACTATGGGATCAACGTATAAAGTCAGCAGCAGCACCCCAACTACGCAATGATGTTTTTACAACGAGATAATGTATACAACTCAAGGCCCACAATCACCAGACCCACTGGCGTAAGAATCAGAGAACCTAGGAATAAACTTCAAATTTCATTTCCAGATGTGTACACATTGGGTCCATGTGAAGTTCCGCCATGGATAGACCACCATGTAAACATTACTAAATTAGGGAATTTCGATAAGAAGAACACCAATCCTGCTATCATTAAAGCTGCTTGGAATGCTTTTCTGGAACAACACCGAGACTGGAACGTCATTTACACGGATGGTTCTAAGACGGAGAATGGCTGTGGATGTGCTCTTGTCCATAATAATATCTGCCACTCATGGACACTGCCAACATGTGCCTCTGTATTTAGTGCTGAATTATACTCAATTTGGCATGCCATCCTATACACTGAAATTCGGGGTATCAACAAGACGATCATATGCACTGACTCACTTAGCTCAACACAAGCACTACAACAACTCTATCCAAAACATCCACTGATAAAGATAATACAGGCAAAAATTGGGCATTTGCGATCACAGGCTATTGAGCTTATGTTTATATGGGTCCCTAGTCATACCGGAATTAATGGTAACGAGTTAGCTGACAACGCTGCAAAAGCATCAACTACGCAACCCCCGGACGTAAATGTACTGCTACGCCCTGGCGACCTAAAAGCCACATTCAAACATCGAATAGTATCAAAATGGCAATCTCAATGGGACTCTACCACCGCTAAGCTCAAAGAATTGAAGCCAAAAATTGGAAAAACCATTTACACCAACCAAATTACTCGGAGAGAGCAAAGCGTTCACACAAGACTACGAATAGGGCATTCGCGCCTGACATCGGCTCACCTACTCACTGGTGAACCTCCACCAATCTGTTTTGCCTGTGATTTACCATTAAACATCGAGCATATTATAATTGACTGTCCCTTGTATGAAGCTGACAGATGGTCACATCAAATTTCACGCAACCTAAACGAAGCCAGAGCCGGAGCCAGAGCAAGTAAGAACGATCTTACAATGGCTACGAAACACTGGACTGTTCAACAAAATCTAACTAATGTAAGAAAGAGAGAGAAAAAAAAATATATATATATATCTCAACAAAGCATAATTAAACTAAAATAAAAAAATAAAAAAAAAAATAATAAAAACTGCAACGGCTAATTATATTCTTTTTTTGAGACCTAATTGATCAATTTAAATACTATAACATTGCTTACCCAACCTACGTGTCTTTTCCTATGTGCCCAAATACCTACCAGCCCGCGGACTATCCTGTGTATTGTGTGTTTACAAAAGTCGCCCTGATCGTCCCCCGAGGCGTGAAGTGAGTGTCCCTGTACAGACATATCCTTACCCATGCCCTAAATTGGGAAGGAGGGTGCGGCCAATGACCGTTGCAGTCGCCGCCGCTGTGGGAAAAAAAAAGTAAAGTAAATGAATAAAAAAACAAATAAATAACATCCAAAAACAAACAAGTTTTCCAACGATTCCAGGAAATATATATCTTATTGTACAAATACCGCTTAGTCCTATCTTTCTTCTTCTATTGACCGTTTTATGATTTCTGGTGCCAGACTACTCAAAAGGTTGGCAGTCTGGATATAACTGCTTGCAGGATACTGACGAAAACATTGAACCTATCAACTACATCCCTAAAGATAGCTGTTTGATATCCAGCAAACCATAAAAATATACAGATATTGCTCATTCGAAAATGTTACAAAAACTCGTTGCTGTTGAAATTGTGGCACTAATTCCTCCAATAAGTTCAGGTTTTTGGGTTTCATTCTCGGAGTATTCGCTGCTTGGTTTATCGCTCATAGTTTTTTTCACTCCGAAGCAGCCGCGCAGGCAAAGCCTAAACGGCAGGGCAGCGAGGCCGCCATGAGGAGCTTAAAGTAACTTCGTTAATCGGATGTTTAAACTGCCTAATGATAATGGAACTGGGAAAAACCGCAGCATTACAGTCTCGATACACTATCAGTCAGGCGGGTCTATCTGGCAGGCATATCGCGCGGCAGCATCATCGAGGAGAGCTCCGAAGAGCAAATCTCAGCGGTAGAATAGTGCTAGATCGCCGACAGCCCACCGGTACGAAAGGGTCCCCGGTCCTCAAGAAACTTTAGCCACATTCCGACACCTGTAACTGTCACTCATTGACTCGCATTCTATGACCTGTCAGAAGGCTCTGTACGAACAGCGGACTAGCTGTCGGCAAACAGTCAGAAACTGTACGAACACGTAACACCTCTCTGATTCGGATTTTGACAATCACCAAGTTACTAACTACTGTATGAACAAACCAAATAGCTACTTTCTCTTGATGTGAATAATACACAAAACGTAAGTCTAACCTAATCCCCACGATTATAAGTGAATTGTCATACTGGCAGTGACTAGCATTGCTCTTGAACATTTACACGTAACGAGAAAATTATCGAAGCAGCTCAACAAACCTGAAAACGTACGTCAGTAAGGTTATGCAAATAAACGTTCGTACGTAAAGGTGAATTGCAATGTGTACGTGTGAAAAAGATGGAAATATCCAGGTGATACCAGTAGTTTGACTGTGACCCGTCAATATCTCTTAAAAGGCCTATAAATGCTTTTGTTACCTTATCCAAAGACCAAAGCCACAGTCAGCTAAAACTGCAAGCCATGATATAAAAAGGTGAAGTGTCAAGACGCGTGCAAAGTATGTATATATATTCTTATTAATATCAGCACCTGTTATAAACAATAGATGCAACATACTTGACTTACAAGTTGAACGCCGAATTTTGATCTGTTATTCCCCGTGTTTAAAATCTGCTACCGCTCTCAACTCCGCACTTTATGGAATACCCCTGTAAAAAACTAACACTCCGAAATCATATAAAGCATAATGATGTATAGGTAAGTGTGCGGTTTAGATTGATAGGTGTGTTAGCGAACGGAGCAACCAAAAGCTATACATCAGAAACTCGCGTGGATCGGGGGACTTTGCTCCACACAGGTAACGAGAATCGGTTATCGAAAACCGTCGATAGCGCGTCGATGGTGCGGCAATATGAAGAGATGAATTGCGAATTAGTCGCTGCATGTGCACCGCAATGAACTCGGCTTCCCATGTGTGATCAATCAACGACGGAGCGACACTGCTGGAAGGATCAATGAGTTTCCATGAACTTGCCCCACCGGGATTACTTTCGAGGGGTGCGGTGGATATTGAAAGCGTCTTGGAGAACATGCATATGATTCAAATATCGGTCAATTATTTTTACTCACAGTCTAACGGGGTGTCCTGCAAGTGCGATCTTTGCTTTTCAGAAACAACAACGCTTGAAATAACAAAGCTAATGTCTGGTGAAACAGTAGCGACAAAGGTAAAAAATAATAATTGGAGAAGTTCTCACCGTTCATTTGCAGATAAATATTAAGTACGGCTCTGTCACTTTAAGTTTTCGTTTTTAAAATGTTTCGTATAACGTCTAGGTATTGTAAACCTTTCAGCCGATTCGGTAACATAAATGGTCCAGTTACCAGACGTTTGTTGAAAGTGTAGCCGACGGATTTTATGAGGATTTTCCAATAGCCGTATGAGTAGTTGCGCATGGAGGTTGATTCGTCTGTGACTAATATGGACTTCAACTTCAGTCCCGGCTTATTTCAGCTTGTACAAGAGGTTACAATCCATCATTACGCAGAGTTTGCCGCGCTTCAGCCTACGAGGCTTGCACTTGTCTAGTCACCTCCATAGTGTTTGTTGGGGCACACGCGGTCACGAATGATAACGTCTGGGAACGCGATCTGGATACACTCGCGAAACCACGGTAGTATCTTGGAGACACCATTAATCCGACGTTGCTGTACCAGCATGACATGTTGGTTTTCTATTCGATTGGTGAATAAATGTTTGGCTTACCTACGTTGCCAGCGTCTAGGTTGAGTACTAACCACCATTTTTGATGTGATGGAGATACAGGAGCGGATTACGTTTGATTGATTTTGCGGCGTTTAATGTCTTGGTTATATGCTACTGAGAAAAATCGCTTATTTATTCAAGATCTATACGCCTTGTAAGGGAAGGTCCCAACTTTGTGTCAAATTAACCAAAAAGTCACTCAAGTAACATGACGAGGGCTATGCTGTCACTGCGGCGCGCTCCAAACGTGCAGCGTTTGAGTCAATGTCATTGATACTGCAGTTTTAAATATTTAATTAGAAATAAATACAGACAGGTTCATGAATGAAATATGCATATACGGTATTATATTAATGTAAATACTAATGACAGGAAATAAAAAAAGGAGAATCAGACATATCTCCTTATCAAAGGTTAGGAATGGACAATCCATGCAAAACGCTACAACAGGAGTAAAGACAACGATATTGGTAGGTGTCAGAACAAGTACTTAGAGCAGTACTACTCGTAGCTCCTGAATCGCAACACAATTTGGTATATCCTGGAATTGTTACGTCTGATAAACAGTTTTTAAAAAATCTTCGCTTTGTTCAATTTATAGTAATCTGACTCAGAAATTGGGAATCCCGTCACATTTTTCTATGTCCTATTTTGTTTTCTTATACCTATGGGTAAAAAGTCCTTGCAAACGTCTTGAGTTGAACTTTTTGCCTTAATCACCCCAGAAAGTAGATTTTCTATCTTTAGATAAATAATAAAAACATAAATCGAGGTAAATAATAGTGTCACTGTTGGTCAAAATTAATATTTTATTACGAAAAATTCTAAAACACAAGTGATAACTAGCTAATATGCCAAATATGGAAAATCGTATTGTATTCATTTGAGTTTGTTATTTTGACAAGTAAAGTCGAATGCAGTGAAAAAATTCTGTACACACCTTGTTTGAGAAGGCGGTTACTTACCTGGCACATTATATCCCTCAACGATATACTACTCAGGACAAACATGTAAGATCTTGCCTAGCTTCTGAATGTAGTCACGAAATGTACAATTTAATTTTTCTGGACCAAGAACTTTTTGTGGATAGATGCAGGACGTGCAATTTAAGCTGAGGCGTCAAGTTAAAAAATCCGCCTTAATTGAGATAGTAAATAATATTAATGGCAGACTTTCAATCTTCATAAATCTAACCACAAACTGCAACAGAAGCCGCTTCTTCCCATCTAAAGTTGAGTGTAAAACTGTATAACTGCGGCAAAATCCGTCTAATCCGTTGATACACTTTCATTGTGATATTGTGATTACGGTTACACTTACACTAGTTGACGTTACTGCCGCCTTGTCCATTTAACGTGTGCGATAAAGGATTTCATAATTTTAGCGACGCTGTACTTACTTCAGGACAACAGAGAATTTATTCCTACTAAGCAAGGCACGCACGGTGTAGGCCAATCAGATTTGTCATGGGTCGAACATGATGAATTAACAGTTTATTATTTTAAAGCAGTCGTCTAGAGCTCCTTAAAATCGTTTCAGGTATCGTGCATTTTTCTTCGGGACAGAAAGTGTGTTCCATATATTTGTAATGGATTAACTGAAAACGCAAACGTAATGTAGAAAATTGGAATCGCGAGCGTGCAAAGAATAATCAGTATGCTGCAAAAACATTGCCGACCAAACCAACATGAAAACACAAGACGCAAAATGTTTCAAAATGCAGTGAATTAAGAATGTAAGATATTCGGCTCTTCCACGAGCAATTTTACGAAAACAGAACGAAAATGCAACAGGACGAATTTATTCTGCGCTGTACAACTCAGGAACAACCACATCGATCCAGAAAAACAACGAGTCAGATACTTTTTAAGAGTTCGCACAGGCAATAAGAGGATTCAAGTATGTCGAAAACCATTTTTGTCGATATTAAGTATCAAAGAAGATAGGGTACATTTAATTTGCAAAAGTCATCTGGAAACAGGCTAGTCCAGTAGAAAAAAGGGGTGGAAACAGACATCCAGAAAAATATGAGGTTAGAAGAAAGTCAGTTCAAGCTTTTAGCTGTTGAATTGCACTACAGCAGACGGAAGAAGTCGATATCTTCTTTCAGAACTACGAATCCGAAAGCTATGGAAGATGTACTGTACCTCTGTTGAGATAATTCTTGTAGCAAAGTATGACTATTTTCGAGTAGTTTTTATTTCTGACTAGAACATTAGTTTTAAAAGCCCCAACACCGATGTTTGCCTTGAATGCCAGAGAAATGTTAAAAACGAAATTGCCGGAGGTACAAAGAAAATCTACTTATGCTTAGACAGACGGTGCACAAGTTAAAAGCACAGTGCTTCAACGAAATTATTCAAAAAGAGTTACCAAACTGAGTGAAGTTTTCCTTTGTCAAAACACCATGGTTTTGCCAAAAATACCAGATCACACAGCATATCATTATTATTATTATTATTATTATGATAATTGAGATGAGCAGAGTACACAGTACTATAAGCTCATGCAGTAAATATAGTGTACGGACACGTAACACAAATACATCAAATAGAAAAAAATTAAAAAAATACAGTTCACAGCTATAAAGTTTGTACACTCCTCCAGCTATCATACTGCACTTTGAAGCTATTAACTGAAGTAGCACCAACCACACTTTCAGGTAAGCTATTCCAGGTGTTGAGTATGCGGTTGGGAAGAAACCACTGTCGGACTGTTGTTTTAAATGGCTCCTTATGCAGTTTGAAGCTGTGTCCGCGTAGATTGCTGCGCGACAGATGGTATAGATGCATGAGGTTGGTGCCCATCAAACCATGAAGTATCCTGAACGTAACTATAAGATCGCCACGAAGTCTTCGCTCAGAGAATGAGGTCAGGTTGAATAATTCAAGGCGATCTTCATAGCTTGGTCTTCGTGCTCCAAAAGGGATACGAGTAGCCCGACGCTGTACTGATTCGACGAGATTTCTATCGCGCAGAAGCACAGTGTCCCATACCGGGCCAGCGAATTCAAGAATTGGCCTCACGAATGCCTTGTAAATGTAGGCGCAAGTTTTGACATCGGATCCTTTGAAAGACCTCTCCAGCATATATAGAAGTTTCTTGGCTTTTGATGTAACGTGGTGAATATGCTCTGACCAGGAAAGACGATCGTTGACTACAACACCCAGATCAGTGTGGCTCGAAACTGCTTCGATGTTGTGGTCAGAGATCTTGTATGTAAATCGCGGATTTGTCTTCCCGAGGTGAAGGACACAACACTTGGTTATATTTAAGGGTAAAAGCCAACTGACTGACCATTGACAAACAGTATCAAGATCTCGTTGAAGCATAGCAGAATTTACGACAGTATTGTAAATCTTGGTGTCGTCGGCATAAGCTGAACATGTGGAGGAAATCAATGCGGGCAGGTCACTGGTATACAGAAGGAACAGCACTGGCCCCAAGACAGAGCCTTGAGGAACTCCACTTGCTACATGATGAGGGTGAGACTGGCTATCACTGACGCGCACAGAGAAAGTCCTCCCGGTGAGAAAAGCCTTAATCCACAGTAACAACTCGCCTCTTATTCCCATACATTCCAACTTAAACAGAAGCCTTCTATGTGGTACGCGATCGAAAGCCCTAGAAAAATCTAAGTAGATTATATCAACAGGAGTCTTGGTGTCCAGATACTGAGTCCAATCGTTGAGAGAGTGGAGAAGGTTGGTCATTATTGATCGACCAGGGAGAAATCCATGCTGATTCTTAGGGATAAGGTCATTTTCGAAAGCAAATGACTGGAGCTTATCTAATATGATTCTTTCAGCTATTTTGGCGGCGATAGGAACGAGACTTATTGGTCGATAATTTTTAGCGGAGGATTTGTCGCCCTTTTTGAATACAGGAGTAACAGAAGCACTAAGCCAGCATGAGGGTAGGGTATGAGATCTAAAAGACGATGTGAATATCAAGCTTAATGGTAGGGCCAGTGCTGAAGCGCAGTTTTTAAGTACAGCAGCCGTCATCCCATCTTTACCAGGGGAGGAAGAGGTCTTCAGATTTCGCAGGTGCATTAATACATCTTCAGGCAGGAACTCAACTTCGCAAAGGCTGTTGGGACACCTATGGCAGATAGTGGTCGGTAGAAGGTCTCCATTAGGCTCATCGACGAAGTCATCACTAAAGGACTCTGCCAGCAAGTTGGCAGATTCGGTGGCATCCATGTGGAGATGACCGTCAGCGTCGCGGATCTGAGGTGATGAAACTTTGGAATTCAGGTTTGTTCTTAGATACCGAAACAGCTTCTTCTTATTTTTGGAGGTAACGAGTTTTCGTTCATAAGCATGTTTGGCATTATGTAACGTTCTAGATAGGAGGTTAGAAAAGGATCGATGAGACACGTAATCTTGTGAATGGCCACTCCTCCTAAACCGTTGCCACAAAGATCTCTTGTGACGAAGCATCCTCGATATGTTAGAGTTGATCCAGGGCTTTGAGGGGTCACAGTATACCTTCTTTTCAACAGTATTGTCAGCCGTTTCGCTTAGGACTCGTTGAGCGAAAGTGTCCCACATATCTTGGGTGCTACGGTTGTTAAGCAAAGCAGGCCAGTTGACTTCAGACAGGGCTTGGTTAAGAGCATCGTGGTTTACAATTTTGATGGTTTTAAACTTATCGGTTGTAGAACGACTATTTATATTGAACTGGAGAGAAGATAAAAGTGAACAATGGTCAGACTTGCCAAAAGGTGGCAAATAATCTAAATTAGAAACAAAGTCTGCGTCGTTAACGAATATCAAATCCAGAGCCCTAGGCGTCTGTCCTTCCCTGAATCTCGTTGGACGATCAACAAGTTGAGATATGCTAGAGTTGCGTAGCAAGTCGATGTAAGCAGCAGAAGAAGAATTGCATTCAGGAATGGTTGACATAGGCCAGCTAATGTCACGTAGATTGAAGTCACCAGCTATGAAAAGGTTGGTGTTTTTATTTAAGAGATCTGAAATGAGACTGCACAGGTGTGTGTCTCCCAAACAGGGCCGTGGCCGATATATGCAGCCTATCGTGAAGCTGAAATTTGGGCACCTCAATTCCAAAAATAGATTGTCAATGCCATCGAAAGGACTGAAAGAGGGAGATACCGAGAAAGCCGACGCGATTTCCGTGCGAACATAAATGCATACTCCACCAAAACCAGGAGTGCGTGGTGAATCCATTCTGTATAAATAGTATCCAGGCAAATTGATGGAAGAGTCGGACACGTTGGAATGGAGCCATGTTTCAGTAAGACAAACGAACGTTGGATTATTGTCTCGAACAAATGCTTGGAGTTCAAGTAGCTTAGAAAAGAGAGATTGTATATTAGTGTAACAAACCGTCCAGTTTGCCACAGAATTTATCAGTTTTTTGAAGGTGTGATCTCCTGGGTAGCTGTGTGTACTATAGAAGGTTTACCACGAACGTATTTTATAGTAATATTACTTTCGCCTGTTGTTTGACGACGTCTAAGCTCTTCGCGAAGGTGTTGTAGTTCTTGCATTTGACCTCTGGTTTTGTCGTCAGAGATTTTTACGTGACGAAGCGTAGGGTGGCTAAGGATGGAGTTTTTCTTCCGCAAAATATTGCTGACGATAATAGGTGAGGAAAACACAACTCTAATTAAACGATTGCTTGAAGTTGTTCTGCCAAGGCGAGTGATGCTGAGTCGGTGATTTTCGGCAGATGGTTCAATATGCCTAATTATCTCTGATACTATGTTTATGTCATCGTTACCTTCAGCTATGCCCCTCAGAATGATATTGTGGGAACGTCTAAATAACTCCATTGTCTCAGCTTGGGAGCTTGGGGCAATAGGGGTAGAAGAAGCGCCGTTGCCTGAGTGCATCATCTCCATAGATCTTGCAAGTCTCGATTCAATATTAGCAATGTTAGAAGACAGCTCTGTTTGAGTAACCTGGATATTTTGTATGTTGGTTTCGCAGGCCGCTATTAAGTCATCATGCCGAGAGATCGAGTCCGAATGTTGCTGTAGCAAGTTTCTACAATAAGCAACATCAGTTCTGAGTTGAGATTGAGAGTTCTTAATATCCTTTATGTCACTGGCCATAGTTGATAATTGGTTAAGTATAAGGGTGAGAGTGTCGGTAGGGGTAGACTGATCTGGTTGTAAAGGAGCAGTGGTTTCTGAACGAGCACCGCATGTGGATCCGCTTCGGGTAACTCGTCCCTGTTTACAACAGGCTGGGCAAGACCATCGTTCTTTTCCGTCCGACAGTTCTTCGTTGTTATCACTGTATTTTTCTACATTATCCCCATCTTCAGGATCTTTCATGTTTTTATTCTTCTTTCGCACAGTCCTACTCATGTTCCCTTATACCAGCGGCTATTTCCCGATTACCCTATACACTCTGTAGACTAGTTTCTTAATTTGATTTGACACAATTGACGAAATGTCCAAATGACAAAATGGAATATATGGTAAAATGGCTGAAGATTACTCCCACGGCTCTGGAAACTATCGCCAACAGGTCCACGGACGTACCTCTTCCTGCTCTTAACTTGAACACCTCTGGTTTTAAATATTTTTGGCTTTTCTCCGATATTTTGAGGTATTTACAGTACTAATTTAGTAGCCTACTTTTTAACACGTTCAATGGTTGATATTTATATTGATATAACTTTACCGTTTGCAGTGGAGGCTCAAAATCTACACAGACCCGGAATTCTGTTCGGGTATACAGGGTGTTCCTTAATGATATGCGAATATTTAAGGCTGTGAATCTATATTAAAAATTAAGGTTAGTTTGCTTTATAAACTATGGTCTAAAAATGTTTCCTTACAAAAACTTGGGGTGTTGAAGTTTAAGGAAATAAATGGAAACTAATTAATATTTTCAGAACCGTTTCAGAAATTTCACTGATATTTAGCACGTAGTGAAAGTTAATAAAGTTGCATATATTTCAATGCAAAAATGGTTTTTAGCTGTAACAGTGGCGTGCGTACGGGTATTGACTTTTTAAGAAAAAACTGGGACGCCGATGGTTTTTTACTAAATAAAAATTGTTTGGATAATTGGAAAAATTAAACACATTAGCGGTAATGAACAACAACAACTGACAACATAAACATAACTTTAAAACCAACGAAATGATTAAAAAAATTGATGAAAATGTCCTCCTTCGTTTAGTATGCATGCTTCCGCACTCCTTCTTATCGAATTGCGCACTCGTTGAAATATCCCTGGACTGTTTATTATTCTATCACACGCTGCAACTACGAGCCCCTTCCCACTCCAGTTAGCCCAACTATTGAAATCTTAATTTTTTTCTTATCAAACGCTAATAATAAAAATGTAGCAGGGTGTTATAGGTTTAAAATATTAACAATGAATATTTTGATAATATATAGTAGGAAACACCAACTTTATCACTCCCTAATCAAATTTGCAGCATAAAAATAACACATGTTGCAATTACAGCATATCAACCTATTTTCACTTCAATGCAAAATAAGTCTATAACGCATACAGTATATTCAGATAAGAGATAGACCGGACATAAACAAGACCACGTGATCATCGAACGCTGTAACATTCGGCAGGGACCTATTAAGAGTCACGCAGTACATATTTTAGATAGTAGATGCTGCTTTGCGTAACTTTGTAGTGAATTAGCACAATTCGATGTGTATACGATTGGTGATGGATATAGGATCATGTGGGGGTGGGGTAAGAAATATATAATGATGTAAATATACATAAGGGTTTCAAAATTTTCGCTTCGATTTCCAGCTTCGGATGCCGCCTGATGTTTGGTGAAATACAGTCGAATATAATCTCAAAATGGCGTTTAAATTAGCCTAAATTAAAAATAATCGTATATCTCTTAAAATTGCTTTTAGAATATTGATTAGTATATTTTTTGATTTCTAGGTACATATGTAACCAAATTAAAAAGTTCAAAACGTAAAAAAATGTGCATGGTTGAACATTGTCAGAAAGTAGATTCTTGAATAGGTTTTGCCAAAATGGGTTCAAAAATGTCAATAATTAATTAAAAAATACAGTAGCTTTATAATTACTTATAACTTACCGAATTTGATGAACGACATCTTTTATTGGAAAGATGAGCTTTCATCATCGCTACTGCCTGAAGCACCAACGTCAATAATGAATGGCTCGACTTGTTCAGTTGTTCAGTTCCCACATTCTCTTTTCAACTTTGTCTTTCACGTGCTTAATACAGTTTTCCCATTTTTGCGCTGTTATTAATTCTAGTGCTTCTTTGAAAAGTCCTTTGAGGTCACAAAATTTAAAAGTTGTATTGTGCTTAGCTATATAATTTTTAACCTCTGCCCATATGAGCTCAATGGGATTGAGCTCGCAATGGTATGGAGGTAAACGGAGCACAGTTTTATTTTGACTTGCTGCCATTTCGTCAATGGCGTATTTTTGATATTCCGCCTTGTGATCCTTGACAATTCTTAATAATTGTACTTCCAGCATTGCTTCTTCAAAGTTGATATTTTTCGAGCGGAGCCAATTTTGAACATCAACTTTCCTTGAAGTCGTTGTTGGGACCTTCTCCATTCTTCGAGAATGATAAGGCGCATTATCCAACACAATTACTGCGTTTTCCTCTAAGTTCGGTAAAATTTTTGAAAACCACTGTTCAAACGATTCGCCATTTATTTCCTCGTGGTAATCTCCAGTTTTCTTAGACTCAAAGCACCACAGACCGTCAACAACAAATCCATCCTCACTGCCAATATGGCAGATAATGAGCCTTTTCCCTTTACCTGGAAATCGAAGTACTAACTGGTGTAGATTTATTTCAATAAGCGAACCTTTTTCAAATGTTTTCATCACATTCAGCGAAAAAACATTGAGACATGAGTATCAGATTGCTATAATTGGGATTATTTAGTCATATTGAAAGAAAGAATATTGAACGTCGTATGATTACTCAGCGCTTCAAAATTTAATTTAAAGTTATAAACCTTTAAAAAATGAATGATCAGGAACCTGAAATACCCACAAATATTAATATTAACAAATTATAACTTTATAAAGCTTAAAGTATGAATTAAAATGATTAGAAATATTAGGAACGGTACACAATATAAAACTTAGTAACTTTTTTTGAGTTTATAATATTCGACATATGTTATTTTAAGATTATTTTAAAAAATTATTGAAATATCGAAAACACATAAAACATGGCTTAAAAAAGTTCTAACAAATGAAAATGACAATAAAACATCCACGCATTTTATCGAAAGTTATAAAAGTTTTGTTACTTGTAATATGTTTTATCTGCCGCCTGGAATTAATGTTTAGAACCTTGTTCCCAAGGTTTGAAAAACATCCGATTGTTGTCTATTACTCGTATTTACCTGCTGGATTTTTTAATCCGGTGGACAGTCCATCTAGAAAGGCCCTCCTGGATGAAGTTTCAGAATCATCAACCCATACTTTACTTGTAGCGTGTCCTGCGTTTACCCACGTTTCATCAATCTAATATAATAATAAATAATAATGTAATAAATCTTCCTGTTTTGATTTCTATATTTCCCAATTTTTGTTAAATAATCCCTCCTCCATAGCACAATTTCTTCTCTATCCAGTAGTAAACTATTGCGACCCCGTTTTTTCATTTGAAATTTAAATGCTTCAGTAACGCATGGAAAGTTGATCGTTTGAAATTTGGCAACGTTGTATCTCCATTTACCTCCTGCAGTACTTTATCTATAGTAGGTATTTTATTCCTAAAGAAGAATTCATGCACCTTCCTCCTAATCGCATGCTAATCAGCTTCATCCAATGATTTAACAATACTTTTGCGATGTTTACTGGTCATTGGCTCAGAAAAGGTGTGATTTTTTTTGTATTGTCTTAACACATTTAACACTGATGCGCGACACACCCCAACTTTGTGAGAAACCTTCACAACAATTTCTTTGATGGTTGATGCCTCGTTCTCCTCGCGCTCGATCTTATATATATTCAAAATGACCTCTTTCATTTCTGCACTCAGGTGTCTTTTTTTAGAGCGTTTCCTAGGTGGACTACAGGAGTTTACAACTTCATCGGCAGTACCTGTACTACTGGGCATTTTGCGCAAGCAGTTGATAACAATAACAATCAATAACAAGGTATAAAAATAACAACGACAAACTCAACAACTTAATAAGATAACAAACGAAAACGTCCAAAGAAATATCAAATTGCAATGATGCACACGACATACGTAACACGTCTGAACCTGAATGTGACTCTGCCTTGATACGACTGCTCTGCCGCTCGGCATAGGCATTTAATTGCGAATTGACCAATGAGGGCTCCTGTTTTACGTCGAGACGGCGGCGTTAGCGTGAAAATCACCCGAACCTTTTGTTTACATCCGGTCTATCTCTTATCTGAATATACTGTAGGTGGCTGTGAAAAATAAAAGCCATGACAATTAGAAAATTAGGTAAGTCTGTCCGTCAAGTCGTCCCGGTAAGAATAATGGGCCAATGAAGTGGTTGCCAATAATTGCTGCCCATACGTTAACCGAAAATTGGTGTTGGAAATTTGTTTCGGTTAGTCCTAGAGATTTTCTTCTGCCGACAGGTGATTATTGTGGAAATTCTGAGTGGCATTTCGAGAAAAATTAGCTTCTCGTCCATGAACAGAATCATTGATTCAAATTGCGGATTTTGAGTAATTTTTTTAAGATACCACTGACAAAAGGTCACACGTCTTGAAAAATCAATGGGAAGTAGAGCCTGTACTCTTAAAGTATGGTATGGATATAACAAAAAATCCTCTAAAATGCCCCCAACAATTTCATGGCAAAAATTTAAGTGTCTAGCGATCTTCCTCGTACTCGTTTGACGATGTTCTGCGACTTCCTGCAGCACTGCTTCCTCAATTTCAGGTGTTCTCACACTTAGAGGTCTACCTTCAGATGTTACTTTTCGGACAGAACCAGTTTCAAGAAGACGACGATGAATACTAGAAAAGGTTCGACTATCTGGCAAAGCACGATCGGGGTATCTCTGGTGATAAAGCCGTCTGGCTTGCTCGCTTGAATAAATCACCTTTATTAACAAGATTGTGAAAACTAAATAATGAAAAAGATGTCACAGCGAACAGATTTGAATAACCTTATTACATTAATTTTCTCGGACAATAGAAAGATTTTTATTTATTTACTCAAAAATGGTGCACCGAAAGCAAACAATTCAAGAGAGATCATTTGTTTTAAATTGAACGGGGAATTCAATTTTCATTTGGCAAAAAACCATTGGCGTACCATTTCTGTCTTTAAAAATATCGAAGTCAATACCCGTACGCACCCCACTGTTACAGCTAAAAACTATTTTTGCATTGAAAAATATGCAGCTTTATCAACTTTCACTACCTAATGTACTACCGAGAATTACTAGATGGACTGCAGGCAGCCCCAGAAAACTTTCAAGAAGATACTGATGAAGGTGTAACCGCAGAGGAGGATGATGAAACTGATGAAATTTAGGTTATTTTTGTCATACGTTCATACAGAGTTTTATATTTGTTTAATACCTACATATATGAGCTTTATTATTTGTATAATAACTGTATGTTACCAGAGAAAAGTATCTTTGCTATTACAGCATTGTTTAACACTGTTTATTTAATTTCATTAGAAAACACAAATACACAAGTTCGGAAGCAAAACCAGCAATATTCGCACCTTGCTGTAACATCCTACTGCAATAAAACTCGTATTATCCAATTTTTCTTTTTATTTGTGAAGTTGATTCATAACATTTAACAAGCTTGCCACAAAATAGTAGTTTTAGTACGATCGAGCTTCTCCACACAACGCCCGCCAGGTTAAATGTACGCTAAGTCGCACTTGGATGACCACACCACGGATACATAAGGTCAATTCACAAAAAATAGTACAATCTCAAAAGTAGCGGCCATTTACAAATCTGATAAGGGCATATGGTTTCTCTGATTGGAAATGGCTCGCCTATAGCCCCCTCCTGTTTGATTCATGACCTTTTGGAACACCCTGTAAATCTATGTTATTCGAAACGACTGGCTGTCTCTACAACTGTCCTGGCAAAAAAGTTATCACCCTGGTATGTCAATTGAAAATTGAAGTGCTGCAATCGCACAAATCTCATCAAGTCCTACATAGCCGGTGAGGGTGTGTCAAAGACTCGCAATAAATCGGCTGTGCGATCCTTGGGGGCCATATTAAATGCCCAAGAAGCATCTCTAACCGGCTTTCTATCTTAACATGCCGCCTTGGCCGTGTCGGGGGCCACTGCCGTCGCATCTAGTCAGTGTAAATGCAAATGGTGGCAATAAAGCGACGTGTCCCGGCTCAGAGTGGACTATTAGATCGGGGCTTTCCGATGAAGCAGTGCCTAATTTGAGGTGCTTCACGAGAAGATAATGTCATAGAGGGTTAAATGTAAGTTCTACCTTTGCCACAATAACTAATGCAACGTGAGAGCTTGGTTGGAAATTTTACCTCGGATATTTGTAAAAACGTGTTTTGCGCAGAAACTATTTAGGATATTTGAGTATTTGATAGGTATCTTGAAAGCCCATAGTATCTAGTTGTTCACCACTTTGGACACTTATTCTGCCTACTACTTTCTTGTACTGGCCTCGTTGATTATTCTGTAATTTTTTTGACAACAGACAAAATTGCAGATTAGCCGCTTGCTGTACCTACATTAAGTGAACTAAGTTTTCACTGGTAGCTTTTTTCCAGCGTCACATCATTCTGGAACGGATCCTCTAAATCTGATTGAAGACTAGCAAAAGATAATTTCATATAAAATAGAACAGTCTCAAAAGCAGCGATTTCCGCAAATTCCTAAGAATGACGATATCTTAAAAACCGAGCATAATCGGATAAGGATATAAATAATTCTTCTGATTGCAAATGACCTTCCTTATCAGCCCCTTCCGTTTGCTCCATAACTTTTATATAGTACTATATACAGGGTGTTCCTTAATGATATGTTATTAATGTTAGTTTGCTTTATAAACTATGGTCCAAAAATGATTCCTTACCAAAACTCGGGTTTTGAAGTTTTAGGAGAAAAAGGAAATTAATTAATATTTTCAGAACCGCTTCAGATATTTCATTGATATTTAGTACGTAGTGAAAGTTAATAAAGTTGCATATTTTTCACGCATCTGTATATCGTATAGCAGAAAAATATCAACAACTGTAAAACTGGCGACTTGAGCAAATCCGACTTGAAGTATAAATCTCCGTCCTAACTACAGATTATGAGATTTTGGAGATAAACAAGCGATACACTTATCTAGTCTGAATTCGTTAGTAAGAAGGGACAGGCTAACGCAATGAAGTGACATGCATTTTCGCGATGTAACTGTATCAAATTGGAATGCGTTCGTACCTTTACGATCGGAACTTCGAAGTGTATTCGGATTCTTACAATAATAATCAAAATCTAAAACGTTTCTTAGTGTATATGATACAGTCGACCTTAGAGTATCCTGCAACCTAGGTATACGATTTCCTCCATCACCCCGATATAAGGAAGCTAATTCGATACGTCCTAGGAGATCCAAATAAAGTCACCTCAAAGAAGGATAGCTTCCATTCGGGCTACGGAAACGAAAAAAAAAAAACTAAAGCAACAAGCAGAATGAAAAATGAGAGCGTACGCTTTCCCATTACGACTAAACTTAATGTATAGACTAGAACTTCAAACGCCATTTATGAGATGTAAATCTCTTTAGCTCAAATCAGCCTTCTTTGCTTTATACTAAATCTCATCCGAACTACCTTTCTATTTCAAGATATAACTTAAGTGCATTTGATCGATTTCCATTACCGATGTTGGAATGCTTCAGTTCTTTGGAGGGCAGTGGCGCAACTCCAATTGATCCATTTTGAGTGCAAATGAAATACTAATACTATACAAAGTATTGTTCATTGCTATTTGCTGTAGTATCTCCAGTTTCGAGATTTTCCAACCTTCCAGATATGTTATAATAACTGATCTTTGGCATAATTAATGTTTCGCAGTTTCAGCTTTAGTGCAGTAGACATTATTTGTCTATGTAGATAAAACTGCTTCAAAACTCAGTATGACGCTCTACATAGCGGATTTACGTGCTTTTTGTATTTTGGTTCTCTGTCAATCCAGATTCCCAGGTTTTTACACTCATTCATTATAGGAAGCCGGCTATCATAGATTTCAATGTTAATTTCCATTTCGATCGATATTCTTTTGTTTTTTGAGCCGAAAACCATAACTGAAGATTTACATGGATTAATGTTTAGATTATGCGAGCATGAGTGTTCTACTAGCGTTGCTAATTCTTCGTTGAGCAGTGCCTCTTCCTTTTTAAAGCATTGGTGTTGAAAACTAAAATAAATTTGAGTAGCATCGGCTTAGTGATGGATTGTACCATTATGGACATATTGATAGGAATCTGATATATACAGAGAGAAAAGTAAACGTCCCAATATGAAACCTCGAGAACACCAAACTTTATAGCAGTATACTGTGAAATTTTCGAGGCTGGTAGGACCTTTTCATTTATATTTGACAAATAACAGCGTATCAGATTAACTGCAGCGTCAGCAAAACCATAGTAAGACAGCATAAGTAGCAAAATTTCGGGATTTATCATATCGAAAGCTTTTGTGTAATCTAGCAGAACCAGACAAGTGACATTTCCTTGATCAAGGCTTCTTATAAAACAATTAGTGATATTGACCAAAGCCGATGTTGTACCATGGTTTACCCTGAAACCTGACTGCATTGATGGAACTATTTCGTTACTGAAAATATACAAAGTAAGCTGACTGGTCTAAGTTGAATTACAGACTTCGTCATCGCTACTTTGGGAATAGGTATTACGATAGCCTGCTTCCAAGCATCAATGAAACAGGATGTTGCTATGACGTTATTAATAATAAAATGTAGTATGGTCTAAAAGCAAGGCGAACATGTATTTTACTCCTCGCTACTGATACTTTGGCAACCTTTTGAAAACAGAATGACTTGGGAAACCGATTGTTTTGATATTTGTTCAGTAGTCCTAATTGCTTTTGTGTTTTGGTTATAATCGGAATATTTGTGAAATGTGAATTTATTTTATCTGCGTCGCTGAATCGTATTAAAGGACTTAATCATATTAAATTTCCTAAGAGAGTTCCATGTTGCTTTACTATTCCTCCCAGATACAGATACAGAGTTCCTTATAATAATTTCAGTGGGCAGTTAACTTGCACATTTTAAACCTTAAATAAGATTTACCTCTGGATTTATTAATGACTTTAATATTATATGTCAGTCAAGGAGCTGGTGGCTTAGTAACTGTGAATGTCCTCATAGGTGCACAATTATCAAATAAATTAAGTGTGTTGTTATTTAAAAAGTTAACCATACTATTAACGCTGTTTAATTGATAAATATCATCCCAATGAATCGAATGAAATGAGCCATACAAAGTACGTTCATTAAAGTTAAGTAACTCTTGTGGGTGCATCTACTACCTGTTTCAAATTGAAAGATTCTAAAAAATTTAGTTTAATATCTGTAGCCGATGGATTAATCAACAAATTTATATTGAGATCAGCTAGAATTACAATGACATCCGCAGATGGTGATAATATGGATAAGGTATTTTCTATACTGTCAAGTGTGGAAATTGGAAGAAGGAGGTCGATATAATCCACCAAAGGTATACTGATCCATTGCTCTTCCAAAACGGGATCAATATTTGTACGGAGCCACTTGAATTTTGTGTGTTTTTTAAGAAAGAAGCCGACACGTCCTCCTCTACCGATTCTGTCCGCATGTATAAAATTGTAACTGGGAATACTGATAGCCGAAGATCCGATATCATCATTCAATCAAGTTTCGGTGACTGCAAATATATCGAAGTTTTAGGAAATAACAAAATTCTGGAGTAGACAAAATCCTGACAATAGCGATCTATCATCAAGATGACCAGCTTTCATGTCTTACATTATTAATGTCTGTTTGGTAGAAAAGAAATAGTAAAAACAATAGAAATACTCGGTGCATACTAAAAAACTATCCTAAGGAGTATTTATATGTGTATTTTACAAATATATATATATAGGGCGGTTCGTTCCAAAACTAGAAATAAGAATGACAAAGCTGAAAGGTTTGGCAAATAGTTATATTTTAGAATCTTCTGTAACTAAAGACGCTGTGAATCAGTACAGCATTTATTTTTATTTCTTATTTCCACACAGGGAAGTTGCAGATCTTGTTCTCGTAGCTCCTAATTTTGCAGCGGCTTGTTGTTCAAGTCGTGCTTAGCTTTCTTAGCTGGCGGTGTCACGTACTGTATCAGAGTCAAGGACTGTTGGTTGCTCTGTTATTGTTTGCTGAGAAGACACGTGGACATTATCAACTCCTGGTGCAGATAGCTTTCAAATACTTAACTTGAGGACATGCACTTTCTACCAAAAATTACTTAGATATTACTTGTTTACACAAATTCCTATATTTATTTGCTTCTCATTGGTGCCATGTTGGCTCTATTTATTGGCATCAGTACAAAACCATTCAGGATTTTTTATATTAATACATCAATATGGTTGAAAATTTTCCACTGTTTAGACAGAGATAGTAGTATAAATCCATTCACATCGTATTTAAAGCAATGACAATGCGAGTTCTAACGGGCAGCTTACTGCTTTCACTCTCGCAGAGGTAGACTCTAGCAGTAGACGGCACTTGTGCTGTCTTATTTCAATAGACCTTATACTCGATAGAGGCTAGTTGCTCAGCTTTCGTTCACTGTCCTACCTGATACCAAGCCTGGACCATGCTGTCCATATATTGGTATGTAGCCATAGCTATTTTTTCTAGTTGTTGGTACACTTGCGCACATTTTGAATTGTTTTGAATGGCAAGCATCCGACTTGGATCAGCCTGCCAAGATCTCATATTTAAATCAGTAATGTTCCTACTATTCCTAATAGGTTTGGGCACACAATAAGCTTAATACTCATCATCCAGCGACTCGCAACAGATTTAAACTCGACCATGAAACAAATCTAAGAGTCGAGCATTTCTTCTTGATAGATAAGTCACACGCTTTTCCTTTCGTTATTATAATTAGAAGGAATCACATTGCATTATGTAAGAAACTCTTGTTGACGTTGCTGAAACATTTCTTATACATACATATATATCCTGACTGTAAAAAGAAAACTTTGAAAAGAGGGTTTTGTAAATAATGTAATTTTAATGATAAGCATCTGGGAAATATGTTACAAATAAAGCAGTGTTTCTATTTTCGAATGAGAACTAGGTTTTGAATTCCATACAAACATTGTCTCCCTATTAGCTTTCAAATTGAAGGTTTGACCGGTTATCTTTCCCCGACTGCACTAATATTTATTTTTTGTGTTGTTGGAGTCAAATGGATAAAATTAGAGTGTATGCATTTGGAAAAGAGAGCTTTTTTCTGAGATCCTACTGTGTATATGGCTCCTCCACAACTGAACTAGTCAAATTAAAGGCATTTTCGTCAAGTTGAGCTTAGGCAACTCTATTGCAGTCGACTATCACTTGAGATAAGCTTATGTTCAGAGTGAGAACTGATTGGTACAAATTGAAGCGGCAGAATACTAAGCTGGCGGTTGGATGAAATAATACTGCAATAAAAGTGCATAATTCAATTAATGGCGGAAGTCGCATATAAGTATCTGCTAAATAAGGTGAATGTTCTGGTAAGTCGTCTAAATTTTGTATAGTAAACAGAGAACTTTTGAATAGTACAACATAATTTGTTCAATGTCTGCATCAAACAGGTGTAGGCTTTATCAGATATATGTGATAAAAAATAATGCCAGGTAGTCAAAAAAGGGTAAATTAAGGAATACATTCTAAACAAAAAAACAAGAAAATATTACATTGTAAGAATCATTGCTTTGTATAAGCTCATACTAGCTCACTCATGCTAGCGGTTTCTAAGGTATTAAGAAAGATTATTTTTTCTATTGGAATAATGCACCCAACGGATTTTATTTGTAACAAGCAGTTATCTTCAGTTGGCCACGTCAGGGTGCGCGGTGAACTACTAAAGATATGTTACTTTCACCGCACCATGGCCAATTGAGAATAAAACTGCGTTGTGTATAATTACAACAGAACAAGTACATTTTTAAAGACAACAACCAACCCTACCGCAGTAACTAAAAATATTTCAGATTTGGTTATGAAATCAAGAGAAATCTATCAACACCTTATATAGCTGTACTTCGTGAAGTAGGAATTTCAAGGTTCAATATCTATATCAAAGTCTGCAATGTTGTGTTTATAAAATATCAATAAGGGCCGTGTTACTGCCACTGATAAAGCTAATCCAACAACACCTCTTACATCAAAATAGACCTAGTCCTTTAAGCTGCAGCCCTTGAAACAGGAAAAGCACCCCACTTTGTTTTTATAAGATTCCAATATAGACCGTGTCACTTGCATTGCTAAGACTAATCCAACAACACCTCATATGTCAAAATCCACCTAACCCTTTAAGCTGCAGTCCTTAAAATATAAATTACATATAGACTTTCTTATTGAGATCTGCCACTTTCTTTACTGACAGAGTCCTTTAGTAATGACTTCGTCGATGAGCATAATCGAGACCTTCTACCGACCACTATCTGCCATAGGTGTCCTAACAGCCTTTGCGAAGTTGAGTTCCTGCCTGAAGATGTATTAATGCACCTGCGAAATCTGAAGACCTCTTCCTCCCCTGGTAAAGATGGGATGACGGCTGCTGTACTTAAAAACTGCGCTTCAGCACTGGCCCTACCATTAAGCTTGATATTCACATCGTCTTTTAGATCTCATACCCTACCCTCATGCTGGCTTAGTGCTTCTATTACCCCTGTATTCAAAAAGGGCGACAAATCCTCCGCTAAAAATTATCGACCAATAAGTCTCGTTCCTATCGCCGCCAAATTAGCTGAAAGAATCATATTAGATAAGCTCCTGTCATTTGCTTTCGAAAATGACCTTATCCCTAAGAATCAGCATGGATTTCTCCTTGGTCGATCAATAATGACCAACCTTCTCCACTCTCTCAACGATTGGACTCAGTATCTGGACACAAAGACTCCTGATGATATAATCTACTTAAATTTTTCTAGGGCTTTCGATCGCGTACCACATAGAAGGCTTCTGTTTAAGTTGGAATGTATGGGAATAAGAGGCGAGTTGTTACTGTGGATTAAGGCTTTTCTCACCGGGAGGACTTTCTCTGTGCGCGTCAGTGATAGCCAGTCTCACCTTCATCATGTAGCACGTGGAGTTCCTCAAGGCTCTGTCTTGGGGCCAGTGCTGTTCCTTCTGTATACAAGTGACCTGCCCGCATTGATTTCCTCCACATGTTCAGCTTATGCCGACGACACCAAGATTTACAATACTGTCGTAAATTCTGCTATGCTTCAACGAGATCTTGATATTGTTTGTCAATGGTCAGTCAGTTGGCTTTTACCCTTAAGTCTAACTAAGTGTTGTGTCCTTCACCTCGGGAAGACAAATCCGCGATTTACATACAAGATCTCTGACCACAATATCGAAGCAGTTTCCAGCCACACTGATCTGGGCGTTGTAGTCAACGATCGTCTTTCCTGGTCAGAGCATATTCACCACGTCACATCAAAAGCCAAGAAACTTGTATACATGCTGGAGAGGTCTTTCAAAGGATCCGATGTCAACACTTGCGCCTACATTTACAAAGCATTCGTGAGGCCAATTCTTGAATTCGCTGGCCCGGTATGGGACTCTGTGCTTCTGCGCGATAGAAATCTCGTCAAATCAGTACAGCGTCGGGCTACTCGTATCCCTTTTGAGGCACGAAGACCAAGCTATGAAGATCGCCTTGAATTATTCAACCTGACCTCATTCTCTGCGCGAAGACTTCGTGGCGATCTTATAGTTACGTTCAGGATACTTCATGGTTCGATGGGCACCAACCTCATACATCTACACCATCCTTCGCGCAGCAATCTACGCGGACACAGCTTCAAACTGCATAAGGAGCCATTTAAAACGACAGTCCGACAGTGGTTTCTTCCCAACCGCATATTCAACACCTGGAATAGTTTATCTGAAAGTGTGGTTGGTGCTACTTCAGTTAATAGCTTCAAAGTGCAGTATGATAGCTGGAGGAGTGTACAAACTTTATATCTATGAACTGTCTTTTCTATTTTTTTCTATTTGATGTATTTGTGTTACGTGTCCGTACACAATATTTACTGCATGAGCTTATAGTACTGTGTACTCTGCTCTTCTCAATTATCATAATAATAATAATAATAATAATAATAATAATAATAATAATAAATATGACAATCGTCAGTGTCACTGCTAAAACAACATCCTATAGGTCAAAATTCATCATAAATGATTCATTGACTTACACTTTGGTTCATTCCACACTTTGAGAAAAAGGCAAACGATTGGAAGTAAATATAACCTTTTCTAAATTGATCACACAATATTTTCAACCCACTTTGTGGTCGAATTAACGTAATTAAAACCGAACGCAAATCCGAAGTCAAAATATCCACAAAAACGGTGAAAATCATAACCTAATTTTGGACACAATAGTTTTTTTTTATAATGGTCGTCGCTTCCGGCTATGTTTGTCTTCCAATCATCCATGTAATGGATTTTTGATTCACTTTTTTCTTCTTTTGTTTGTCTTCCCTTTGTACTCGGTATTCGGGCTTTCTCGAATACTTCAGTATAAAACAAATGTAAATGTGTATTATGTAATAGATATGCACATCAATCAAAATATATAACCGCAGTGCTTAGACTTTTACTACCGACTCCTCCGAAACTACTACAATTTAAATATACGTAATGTGTCATAATATGAGCCCCATCCTTCCATTTTATGGAATGAAATAAGACAGAAATTAGAAAAAAATGTAACAATGTATTAGTCTAGGTAGGTTCGTCTTAATTTTTGTCTTAAGTACTTACACAAACACAAATTAGCAATTGCATCGCCCTCCCTCACCCAAGAAATCACTTCGTTTCTCTCAGTTTCCTCTAGCCTCTTGACCATCCCCCGTAGGTTTCAAGCGCATTATCGCCCACATTGTGAGACACTGTTTCATAAACATGCTTTGTTGATACCTCCGTTACTTTCATATTTGTCCATGGCCCCCAATTCAGACCCACAACTCACCACCTTTTTTTGTTAACCTGTGTTCCTATTTATCAGTTTGACGAACATAGATACACTCTCACAACACACCTAATGTCAACAGTTGGCAGAATGACTTTGATTATTCACTAGGACAAAGAACCACGGACACTTTCTCGCAGTAACTTTACTCCCTTGTTTTTAACAATTAGCCCATTAAATGAACACTTTTAACCTAAACAATTCTATAATAAATGAACCTTTGGATTCAGGGTATGAAATATTTCCTTTAGCATGACGAAAAGTTTCAAGTCCTACCGTAAGCAGGAACTGCTAAATTTCTGAAAACGCTTTTGATTTTTTTGATATGACCTTGTAAGTATTGTAAGACAATTTTTGTAGCTGCAAAAGTCTTACTTACTTTTGTTCATATCTATCTTAAATTAAACTTATATTAAGTAGTAGTAAACAAACAAACGATATTGTCCTACCTTGTCAAGAATTTGATTCGTACACAGTCCACGAAATAACCTTTTGGCGAAGAGTTTCCATTTATAAGGATAAAATACGGGTCTGGATACGTTGGTGCAGCGGATTTTACAATATTCAATCGTTATTGACCATATTTATATAACCTAGGAGTGACGTAAAATTGACAGGTTGACAGTTTGTTCTTCCTGATTCATACTACATAAGAAATAACTATACAGAGTGTCATGACCCGAAAAAAGAAGAAGGAAGAAGAAGAACAACAAGAAAAGCCCGAGAATGAAAAAAACTGCATCACAGATGAAGAAAATCGACCTGATTCGAGTAATGTAAAGAAGATATTAGAAGAGAATCGATCCCTGAAGAAAACACTAGCAGAAAAGGAGGAAATAATTCGTCAGCTCAATAACGAAAATTTAAAACTAAAAGAGCAGCGGCTGTCAGTAACCGCAAGTATTACTGAGAAGGATGTCATAGCATCAGCATTAAATAGAATCAGCATGAGACTCGACGAAGTTGAGAAAAACCAGTTAGTAAAGGAAAAGTCATACGCACAAATCTTAAAACAAACGATACCTATTACTAAAAGGCAATCGCTGAAATGCATCACAGTTATCCCAAATGAAAAACAATCTTGCGATAATACGAGAAGAGAATTGAGTAAGAGAATAAATCTTTCATCTCTGAACATTCAAATAGAAAGTGTGAGAAACTCAAAAAATGGCGGAATTGATATAAAAATTGATGAATCAAATCATAATAAACTGAAAGGTGAAACAAAATAAATTGAATGAAAAATACAATGTTACTGAGCCGAAAATGTTCAATCCAAAAAATAAAATAATAAATTATAGAAGTAGTGAGAAACCAAATGAAAAGCAAATTGAAGAAGATTTTATAACATGAGATTTATATGATTCATAGTGGACATACAAATAAAATTTATAATATATTTTTCATCAAGAAAGAACTACACTATCTACGCGGAAACTTCTGGAAAGCTATTCATAAAAATCTTCGAAGACAATAATAGAAGAATACTTCTGGGGTGGCAGTGTTTGACAGTATATCAAAATAACGACATTTCTCAGTGTAGAAAATGCTACCGCTTTAATCATTCAGAAATGAATTGCCGATATGAGAAAATATGTGCCGACTGTGGCAAGGGTCACGAAGGAGAAAATTGTAAGCATGTATCAATAGAATGCTGCAACTGTAGATATGAAAATGAAAGATATAAAAAAAATTATAATATCTACCACTCACCTACCGAAAAAAACTGTTCATCGTTCAAATATTATCAGGAACAACAAAACCTAAGGATACTTTTTTAAAATTCAAGTTTATCTTTTGATACTCCTATCTCTAAAGAGAACCTAAAAATGTCAGTAAATAAATACATTAATGATTTCCAAATTACAAGTATTGCAACAAATATAGCACAAAACGTCGATGAACTTAATCTATGTACACAAAATTCTGATGCAAAATTTCGAATCTTTAATATGAACATGAGTATAAAACACAACATTGATTACTTAAAAATACTACTCGACCAAATATGGTACAATTTTGATCTAATAGTTCAAACTGAAACGTGGCAAGTGGTTGATATTTCTTGTTTCAATCAGCAGGGGTATGACACGCTGTATAACTTGGGCACTTATAACCAAAACGATGGGGTAATAGTTTTTGTAAGAAATAAACTTCAATATAATCATGATACATCCACTTTTACCGATGGAATCAAAATTTTAAACATAATGATCCAAATTAACCATAACAAAATTCAGGTTTCTGCAATTTATCGTCCGCCATGTTCAGAATCTTACGAGTTTTTAAAGAATATCAATTTTTTTTTCACAATCAAAATAACGTTCATTTAAAGCAACATATTTTCTTGGCAGATGTCAATATAAATATTTTGGACGATGATCCCATCACAAATGAATACTTGAATATCCCGTCAAGTAACGGATTTCTGTCCTATATAAACCTACCTACAAGGTCCATCAGTGGCAAATAATCCTAGAAAGCGATATTACTGACCACTTCTCCACTATTTTACTGATATCTTCAAATGAAAAACATTCACATCCCTACCGTTAATAACAACCAGGAAAATTACAAATTTTTTGTCGACAATTCAAAACTAATATCAAATGTCAAACAAGAATCCTGGGAACAATTATACTCGATAAATAATATAGACAAAGCAGCGGGACTGTTCATAGAGAAAATTGAAAAATAATTAGTCACAAAGAGAAAAGCAGAAATGCCTGGAGTACCAAAGGACTAATAACATCGGCAATAGAAAAAGAAAGACTATATAATGTAATGAAAGTAACGCCAACTACAGATAATATCGACTGCTACAACCAATATAAAAATAAATGTATAGAGCTTGCAAGGCAAACCAAGCGAAAACATTACCTAAATGAATTGAATAATAACTTAAATGATCCTAAGCGGCTTTGGACAACAATTGATGAGATTACTGGGAAAACAAAATTTAAAGCGTGAGTTACTGAGTTAAATACAACATCGGGAACAGTATTAAAAAATACTCAACAAATATGCGATGAATTTATACATTTTTTTACTGGAATAGGCGAAAATATTACAAGTAATGTACAAGCAGATGTACCCAATACTCAGCCTCCAAAAAGATCTTTGAACTCATTTATTTTGGATAAAGTCGAGCAATGTGAAGTATACACCACTGTTATGTCCTTAAACAATCGAAAAAGTCCTGGGTTCGATGGTATTAAAAGCGAGCATTTGAAAATTATAGCCGAAGACATAACAGAACCACTCACTTACCTAATCAACAAATGCTTTGAATCTGGCATATATCCCTCAATTTTAAAAAAAGGTAATATAATACCGATGCATAAATCATCACACAAAATTCAAAATTTTAAGTGAAATTCAATATGGATTTACAGAAGGGAAGGCTACATCGGACGCAATAACTAAAATTGTAAATCAAATACATCAAAATATTGATAACAGAATCCCTTCAATCTGCATTTTTATTGATTTAAAGAAAGCTTTCGACACAGTTAATCACAAATTATTATTAGAAGCATTGGAGAGAATTAGTTTCAGAGGAAACGCGTACTCACTGGTCGAAAATTATTTGTCAAATCACCCACAATCTGTGCAGATATCAGGATCGTTTAGTAAAGAAATGTATATTAAGTGTGGTGTCCCACAAGGAACTGTCTTAGGTCCGCTATTATTCAATACATATTTAAATGATATTTACCAAATTAATTTTGTTGGCACCAGTTTTGCAGATGATACTGCAATGTTGTATGAAGGCACTGACTGGTCTAATCCAAAAAATGTAATTGAAACTGATTTTATCAAAATTATTCGGTGGTTTAACAGTAGAAAATTAAGCATAAACTATTCTAAAACACATTTCTTACCATTTGGATCTTATGCTAGACATCTGCCAAATTACACAAATTTTTCCTTCAACACTAATGATCAAAAAATGCAAATTAATAGAGTGCCCAACATAAAATACCTTGGAGTGGTCTTGGATCCTCACTTACGATGGGACACACATGTCAATTATATTTTAAAGAAAGTTAGATTTGTATCCTACAAAATTAAATACCTTGGGAATATATTCAAAGAAAAATATCTTCCAACATTATACCATGCACTGATTGAGCCTCATCTCACATACGGTATATCAGCATGGGGAGTTGCATGTTCCTCACATATCTATAATTTAGATGTTTTTCAAAAAAGTATTCTAAAAATGATATTTAAAAAACCGAAACTTTATCCCACTGACAAATTATACGCAGATGTTCGGATGTATGATATAAGACAGCTTTATTTCTTACAGAGTATCACTCACTACCATAAATTTGTAAACACCGACCAAAAAATTAAACATAATCATTATACAAGGTACAAAATTCGTGGCACAGTAGTTCCTCAGCCGCATACATCTATAATGCAGCGGTCATATCTCTATTTAGCGCCAAAGTTTTATGAAATTATACCTAAAGACTTAAAAGATTTACGTTTCGGAAATTGTTTCAAAAGAAATTTAAAAAAGTGGATACATTCTATATCCAGGACTGAAATTCATAAACTCATAAATACGAACATCAAGTAAATACATAATCTACTGTAGCTAATTTTGTCCTTTTTTGTCATTTGCATTCTACAGTTGCAACTTAAAATTATTGGTCCATGTACAGGCGATGCCTTCTATTGGGCCTGTTTTGATTTTATATTTATTTACTCATATTGTTTGTTATCTTTGTACATTGATTAAATAAATATTATTATTATTATTATGTAACGTTTACGAGATGATTCCTTTAGGTCATGCCTAAATGTTAGCATGCGGAATTTTGGAGCTACCATATTAAGGAAATAGTTTTTTGAGTCAGTTATCTCAAGTCTCATTATTAATGGAAATTGTAACGTGAATATATTAAAACTGTCCCAAAAACGTTGTCTGTGAAGATTGCATTAATCTTTACAAAATCATCTCAGCGATAAACCTACAGATTTTTATTTTTCAATTTTTGCAGAACAATGATACAGAGAGCAAAAATATTTACGTTCTACGGAAGAAAGTATAGCATGATTCTTACAAAAATATTGCCAATTTCTGTACTTGTCTATAAAATAGAAAAAATGTTATTTCAATAAAGAACATTTACAGAGTGCTTAGTGCATTCAAGAACGTATATCTTCATCTCCGCATGTTGGCATTACTAATGTTTTATTTCACGTTCCCTTCATGATATTGTTAAATGTTAACAGAAAATTTGCATGAAAATAATAGTAAAACAAGTCGGAATTTCGTGTACTAAATATATCTCCTTCCCTAGGAAGTAGATGTTTTTGCTTTTAACCAACAAATGAGGAATAAAAATCAGCAAAAGCTTTTCGCTTAGATGAGTTTGAAAATACTAGCGCTTTGTCCACTATATGTATAAACTTTTTGGAACAATTCTAATATATTCCTAAATCAATTTTTGTATCCAGTATAGAATCTTTGTAAGGATCTGGGAATATTTTGTGTTGCTCTACCAAACTAAATAGGCGTCCTGGAGATGCATCATAGATTGAACGTTACTGACTTCATAAGAACACTGTCTTAGTAAGTAATGGCACAGTCATAGTATTATAAATATGCCTTCCCGGCGAAAACACCTTGTTCACCATATTAGGTTAACATGTAATGAGGAGTATAAATTCTCACATTACCACAGAGACAAAGGAACAAAGGAGCATCTCCGTGTCCTTGTTCCCGAATACTCCCGATGCCTAAAGTGAATTTATTATGCCACTGACTAGGAACTTTACACCCACCAACTTGCATACTATTATAGGGGTGTTAAGGATCGCGTTTAATTTCCTTAACGCAAAAATTTGCATTTTAATTCAAAATTTATGGAAGGGTATAATTGTTTTATCTCGGCTCCGAACCCGCCGTACTAATTTCGAACAATTATGACAGTTATTCGCTTGTATGACTTTGGAAATTCTGGATATTCGTGGCAAGGGAAATGCGAAAATTCGGGAGAGGTGTTTGTTATGACTTTTGAGAAAGATTTGTATTTGAACGTGTGTACGGCGATTTGTTTATTATAACAAGGGATCAGCAACAGAGAATATAGTCAAGGGAATGTTAGACAAAAATATCCTAAATATCAGTAATCCGGGCATTGTCAGTCCTTTTCTTTATTAGTTCCTCACGAAATACTAAGAGAGCTCTCGGCAAGACTCATTTACCGAATATTTTTCAAATTCAGTAAATATTAAAATAATTTGAACAGCTACCCTATAGGGTAGGGTGGAAGTCTAGATACTAGGACCTCTTCCAGTATCGCTTAGTCTGTCTTCACTGAATTTTCGACATACACGGTACAGCATCTAACCTCAAGTGTCCAGTTTACTCATTAGTTGAGTTTAATCTATTTTTTGAATCGCCATGTATATAACTTAAGCGATTTAAAACAATTTCGGCTGGTATGACCAGGTTTTTTACAGGAATAGCATATTTTTCCTTCATCAATCTGTGTAAACGGATTCGGACGTTTTGGCGCCCCAACTTGAAGCTGAGAGTTTTGTTTATTAATTTGATAGCTACTAAGCAAGTTAAGCAAGGTCGAAATACAATCAACTCTACTATTAAAAGCAGCTGTTTTGACATGCGTGTCCGTTATATCACCAATAACTATTTGAACTACTTGACTATCACTCAAAATATACTAAGTGACATATAAATCCGAACACCCAGTTTAAATGGTTTTGTTTTAATAAAATTTTGTATAAGTACTTAATGAAGCATAATAAGTAAATGATAAAAATTTCAAAATGATTGCACTGCTTTAAAGCCCTTTGACCTTTAATAATGTGTGGTTGCACCCTGATGTGCTACGCATTCTCCAACGCGCCTAGCCATGCTTCTGATCAGGTGGTCAATGTCCTCCTGTGGTATCTCATTCCAGGCAACCACCAACTCCTCACGAAGTGCTTCTAGAGTCTGAGGAGGACGTTGCAAATTGAGCAATCTCCTACCCATCATATCCCACACGTGCTCAATTGGGGATAAGTCGGGAGATCTTGGTGGCCATGGTAACAATGTGACATCATTATGTCGAAATAAGTCTATTGTGACTCTTGCAACATGTGGTCGGGCATTATCTTGTTGGAAAGTTGGATCTGCCAGGGTGTCAAGATGGGGTAAAAGATGGGGTTCTAGAACTTCGTGGATATAACGCTGCGCGTTCATGTTACCTCTGATGAAGATTATAGGTGACCTGGAACCATAAGCTATAGCACCCCAAACCATAACTCCAACAGTGTGATGAACATGTCTTTCAACAAAAAACTGTGGATTCCTCCTTTCACCACGTCGCCTTCTAACCCTGGCACGACCATTGTGCATGCCTAAACAAAATCGAGACTCATCACTAAAGACAATACTATTCCATTCCTGATCCCAGAGTGACCGTTGTCTGCACCACTCAAGGCGATTACGTCGGAGTTCTCGAGTTAAAGGGAGGACCCAGTGTGGCCGGTATGAAAACAAGCCAAAACTTCTCATTCGTCGGTAAACACTTCGCAGGCCAATAGGTCTTCCGTGTTCTGCAAACCATTAATTTGCAATGGACCTGGTAGTGGAGAAATGGTCCCTTAAGGCCAATAATCTTAGGCGGCGATCAGTGCCCCTTGCTCTTTGCGTACGGCCTTCTCGAAGCCATGCCTGACAACACCTAACCACAGTGTCTACACTTCTTTGCACTCTAACTGCAATTGCCCGAAAAGAAAGTCCAGCTTCCCGAAGTCCCACTATACAGCCCCTATCAAACTCACTAAGTTGAAGAAATCGTACAGGTCTCCGTACTCTAGGCATCGTAACCGATCGTAAAGGATGTCAAGAACCAAAATCCGCCAACGTTGATTCTTTACTGCGGCTGAAATATTCATTTTTAGAGCGTTAGTGAATTAAAAAAAAGCAGTATAAAAACCGGAATGTCCAACTGATAAGGCTGAAAATTTTTTCACTTGTTATTTACAGTAAGATAAATACATTCACCGACTTTTATTAAAATAAAACCACTTAAACTGGGTGTTCGGATTTATATGTCACTTAGTATAGATTCTAAAGAACTTAACAAAGATATTTTCTTTCTTGCGTACATACTAGCTTTACGTAGCCGCTAACTAAGATTAATGAATTGCTCACGCACGCAGGCTCGAAATAAGTCAGGTTGTACTACGTATTTCTTCTGTGGTCCTTTTAACGAGTTAATCCCACTTCTGATGTATGAAAATCATTATCTTCGTTGGGAGTAATTAAAACACTTCATTACTCATAACGCATGTATTCACTCTAGCATCTGTTACAAAACTGACTATGACTAACAACCTTGCCCGAAGAACACATCGGAATATTCACGGAAACCAGAAGTAAACAAAACATTTTCATTGGCGTAGGGTACTCTGGTGATCCCATCTCTATGATTTAGCGAAAGGCTCACATATACGTTGTACAGCATAAGCGATACCCACATACGTTATTCTATCTAAACTCAACTGGCGGCGCAGGATGTGGGATACCTTGATCCCTAAAGAAGGAAATAAATGGGCCAATGAATTCTAGTTACTAGCAGTAATTTAGGCATATAGCAGCATTGAAAACTCCATTTGTTTTCTGATAGATTATCTCGTGGAATATTATGGAATAAGGAAAACCCATTCGCTGTATAACACATTTGGATATCGGTAAAAAATGAGATCAGCAGTTAGAGCGGGACTTGCTGAGCAGTTTTCGAATGACGAAATCGGTCTGCTCATGAGAGTATTACAGTTCAAGTTTATTGTGATGAGGTCTACTCTGTGCTTCTCCGAGTGATATTTTCCACTGCGCCTATGCATTCAAAAACCTGTTACTTGAAAATAAATCTTTTACAGCATCGTTGATTTTTATCTGAGAGACCACGGAAATGAAACAAAAATTCTCCACTTGCAGAACAGTACATTTCAAAACGCGCCCCTCCCTCCCCCGTTGTCTATTACTGCAACAAGTGAAGTAACCATGATCAATTTTTAAAAAAGAAACAGTTGAAAATGTCAAAATAGCGGCTGGACGCCATCTTGACATAATCTGGCTGAAGGTTCAAATAGGTTTAAATCGTAATATGTAAAGTATCAAGATCAGTATAGTTATTTAAAACCCACAGAACAGAGTATAACATGCTCTGCCTAGCCTACGTTCTGCTTTTTCTACAGGGTGACTTCGAAGTTGAGTCATTTATTTTAACAGTGAGTAGATCTGATCAAAATAAATGTTTTTTTCCTTTACCATTTTTCTGGTAAAATTAAAGTAACAAAGTTATAGCCCTTTGGAAGTTTGAGTACCGCCCTGTCTCAATAATAATATTATGTGCTCGTGTTTGGTTCATCGCATCGGAAACAAAAAAGCGAAAGAATTTGGGACGATGTTTTTACAATTATTTTAGTCAGTTGTATACAGTCAGTGTCAGAAGGTAACGCGTTTGAATGGTGGTGTCTGTTGCGAGGCTCAAACGAAATAAAAAATGGCACATGTTTATGCGGATCGGTTTCCCAATCGAGTGCAACCAACCCCTCGTGCCTTTGTTAATGTAGTACAACGGGCTCGTGAATCAGGTGACTTAAGACCACACAGGGGACTGCATGCCGGTACTCCAAGACCTCACGATCAAATACAGGGCCGCACTGAAATACTTGTCGGGAGGATACTTTATAAAACAAGGTAAAATTTTTTTTTAATTTTTTTTTATTTTTACACACATATTTTGGTTTATCTTCCTTCTACAATCATTATCTGAAAATTAATGACTCAACTTCAAAGTCACCCTGTATATGTTCTGTCTATTTGAGCACTTCATCTATGTATACTTCAAGAAAGTTGGTGTTTTACTGCAATTCATGATCTATTTTCTCTGTCAAAGCTGCTTTAGTAGGTAGGATAAAACTGCCATGCTTGCATTTAACAGACACGATACCTGTTCTTTGTAAAATATTACGAAACATTATCATAAAAAATGTAGCTTTTTGGACTCTCCTCAGCGTTTTGTACAGTTACCAGAATACTAGTATCATCTGCATATTGACAGGTCAATGCTTCCGATGAATAATCAAGATCTAATAACATACTTTACAAAAACTATAAATAAAAGGGTTTCAAGGATACTATCCGGAGGAATGCCCAGTGATGCATGAATCTCATATGATTTAGCTGTATTATCGTTCTTAGTAATCATAGTTCTTGGCTTTCGTTGTAAGACAGTATAATATGCTTTTGACAGGACTTTTTATAATTTGCCAGTTACATTGATGAATCGCTGTGTCTGTTACGACCCGGTTCATGCCTTGATGCCGACTATCGAAGGACTTCTGGTACAGAAGCATTACAGGGTGGTTAGAAAGCAGATACTTTCAAGGAAATCACAATTTGACGCTGAACTAAGAAACGGGCACACTGAGGATTCTAAAAATATTTCAGAAATGCCCGAAGATCAGTTTGATTTTTCTCTAGGGCGTGTATCACTGCACATTTCAAAGGTGGGTTACGATCTGCTTTGCTCTCAATTGGCTCGTACATGCCTGAAAACGATTCCAACAGAAGCCAGGTGAAAGGCACGATGTTTTTCCTATAATGTAGCAATTATGTGCAGAACTTTTAGAAAAGGTCCCCTCGTCCTTTATTCATCAAACGGGTATTACGTTTCTTGAAAAGTGACATTTTGTTGTCTTTGACATTTTGTAGGCTTTTTATGACATAACTTAGGTTTTTCTACAAAATGTCAACTTAGCACTAGCTGTTGCTAAACGTGCACTGTGCTTCAGCTATCTATGTTTGTGTGCTAATAATCTGGGTTGATGATAATTCCATGGGTTTCTTGTCTCAAATACACCAAATACACACGTACTTGAGAAGTATTCAGAGCTAGAAATAGCGCGATCACTTTTTCTTATCAGTTCTGGAAATCACATATGCAAATTTCCTAAATTTCAATAATCAGAGAGATGAGAAAAGAACATCCTTGGTTGGTGAAGCATGTTACAAGTAACAGGTGAGAAAGAATGCTACAGACAGGAATATTCATGCAGCGCAACAAACTTGTTACACTATTGGCCCGAGTAAAGATATCATGGCCACGCTAGAGAACTGTTGAAATATACTCTACTAGCGTAGCAAAATGTTGCCAACTCATCGGACGTTTCTGCTACATTTGCTATTTTGTTAGAGTGTTACAAAAAAGAAGCTTTGAATAAAATATTGAGGAATGCCAATGGAGAAACACGTGACTTAAGGCGTAATAATGTGCAAGGACAAACCAAAACACGACTGGTGGTGTTTATGTCTTATGAAACTTTGTATGCTTACGAATAATTTATATTTCTTTATCCATCTATTGATTTATTCAGTTTTATATTTTTTGGTGTTTTCAGCTTCAAATATATGCGCCAATGTTTCTTTTTTGCCGTTGAATTGAAGAATCCGCTTGTTATCAGTTAGCGCCTATATGGTTTGATGTAAGAGTGTCAGCAGCTAAGCTTCGCCATATAGATCTTACGGTTGGCTATACTACACAACTACAAGGCGTCTGTTACCGTTATTATCATCCTGAAGCCTCTAAGGTTAAAGAGATTGAATTATCTCATCCATACCGTTTAACATAGTAGCAAGGTTACACTATAAGCAGAACACCAGAAGAAAAAAATTTCAATCTTTTACATCCGATTGTCTATTTCCGTTTATCAAGCTGATTGAGTCCGGTGGAAGCGAATCATTCCTCGATCCAACTGATTGCCAGCATTGCTCGTATGAGCGGGTGGTGCTCCCGGTAGGTCAAAACCGCACTTCCATCAGTTCGTTTCCGTATAAACGCAACAAACAGATTTAAATTATGATAGCTCCTGCTCGTTTCATTCAACGGGTAAGCGGTCGAAAGGGATCGCCGCGGAGCGTCGTCGTTTTTGCGCGATGGCAGCAGGCTCTCGTTTTCCGACAACAATGCTCGGAATATCCAGCACTGAATGCGCGTATTCTGCTTGAATAGAACTTTTGATGGACTACATTATCATATATTGTAGCAGTTTCTTTTGCGAACTCGTTTTCCTGGAAGCTTCCTGGAAGCATACCAACGGCCATGTGTGTGCACATAATATGTGTGTGTGTGAGAGAAGAAATAGGGCATGAGATGCAAATAGGGATTATGCGTGCGATACGCTATGTATATTAGATATAGTAAAAATTCATTGAAAACGATTTCACAACAGTTGTACACTTTTTCAGAAAGTAGTGTGTCAGTAAATTATAAACAGATAATTCGTGGCGCTCTCTTGTGATGAAACGCTGTCACCAACTTACAGTAAACTCAAATTTCATATAAAAAAAGAACATAATGAAATCCAGTTAGTTAAAACTAAATACTTAGGTTTAGTACTAGACAAAAATTTAAAGTAGGATACACACACAGAGGTATTAGTCAAAGCTGTCTTACCCGAAAATTCAAAAATTACTATCTCTATGTTCTCTACCACGCTTAAAACTGCTGTATTCTAAAATATAGTATATTGAGGGTGCTCGTCAGCAATTGCTGTTAACATATTAAAATCGCACTGAAGTAGATACCAAAACTGATCCTTCATAAGGAGATTACATATCCAACCGATAGTCTTTACTTAGAGACTCAACTCCCAGATGTTAGACAAATCTATTTTTACAATAGATTGATGTACAATATTGAAAATACGATGCATGTAAATCGTATCAATCACAGCTGTCAAACAAAGTTTAAACAAAATTCAGTAACTGTGCGAAAATCTACAAAGACCACCGTTCAAAGACCTTCTCTTTTCTCTATGCACAAAATCTCCAAATCATATTCCGGCATCAGTGAAGGTAATTAATACATCAAAAAGATTAAAAAAAAGTAAAGTCATGGATTATTCAGCAAACAAGGTACTCGATCCATAAAATTATAGACATTATTAGATTTAAAGCTATTAATAATAATAATAAAAATAATAATAATAAACGGCTTTATTGTCGGAGTTTATCACAGCTATTCTTACACTCAATCTTTCTAAATACTAAAGGTTAATGTTAATTTGGCATACAAATATGGTGTTTTACATATACAGAAAACGATTGTATGACTATGAATAAAAAAAGAAAATAATGGCAACTGATCACAGGGCATTTATTCATTGACCCCATGCTGAATTCCTAGAAGACGTTGTCTGAGATGCAGTTTGAAACGGACGTTATTAGTATTTTATAGGTATATCGATATTTTGATGCTATATAGTAGATGTTAAAGAGAGACACTGCATTATACGTGAAAGATCTATAAAAGAGTGATGTTACATACATAGGCATTGTAAGATGGTTTTGAAGTCTTACATTGATATTATCTATACTTGACCTAGGGACCAGCTTTTTTTTGTTAGGTAAAAATATTTGAACAGAGAATTGATATTAAGCTATTGTAAAAGCCTGAAACTATTAGATATGTGGTCAAATGTACGTAAGATACAGACAAAACGACAATAGTTATTCTGCAATCTCTGCAGGCGCATTTGAGTCGAATAGTCCAGGCATGGATTTATTGATGCATATTATGGGTATGGTTATTTATTAGTTGATGGATACATCTTCTACGCACAATCAATTTTATACCAAAACTGTTTGAACAATTTAATCGAATCATATACCTAGAAAATAAATTTAATAAGTTTTCAAACATAACTATACATTCTAATACCTGCTTCATTTAACGTTAGTTACCAATTCGTTTTTTTTTTCAATTTTCGTGTGAATCCAAGAACAAGTTTAAAGTTCGTTGGGTATTTTAACGATGTTGTGTATGTTACTTTAATAAACCGTATTATTGTTATTATTATTGTAAAAACTAATTCGCGTTTTTAAGAATCATGAAAATATTTTGAGCAAAAAATGGAATGAGTACGAAATAATAGCGATTCTGCACTTCTCATGGAATTCTGGACGAATGAGCTCTGAACATGAATCACGTAAGATATCTGAACAACCAGGCCGGCCATACACCGATCACAGACCATAGATCACTTTGTTTCAAAACAAATTGTCTGGACATAAATGGTCTCGATCTATTGACCAGTCGCAAGCAGCTAGAAAAATCTTTTCTCGACACAAAATATTTCGATCTGCTTTGGCTATTTGTACCCTCGAAGACCAGCTGAAATGTTTTTTGTTTCAAACAACTTGCCTGTACACACCCTTCAATTACTTTTGAATCAACAGTTACCTCTAACTGAGTGTATGTGATTTATTAAGCAATGGAGGAAGCAGAGGTTGCTATTATCTTGTGCGAGCTTATCCAGCTGATAAAAGTGCCTCGAGACATTTTGCCCTGTAACGTAATTAAGATAGCAATGACGTCTAAACGATGCGATGCGTTTCGCAACGCCTCGAGGGAATTTCTACCAGTGTGCGGTGTGCCGTATATATGAAGTACATTGCCTGGAACACGATGAAACGTTTCGCATGTATCGATCTATATGTGGCCGCCCTTATACGTATGTATAATGACATACGGTAGTGTTATATAATGCTTTTTTCATCCTTCGAAAGATCTCCATTCTAGCAGAAGACGGGTGAACGCAAGTTAAGTATTTCACAACGAATATCTGCTGCCCTAATATTGTCGTCATATCTGGCTGTTTAAATTCAATTCGCATATATTCTACCCCGATCATGCAAAGGTAGCATATTCCAATTGGATCCATATCAGGTGACTGGATGTCGCGTTACTCTTAGCCACAGGCCTAAATGTCATGTTAATAATAATACTACGTTTAATAGGCGGGTAAGTCTACCGGAGTCACAAATTTATCATCCGTACTACCTCACTTAATATTGTAAAGTCTTGGATGTTTGTCGCCCAATTATGAAAAAATGACTGAATGGATGTTGATGGAATTTGGCACAAAGATTATTTTCTGCAATGGCACACACGCTACTTTTTTGTCCTGGGATATCTCTTCTATGGGCTACAGCTCAAAGAAAGTGGAAGTTGACATGTCTGGAACGGAAGAGGTCAGTCGCTTGTCCGAAATGAGAAACGGTATATAAATAGAGCATTTGCATCATGCATTCCGAGATTCGTCTTCTCAGCGCGATCGTTTTGATTTAGATTTGTTTGATATTTTGTTTTACTTAACGTATATCTGATACTGTGAATGGATAATAACGGATAATGGATAAGAACTAGCGAACATACCGACTGAAATGAATGACATGACATTTACCAGAAATTGCTTGTCATTAAGATACTTCTTAGCCTGTTTCGATAGGTGGAAAGTAAAACGGATAACGCTTAGAAAGATATGGACACAATATGGTCACTATATCACTCCAGAAATTTAGCGAAAAAACATTTCGTTAGGACCAGTTGCAGAGACAGCAAACCAGTGAGCGCTCCAGATACTATAGGTATTCGCGAGTATATGTACAAGATCTGTAGAAAATTCGATAAGGCTCAAAGTCTAAAAATTGAATTTTTTGATATTTTCGCTTACACACCGAAGTCACTGTATTTTGATTTAGAATAGTTGAGACAATCAGCTTGAAGTATATTGAGAGACTCTGAAACAAAGGCGTTAGAGCAAGTAAGTAGGTTGGCACGTTGTGGAGATTGTACTTTGCTATTAAGGAACCTGAAGGCTACAGAGTGAGATGAACAAATACGGTTATCTCCTTAAGAGGTAGCATCTTTGCTCATAAAGACAAGTTAAAGATGTTCTGACAAAAATCTCATGGTTATAAACTTCTGGGCTACCTTTCGAGGTAGCCACCGCTTGATTAGCGACAGGGAGTATGGTTTTCGGCACCAGCAACCCTCAGAGGATCATGTCGTTGCTCTTTATATCATGAACTCATTCGAGCTGTGATACGATGCTCTCTAATGCAAACTTCCATCATGTGGCTTCCCGGAAAAGCTTTGGAGATGTGTGGCTGACTTTCCCTCTGGCTACAGAATATCCATCGTAGTTGACTCGTTCTCCTCTTTATCCCACAACGTTGACTTTGTCGTCAATATCCATAAGATAAAAGATATGATCAAGTGCAGTATGAAGTAAGTCGCCCTTGAAATTGATAACATCAATATCTTTTATATCTCTAAGTGTTACCAACTTGGGTTCAAACTTAGGAAGCTTCAGAACAATAGCACACAAAACTAACTTGTGGTCGGACACAAAATCAGCATCAAGAACTCCTGATTTTACAACGCTGTTTGAATTGCCAGAAAAAATTGAGTCTATCAGAGCTGAGCTAAACTGAGTTACATGAGTCGGTTCAGTTATTAGTTGACCAACAAAAGCTACAGTTGCTTAGAGGATTGTCATGATTTAAAAGGTCTACATTCATGTCACCAAGCAGTATTACATTATCATTTTGAAGTACGAAGAAAGAAAGCATATCATCAATGGTATGAGTGCTATCTGTAACTGAATATGCACTTTCTACGTTTTGGAATGTCCGTTAACGGATTACTTTCCAGATTACACAAATGATAATCCATGAGAAGCAAACACTAACAGACAACACTGTATTTAGGAAGGTTGTCAAAGAATTTAAAGAAATAGTTGAGAACACGGCTACGCGATTCAAACGTAATCAATACTTTGATAGTACCTACATTTCCTGAACTATAGAAGACGTGAAGCCAATGGCTACGTTCAGTTGCTACGACCGAATACTGTAGAAGCATAGCTTAGGTCAGTTGCTAAGTGTCGCTCGCTATCGACTGAATCTGTTGACATCCAGAACAACTCAGCATAACCTGTTTTCTGTTTCACATAGGTAGGCTCCTGCTTATCAATCTGCGGGTCTTCTCATGCAGAGCTAACTCGTAGCAACTATTAAAGTACTTATAAAGTGTATAATATTGCGTAACCTGCTATTTTGTGTATAGCTCTTCACGTACAAGTAGGTCTTCTTGCATACCCAAGAATATAAAATTTAAAAACAATTTTTAATGTTAAAGAACATTGAGGTAAGATAGACGGAGCAAGCCCGCGATTTGTTTGTCTCCGAAACCTCAGTCTGTAGTCAGGATAGAAATGGACCCGGCATAAGTTGATTTTTTGACAAGTATGCCACTAAATTTAGAAGTTTAATGCCATGTTTTGACACGAGGTAACTTGATATTTAAAAGTATTTAGAGACGACATGATCGTGATGTACAATCCAATATTTTGAGATGCATATTTGTATAATTAAAAAATGAAGAGAATCCTATGATCGTTATCTCATTTGAGAAAGCCTTCACGTGACTCATGACTTAAAAGTGCCTGTCCAATGATGACACGCCTGTCAATCTAGGTATGTAATGTACTATTACAAATAACGTTTTAAGCATTACGAGTTTTTGACCAGACTTTAGACAAACACCCTTCTGAACTTTTTTTGTGAAAGCACCTAAAATGACGACTATCATTAACTTTTTTGATGAGGTATATCATATGAACTCAAATTTTCCCAACAGCTTCCCCAATACCGCCGCCATCTATCCTTCAGAGTCCGTACCCTTGATGAGGGTGAAAAATCAATACTGGCCCTACAGCAGCCCCTCTTGTCGCTCCCTTCCTTGTTCGATGTATTTTCTATGACATCTACTTAGTTGATTTCTGAAAGTACTGTTATGTACCATGCTGCCAAGATGAACACACCTACTCAAACGGCTTTACTTCACCTAAGGCAACTACTCAAATTTACAGTTGTATAGAGATGGCGAGAAGCCAAATGACTTCCTCGGCGACATTTTATCTAGCACGCAAACTATTTTAATTTTCAATAGGTCATGAAATTGTGTTTATTAAAGCTCCGAAAACAGATTACCAGAATGGTCAATCTACACTATGGTGTCCAGTAAAGATCATCCTAAACTGTAGCGATGTCAGATCATAGATATTTAGAGATGCGGCATTTAGCGACATCTATCTGTAACCGCCCAATCTGCTCTTTCTTCTCCTTGCATAAGGTTAAAGAGATTCTTGGAGTTAGCCACTAAATATTGATTTTCAGGAATTGGAGCGTTGAGTACATCCATACTTCTAGCTGATACCACCGTATGGAGCTGCATTGCTGAATGCTAAAAATACAGGATGACGTGTTTATTTTAAAAACAACAGCTTGTATATTATTTAATTTGTGGATTCTACGCGAAATTCTAAACACATTCTATGTATGTCATGCTATAGCTAACTCTAACCGCTTTTCAGATGTCTTAGGATCGTATCGTCAGTCGATCGTACAATTATAGGACGCCTTTATGGCCTCCTTAATTTTGAAAGTCTTTACTCTCCGTCAGAAAGGCTGGAATATTTCTAGATTTCTACTGTTCCGTGTCAGCGTCAGCGCTCCCCTATAGTCACATTGTCAGGCTATATTTTCTTTTTAAATTGTAGGAAATTTCAGGCTATACAGGGTGTTTCTTAATGATATGCGAATATTTAAGGGTTTGAATCTACATGAAAAATTATTGTTGGTTTACTTTATGAACTATGGTCCAAAAACGTGTCCTTACAAAAAGTCGGGGTGTTGAAGTTTTGGGAAAAAAAATTGGAAATTAATTAATATTTTCAGAACCGCTTCAGATATTTCACTGATATTTAGTACGTACTGAAAGTTAATAAAGCTGCATATTTCTCATTGCAAACATTATTTTTAGCTTTAACAGTGGCGTGCGTACGGGTATTGAATGGTTTTTTGCCAAATAAAAATTATTTTTGAATTCCCCGTTCAACTAAAAACAAATAATCTATCCCGAATTGTTTTCCTTCGATGCGCCATTTTTGAGTAGAAGAATAAAAACCCTTCTATTGTGTAACTTGTCTAACACATTAGGGGTAATGAACAACAGCTGCCAACATAAAGATAACATTAAAACCAACGAAATAATTACAAAAATTATTGAAAATAGCCCCCTTCACTTAGTATGCATGCTTCCGCCCTCCTTTGTTTTTCATTCTCTCACAAGCTACATTCTTTCTCTTAATTCCTCTACAGTGTTAATGAGACTTGTGTACACTAGTGTCTTAAGATAGCCCCACAAAAATAAATCTAAACTGTTGAGGTCTGGGGGCCTTGGTGGCAATTCTTGGGGTCCACCGCGGCCAATCTAACGATTTGGATAAACAGTTTATAAACAGTTACACTAAAATGCGCTGGTGCACCATCATGCATGTACTACATATTGTTTCTTATTTCTAACGGAACATCATCAAGCAGCAAAGGCAACTGTTGTTGAAGAAAATTGAGGTAAGTCTGTCCGGCAAGAAGAATAATTCCTGCCCAAAGCTTAACCGAAAATTGTTGTTCGAAATGGGTTTTGGTTACGGCATAGGGATTTTCTTCTGCCCACAAATGATTATTGTGGGAATTCCGAATGGCAATGCTTCCCCAATTTCAGGTCTTCTCGCACTTAAAGGTCTACCTTCAGATGTTCCTTTTCGGACAGAACCAGTTTCAACAAGACGACTATCTGGCAAAGCACGATCGGGATACCTCTGGTGATAAATTCGTCTGACTTGCTCACCATTACCGTCGGCAAGGCATATACGTAATGCATTTCCGGCATTTCTGCATTTGAATAACGTTTGAAAAAGATGTCGCAGCGAACAGATTTGAATAACGGGGACTTATCAAATCTCAAAAGCCAGTGACATATTCCAGAGCAACTAGATATTTATTGCTAAATTGCATTCTTCAATTGATACATTAATTTTCTCGGACAATAGAACGGTTTTTTTTACTCAAAAATGGCGCATCGATGGAAAACAGTTCAAGAAAGATCATTTGTTTTAAATTGAGCGGGAAATTTAAAAATAAATTTTATTTGGCAAAAAGCCATTGGCGTACCATTTTTTTTCCCAAAAAATATTGAAGTCAACACTGTTGAAGCAAAAAATTATTTTCGCATTGAAATATATGCAACTTTATTAACTTTCACTACGTACTCTCAGTGAAATATCTGAAGCGGTTCTGAAAATATTAATTTTCATTTTTTTCCTAAAACTCCAACACACCAAGTTATTGTATGGAAACATTTCTGGGCCATAGTTTATAAAGCAAACTAACATTATTTCTTCATTTAGATTCACACCCTTAAATATTCGCACATCATTAAGGAACATCCTGTATATCAATAATCAGTAGCGCTTTTTATTAGATTACTTGGTTCCCATGCCACACCCATCTGGCTACATTTGTGAATAATATCTCCAATTCGCTTCCGTTGTCTGCAGCAAAAGTTTAGTGCCAAACTTGTATGTATAGCTTATGTAGGATATATATAAGTTATGTACCAGTCTACAGAGAAGAATATGCTGAACAAGGACTTTTGCCTCCACGTTCCTTTCTTATCAGTTACAGTATTGTATTTCATTTGTTCTTTACTTTGGTTTGTATAATGAACTTTGCAGTCAGTCTCGATTCAGAACTCATTCAATTAACATCATTGTATTTGGTCTTTCTCAAAAATAAATCTTTTTAAAAACGTTTTCGTTGAAGAAAGATATTTGAGTGGCGCAGCCAGTAGGATAGCCAGACGAAAAAAGGGACATTTTTCGGTTCGTTTCAACGGTTTACTGGCTATAACGAAACCAACCGCGATTGGTCGCGAACGATCCGACGGAATATCGATATCGTTACCGTGATCACCGGAACCAGATTTGGGATAGAACCCTACCCAAATCGAAAAACCAAGACGACAGCAGCCCAGAGGACAGAAGGAACATCTGCTCCAGGACAGGCAACCCAGCAGTGGCCCAGGCATACGGACACATGGGACGGATTGGATTACTACTGTAAGTACGAATGTCTTACAGGGGTGAAAACAATCAAAAGCTGTTTGATGATATATTGAGTGACACTGATTCGGACTCACAGTCGGATACGGAACATATCCAACATAGTTTAAGAAACTTGCAATTAAGACCCAGTATACTAAATAGTACAGTCAATATGAACAACAGTCAAGTAAATCAATCAAGCATGTCATTACGCCCAGAGTATCTTAACATGATACCCGAATTTTATGGTCAACAAGAATTATTACCAAGATTCATAGATATTTCCGAAAAGTTAGTGAATAAATTTTATAGATTAGAGGATGAAAATGACTTCCAGAACGAATATCTTATGAGTAGTATTTTAGCGAAAATCAAAGGTAATGCAGCTTTAAATATTAGTAGCAATATTATAAAAAATTGGACAGACTTGAAAACTGCACTTTTAAATACATATCAAGACAAGCGTGACGTATTTACTCTAAATATAGAATTGTGTGAATTGAAACAGAACAATGAAACCCCCTTTGAATTTTATAACAAAGTTCAGAGTTTATTGAATTTACAAATATCATTTTTAACTACACATTGTGTGAGTGAAGAAGCTCAGATAATATGTAATTTTTGCAAAAGCGTAGCATTAAGAGTATTTCTAAAAGGTTTAAAGGAACCTCTAGGATCGCTCATGAGGACGAAAAATCCTACAGACTTGAATGAAGCTCTGAATATATTAACTAACGACTTTCAGCTTGATCATAAGATAGATAAACATAAAAATGTTAATCGAAATAATATGCATATGGCGAACTACCATACGAACAACAACTTTGGTAATTATAGGAATCAATACCAAGCGGTACAGCGTCCAGTATTACAAAGACAATTTAGTCCTAATAATGTACGACCAAATAATCCTAATCAGAATAGAACGAATTTTCACAATAATAACGTTTTTAGACCTAATCAGATCAATAATCTGCCAAGGCCTACTCCGATGAGTACATCCACTAGACAGACGTATCAGCAACCAAATTTTCAAGGTAGAAATTTTAACAGACCTGGTGTCAACGCAGAACAGGCTATGTTTAACTTATGTGCACAAGACCAACCTGTTGTAGAATTTCCAAATGATGACAATTATGAATGCGCTTATTCTCAGAATAATTCTGACAATTTTTTAGGGCAAAAAGCCTCGGTACAGATACAACCATAAGTCTCAACGGACCACCCAAGTTAATAGAAATTATGAGTTTAACCGACAAATGTAGCAAACTACCATACATTGTATTTCCGGAGTATAATCTCAAAGTATTGATTGACACTGGAAGTACAAGATCTTTCATACACCCTGAAATTGCGAAAAAATTATTTTCAAGACATATTCAAAAAGACCCATTCCAAATCACTTCAGCACATGGTTCATCTATCGAACAATATAGTATGACAATACCTTGTCCAAAGATTTTTAAGAATCCAAATATTCTCATGAAATTTCATTTATTCAAGTTTCACGAACATTTCCAATGCCTTTTAGGACTCGATAACCTGAAAGAGATATTGAATGCCAACATTGATTTGAGCAATGATCTTTTAGTCACACCCACAACAAGGATACCCATGCAATATCACGAGATTACAAAAAATTCTTCTAATGTTATCACTATTCCACCTAGAACAGAACAGATAATTAAGGTTAACATAAAGAATTTAAAAAATGGTAATGCTATTATTCCATACAGAAAATTATCATGTTTAGAAATCCCTGAATGTCTTACTACAGTGAAAAATCACGAAGCAATTTGCACAGTATTAAATTTATCTGAAGAACAGATTTCTCTTGACATATCCCGACCAATAGATGTAGAAAATTTTGAAAATTACGAAGTTTCAGAAAATTCTGATCCACCGAATATTAATTCTTTGAACTTTCAAAAATATAAATTTGATATTTCCAAAATTAGGACAGAGCATATGAACTCTGAAGAAAAAGACGCAATCACCAAGTTAGTAAGAGAGTATTCAGACATATTTCACATTGATGGTAATTACTTAACTTTTACTAGCAAAATTAAGCATCATATACGTACAAGCGATGAAATACCCATTTACACTAAATCATACAGATATCCTGAAATCCACCGAAAAGAGGTACAAAGACAAATACAATCAATGCTTGATCAAAAAATTATTAGAGAGAGCCATTCAGCGTGGTGCTCACCTATATGGATTGTTCCAAAAAAATTAGACGCATCGGGAAAGCAAAAATGGAGAATAGTCATTGATTATAGAAAATTGAATGAAAAAACATTGGGAGATCGTTATCCTCTTCCAAACATAACAGATTTGTTAGATAAATTAGGGCGATGCCAATATTTTTCAACATTAGACTTAGCTTCAGGTTTTCACCAAATAGAAATGGCAGAAGATGATATTCAAAAAACTGCATTTAATACAGAAAATGGACACTACGAGTTCACAAGAATGCCATTTGGACTAAAAAACGCGCCAGCGACTTTCCAGCGAGTAATGGATAACATACTGAGAGGTATTCAAAATGAAAAATGCTTAGTATATTTAGATGACATTATAATATTCAGTACTAGTTTACAGGAACATATTTCTCGACTTAGAGAAGTTTTTGAAAGGTTACGTCAGTCAAATTTTAAAATACAGTTAGACAAATCGGAATTTCTTAGAAAAGAAGTATCGTATTTAGGTCATGTTGTAACGGCGGATGGTGTGAAACCAAACCCCGATAAGATAAAGGCAATTACAGAATTTAAAATACCAAAAACTAGGAAGCAAATTAAAGGCTTTCTTGGACTTTTAGGTTATTACCGTAAGTTTATAAAAGATTTTGCGAAAATCACTAAGCCATTGACAATCAGATTGAAAAAAGATGCAATTATTAATCCCAATGACGCAGATTATATTAAATGTTTCGAATTATGCAAGACTTTATTGACAAACGATCCGATACTCCAATATCCGGATTTTTCCAAACCATTCTTGATAACTACGGATGCAAGTAATTATGCAATCGGCGCAATATTATCCCAAGGTAAATTAGGCTCAGATTTACCAATAGCGTACGCCTCACGAACATTAAGTGATTCAGAAACAAAGTATAGCACGACAGAAAAAGAACTTCTAAGTATCGTATATGCAGTAAAATATTTCAGACCTTATATTTTCGGACGTAAGTTTACTATTGTAACAGATCACAAAAGCCTCCAATGGTTATTTTCAGTTAGAGATGCTAGTTCAAAATTATTAAGATGGCGCTTAAGATTAGAAGAACATGATTTTGACATTGTTTACAGGAAAGGCAAATTAAACACAAATGCGGACTTTTTATCTAGAATAGAAGTAAATGTTAATGAAACAGAATCACCTTTTAATATAGACATAGATAAGCAATTATTAAATAATTATTTACAGAATCATAAGGAAAAAATGAAATTAGTATATAGGAATTTAAATGAAAAGATATTACAGAATAAAGAAAAAGTTATAAATAAAGCAAATGAGAAACGTGAAGTTTTGCCTGATATTCCTAACAAGGTATATGTTAAGAATAAGCAGAAGCAACAGAAAACTAAAAATAAGTATAAGCAAGAAAAATTAATTAGTATAGATAAGAAATTAAAAAGAGCGGATATAGATCCCACACATGCCAATACTTCCAAAAATATCCATTTATCCAATATTAAAAGGCCCAGGAAGAAAACTTATCAATTTAAATTTACTAATATTTCAGATACCTCATCTATTTCGGATGCGGAGCAGAAATAAGAAACATAACGAACAATTTAGGAATTTTGCCAGTAAATTTAGGCACAGCTAGGCTACAAAAGACAAAACATACTTTTGTGCACTATTATGATCTATCACCTTTATATAAGGAATATGAAGATTTGAATATTCAATACAGTAATCTTAACTATAGTTACAGAAACCATTCTAAGATTAATAACGAGCTAGAAAATTATAGTAAGATAGTATCTTATATAAGGAGCTTGATTCAAGAGAAAATCGAATACATTAAATCTCATTCTCAAAAGACTCGCAATAAGAGAGGACTTTTTAATGGCATAGGCTATGTAGTAAAAACAATAACAGGAAATTTAGACTCCGACGATGGAGAACGTATTGATAAAATTTTATCTCATTTACAAGAAAATCAGCATCAAATTCAAAATCAGCTGAGAATGCAATATTCAGTAAATAATGAACTTGTCGCAAAATTTAACGGGACTATTCAAGATATACAGCACAATGAGATGACATTAAGAAATAACATTTTACAATTGAAACATATTTTATTGAACCAGACAACAAACCAGGATATTCTTTCAGCGAAGGACATTATCAATCAATTAATTATCCTTTATAATGCCATATTGAATATTTTACAAGATATCGAAAATTCGATAACTTTTTGCAAATTGAAAACCATGCATCCCAGTATAATAAGGACTAGAGAATTATTTCAAGAACTCCGTAAGATATCCACATTTTATAAAAATGAATTACCATTTGAAGTAAAGTATGAAAATATGCTAGATTATGAATCTATTATTTCTATCAGCTGTAAAATCGATGAGAATCAAATAAGTTATTTTCTATCTATTCCTATAGATTATCCTGAACATTTCGATCTTTATTATATGTTACCCATACCGACTCTGATGCACAAATCAGAATTCGTCACTATTATCCCAAATTATAAGTATTTGCTAAAATCTGATCGAAATGAGATCAAACCCCTGCACGAGATTTGTACCCAAGGTAGAATCTATCAATGCCCTAATCGTATATTAGCCAATCACAAAGCCCAATGCGAGAAGTCAATAATTACAGAAGATCATACAGAACCATGTAGATACACGAAGCTTCAGATTGAAGAAAATCACATTGAATTTATTCCCGAAATTAACCAGTATTTAGCTGTATTTCTCACCGAAGAAAAATTGAAAATTAAATGCAAGGAACAAATCGATACAAAGTCATTACTTGGCATTTTCTTAGTCAAAGCCAGTGAATGCCAAATATCATTCCAAGACAATGAAATTATCTTTCAAGACAAAACCTATGGAAAGCCCCTCGTAGCTGACAAAATGGATTTCCATTTTATGAAACAAAATATCCCAGAGACACAAATTACTCTGAAAACGTTAAATTTACCAGAATTACAAGTTAATCGAATGTTACCAATTTTAGAAGAAAATTCCATAGAAAATTTTGGAAAACCCAGTATTTGGACCATATTACTATATCTCGTATTTTCAAGCATCTGCTGCATAATTATATATAGAAGATGGAGAAACAAGAAAGCATCCAAGTTGGAAATCGACATTGAATTAGCCGAGATGAAAGAAGAAGGTCCAAGTCCCACAAAACGCACTAGAAGAGAAGATTCCAGTTCAAGATATAAGAAGAAAGAAATTCACCTTCCAGGGGAAGCTTCATTCTAGGGGTGGAGGAGTTATGTACCAGTCTACAGAGAAGAATATGCTGAACAAGGACTTTTGCCTCCACGTTCCTTTCTTATCAGTTACAGTATTGTATTTCATTTGTTCTTTACTTTGGTTTGTATAATGAACTTTGCAGTCAGTCTCGATTCAGAACTCATTCAATTAACATCATTGTATTTGGTCTTTCTCAAAAATAAATCTTTTTAAAAACGTTTTCGTTGAAGAAAGATATTTGAGTTATATATATATATATATATAAAGTATTTTGAAAACATTTTCAGTCCAAATTAAATAATGCTGTTCCGTTATCATGGAACAACAGTACTTTATTCAGAAACACTCACTGAGAACTGCAACGATCCTGCCTTAGAGCAGTTTTTTCGAAACTGCTATTTTGCTTCTATAATGTATTAAAGCACATATTCTTGTTTTCGCAAAACTCTGTCCGGCTTGTTCCAAAATTTGTTTCCTAGATGACTTAGGGTCGACAAAGGAGCCACATTGATTTCTGTTAGCAATGAAGCATCTATATGATAAAATTAAAACATTTCCGTGTATATTTTTAACTAACAAAAGATAAAGCCGGACCTTTTTCCTGTTACGACTCGTTCCGAAGTATCCCTTTTGACAAATATTTTATACCCTTACAATTCTGTTTTCATATAATCCCATGTTTCATGAGTTTTTCTACCGTATTCATAAAAGCCGGCCTCGAAAGAAGACTTCAACATTTTACTCGTAAGTTGATTTCTAATGATATAATCCTTGCACTGCAGCTAAGAATTCGTGATGACCAATTATACACAATTCAACTGTTCCAACAGCGATGTTTTACGTTTTAACGCACTTCATCAAAAGCATTCGCATACCTGCTGATGCTAAATTCGCGGAGCGGTAATGAACTTATCGGCAACTGTTATTCGCAACTCATACAGTAAACAAGGGCAAATTTCCGATTCAGATTAATGAAGTCTGCCATCACGGAGTTTAATTTATAAACTTCGAACATGAGACATGTTTCCAAATGTCAAACTGAAGGATTTTGAAATCAACACATCGCTCTGCCTAGATTCCTTGTAATAAGGAAATGTAAACTTCAGAAAAACTATTAGAAATTGAAGCTCCTGAGGTCGAATGTCTGCGTTGAGTTGAATATTAGTGGAATCTCATTTTGTCAATGTATTTTATCTGAGAAAAGATGGTTAATACAGGGTGACCAATATAAATTGACAATATGTTTCCCTAATATCTCCAGAATAAAGAAGACTAGGTCCATTTCTGTTTCTCTTGCCAACAACTGGCGAGGAAGTATTATAGTCTTGAAAAATTTGTTTACGTCAGTGTTGGTGTCTGTTTGTCAGTCTGTCTGTCTGCCTGCTAATCGCTCACTCACCTACAAAGTATTGGTCGGATTTAGATCGAACTCTATTGAAAGGTTACAACTGTGTCAAGTCTTTGAATATCTATCTAGGGAAATTTTCAAATTACACTTTTTGGATATTTCATAGATTTCCAATCATTTGCAGAAAGTTCTCTGTGGAGATCAAAATGGTTGTGGTTTATAGGGGGCAGGGAAAGGTATATCTCAATTTATACGCTACCAGCCCCAATGATTATAATATATGTAGGTTCGCATTAGATATTCGCGGATTATACAGGGTGTTAATTAAGTATGTACCCTAAATATAACAGACGATTCTTTGAGTAATTTTACTACAAAAGGTTCATAAAAACATAGGTCTGCAAGTTCTTTGTTCTCAAGGTAGTTGATAGCTATCATCCTCCGCTTGATAAATTTTTTGGAAGATGAATTCGGCAATTTTGACGTTAATGTAAGTTCTGAATCCAATTATAGAAGAGCTAACATGCACACATTGTATAACGATATTGCTGCTCTAGACTTCATTCCTCTATATTCCCTTAGTAACATCACCGAAGCGTGTGATCAGTTCTATGAAATACTATTCTCGGCAATCACTCGGAATGTACCCCGAACACTGCCAAGGAACACTTCTTACCCTGCTTGGTTCAACAATACTATTATTTCTAAAATCAAGAAAAGGCGAAGATTGTGGGAACAGTGCAAAAGAACTTGTAATGCTGTTGACTGCGGCGCTTTGCGAAAAAAATTAGCATTGATATTGCAACCCTCAAAGATTTTGGTCTTTTATTGATTCTTTGAAAAATACTTCTCATATCCCTGATACCATGATGTTTGATAAAACTCAACAAACCAAAAGATATTGTCAGCGCTTTTACAGATTTTTTCCAGTCCACAAGCTTTACACCCGCAAACTCATCTGACTGCGCCTCATTACCCTTGAATATACCAATAATTACTGAGAAATAGGTTGTTGCCGCTTTGAAAAAGATTAAACCCAAGGTATCTTCCACTCCAAATCTAATCTCTGCATTTTTACTGAAAAACTGTGCTTTTGTTTTAGCTGAGCCTTTAGGTTATCTTTATAACACATCTCTTAATACTACAACATTTCCCATGGTTTGGAAAACAAGGCGAACGTTGTGCCATTGAGAATTATAGAGCTGTTGTGATTATAAGCAACGTTGGTAAGGTTTTCGAATGTACGTATATATTGCATGATACAATTTTCTCCCATGTTAAGCACGAAATTTCTCCAAATCAACATGGGTTTTTCCAAGACAGATCTAGTTTAACTAATCTAGCGTGTTTTATACAGCTTTGCTCTGAAGTTGTTAATGAAGGAGGGCAAGTAGATGTTGCTTATGTTGACTTTTCAAAGGCTTTGGTAAGCTTGATCACAGTATTTTGTTAAAGAAATTAGCTTCGGGACCTCGGTTGGCCGCGTGGGTCAGAGTGTCGTGCTACTTATCAGCCGGCCGGCCGGGCCGCGAGTTCGAATCTCGCCTTCGCCATGGATGTTGTGTGTTTGTTTTAGGCAGCAGCGGTGGCCGCAGTAGTAGACTCTTCGGTCTCCTGATCAGCCGCCGTGCGCTGTGCGGGTTCGAGTCCCGTCCCAGGAGAAATGTTCTCTTGGCCATGGATGTTGTGATTGTCCGTAGGTGGTAGATGGTCTCTGACTGTCGAACGCGGAGGTACCACCCGGCGGTTCTCGTAGGCGGAGCCAGAATGTGTGCATGTTGCATGCACACGTGTTCCCTCGCCAGAGTCCGTGTGGCAGCCCCCCTTTCCCATGTATCCCCCATAGCCCCACGGTACCCAATGGGTGCTTAGGCCTTAGGCCTTCGTGGTAGTTGGAGTATAAAAAAAAAAAAAGCTACGCGGGGGTTGACCCATCAATTCTTGAATTTTTTCAAATCTCATCTTACAAACAGATGCTTGAAAGTCGAATACTGGGGCTTCACCTTCACTCAGATATACCTTATTCTGGCGTACCTCAAGGGCCTGCTCTTGACCCTTTGCTTTTCCAAATTTTCGTTGATGACGTCGTTGGGGAGCTACACAGAAGCTATCTTCTATATGCAGATGACGTGAAGATGTTTTGTAAAATTGAAACCATGGACGACTGTATATATTGCTAAACGACTTGAGCAACCTAAATAAGTGGTGTCACGGTAACAATCTGTACCTTAATGCTGATAAATGCTACACTACCTTAAGTGAAGTTCGATCGTAATTATACGAGGGTCCAGTCCGAAGACATCACTTTGTTTATTTACTATGTAGTCCGGCCCTGGATTACTAGCCGCACACCAAGTTAAAAGACAAGAGATCCCCGCTCCCGTCCCGTCGCACCGCTGTCTTGCACGTTGAGTCATTTGTTAAAAGAAATGGTACTTGCTCGCAACTTGGGAGTGATGTCTTCGGACTGGACCCTCGTATAATTACGATCGAACTTCACTTAAGGTAAGTTCGTTTGATCGATTAATTATACTTTAGGTCCAGTCCGAAGACATCACTTTGTGTATTTACTATGTAGATGTTTAAAGATAGAACACAGTTGCGAGCGATCTGATGGTGTTTTAAAGTGGAATCAAAGTGTTCAGAAACAACAAAACCATATATTTAGTATTCCTATGTAACAAACATAAAATAAATTCTCAAATTGTAACCTAAAGATAACGTTGATTTGAGAAACAACTGAAACACATGAAACATGTAACAAACTCTTAAGCGTATTAGAACTTAACTAATCAGACCAATTTTATATCTAGAATTGCATTTGCAAACTCATTGTTTGGTTGTAGAGGACGATTATAAAATCTTGCAAACGTGGAACGTTGCGTCCAACCAACTGTTTTACATATATTATCTATGGAAACGCCTTTTCTTAACGCCGCAGAAGTCGCCGCATGCCTTACTGAATGAGGCGTAAAAAGTGTTGTGTCTACTCCTGCAGAGGCAAGGGTCTGTTTTACCCATCTGCTTAAAGTGTCTTTAGACGCCCTGCCATGGGGTTTTTTCCGTGTCACAAATAGGAAATCGTTATTGGGTTCTCTTAAAGAAGCCGTTCTTTCAATGTATTCTTTCACGCAAGGAAAGGGGTTTTGTTGAATAATCGGGATGTGCAGAGTGGGTTGAGGTTTTCCAACTCTACTGGTTTTAATTGGATCCGATATATTAATAGTTGATTCACTGTGACCATGGATTATATTTGAGAGACGTATAAGAGATATCGTCTGGAGTCTTTCTCCTGTTATCAGGGCTAATAACGTCGTTAATTTCTGTGACAGAGTTTGAAGACTAAGCGGTAATGATAACTTCTCTAAATACCTTAGAAGGGGCATAGGGTCCCAGGCAGTATACTTTGGTCGTGTAGGCCGTAAGCGAGAGATGCCTTTTTTGAAGCGTTTAATTATCGGATTAGAGGCTAAATCCTTTGAGCCAATTGATGAAAGGGCAGAGGTATGGGAGTTAAAAGTACCATACGTAAGGTTTTGATTATTTGTCAGTTCTTGCAAGAATGACACCACTTCTTTGATTGTGGGATTAAAAAGCGAAATGTCATTACTGAAGCAATAACCCCACCATAATTTATGCGAACTCTTATTGTTTTAACGTGGATCTGGAGACTGAAGAAATAATTGTAGCTATGGCCGATTGAGGAACGTCTCTACTCAAAAAAGCCTGCCTGATAATTTCGCTGCCACCAGGGTAAGGGTTTTCGACAGTGGATGTAACCTAAAAACCGGAGAAGAAAGTAATTTAGGTGAAGGGTGAAAATATATTTCTTGGTTGATCATTAGCTTACGGAAAAGTGGGTACCATGGTTGCGAAGGCCACCAAGGTACCACTAACATAAGATTCCGACAGCCTTATCCTGAATGATTTTTTGTAAAGTTCGAAGAATTAATGTGAATGGGGGAAATGCGTAAAAATAAAATCTATTCCAGGGAATCGTAAACGCATCAATATATGCAGATCCTGGATCTCTACGCCAGGAGACATATAACTTGCATTTAGCATTTGTATGGGAAGCAAAAAGATTTCCAGGTTTCCGAAAACGGTGGTTAACCGGTCGAAGGCGGTTTGACATAACGACCATTCCGTTTCAAAATTCGAACTCCTGGATTCGGTGTCTGCTATAACATTATCATTCGAAGGGATGTATGAAGCGAAGAGCCAGAGGTTCCTTTGCTCACACCATTGCCAAATCTGTTTTGACAACGAACAGAGGTCTGGGAATTGAACACTCCTCATTCTGTTGATGTATGAAACAGCTGTCGTGTTGTCACATCTAATTAGAATATTGCAGTTTTTCAAATTTTTGGCATAGCACTGAATCCCGTACAAAATAGCCCATAACTCCAAATTATTTATATGTAACCGTTTTTGAGAGTCAGACCAGAATCAATGGGTTCTGTCATGGCCACAACAAGCACCCCATCCTGTAAGTGATGCGTCGGTAAAAATTGTTATATGAAAGGAATCATACCTGATGTCGTTGAAGGCTTTTGAAATATGATTTGTCCACCAAAAAATATCTAATAGAAGCCAAACGTAAGTGCTGTCCTGACTTTTCCAAAGATTTCAAATTTTTTGCTCGTTCACCTAAATCTGGCCCAAAAAAAAAATCACCAGGTATGGTATTTTCAGTCAGTTCTTTAACTGATTTGTTAAGTACTGGGCTAATTAAATATTTCCTTGTTTTCGAAATATCGTGGAAAAAAGCCGCCAATATTCGTGCAGAATCTGTCAAATTTGATAAGACTTTTTCCCTGATGTCTTTAGGGATGCTGGATTCGTCTTCCAAGATAACGTTGAGTGATTTTCCCTGGGCGGTTAGTCCATTACCAATGTGCAATTGGTACCCGGAGTGAGTGGAATCCCTAGTTAAATGTGTGGATGAAAGAATAGCTTTCACTTCGGGATTTACTTTTGGAGGACGTAATAAAGCGCAATTAGATGGCACATTTTGTTTTTCGCTAAGGATAGAAATATCTTCGGCGGATAGCCTGTTTGCCAAAATATGGGACCATCTGGAGGCTAGAGCACCGTGAAGTTTAAAACCAGACGTATTAGCCTTTTCAGGATCGGCACCCAGAATATTGATTGTGTCCTCTGATAATGGCATACAATCGGCATCGTCAAGTATCAAAACAACGTCCATACTATTTTGCGTTGCTGGCGCCGCTCCCAAATCCGGCCCTGTCAGTACCTGAGCTTCCGGCCCGCACGGGGAACGACCAGCCAGGCCTACCTGGCGCTGTGCGTTATCAGCTGGGCTGGATGAATTCTGGTTGTTTTTTCTCGCATATTCCCGTCTCTCTCTACGTCGCCTCGACACGCTCGGTGATCGACTACGACTGATGCTACTCCGCGAACGGGACCTTGAACGTCTACGGCTCAGCCGAGAACGCCTAAAGTAATGGGGCGAATCGGCGCGAGACCTCGACCTGCTGCTTCTACCCTCAAGTTCCTGGTGTAAAATTTCCCTGATAAGACTCCTCAAGGAAGTGGGAGAATTAACCTCCAAATCCCCGTCCCTGCCGCCAGGTTTTTCTTCCATGGTTTTCTGTTAAGTATATATTATATTATATATAACGTGTTACTAGATGAGCAACAAAACAACCCATTGTTGTCATACTCACCAACCTACTCACCAAGCACTTAACCGATTTAAAAAGGAATCTCGTATTTTACGTGTTTCCTAACGCACAAACAAGCCAGGCGACCGTACGGCTGTAACACCAAAAACAGAATGACTCAACGTGCAAGACAGCGGTGCGACGGGACGGGAGCGGGGATCTCTTGTCTTTTAACTTGGTGTGCGGCTAGTAATCCAGGGCCGGACTTCATAGTAAATAAACAAAGTGATGTCTTCGGACTGGACCTAAAGTATAATTGTTCCAATCAGATTCATATATAACACTGATAATTCGCAACTTAACAAAGTGTAAAGATTTTCATGACTTAGGTATATTCTTTGATACTAAACTTACATTTGTTTCGCATATTGATGCTGTTGTTTGCAAGGCCTATAAAAGTTTGGGCTTCATTATCAAGAATTGTAGGGATTTCAATAATGATCTCGTTATATAATTCATTTGTTCAATCCCAAATTGAATACTGCTCTATAATGTAATATAAATGAAGTTCACTCGAATAAAATTAAACGTATTCAGAGGCGGTTTGTGAAATATTTGCCATTTGGAGAAGCGCAGAAACCAGGCTGCTTTTGCATTTTTATATAAAATGCTTAATAATACCATAGATTGTGAATATTTACTCGGTAAGATTCTTATTCATGTATCCGGAGCTGCTAGTTGATTTACAAAGTTGACCTCTGGCCTCTGAGGTATTGTCTAGACCATATTCGAAGTTATTGACAAATTGATATCTTGAAACTTGTCTTTGAACCTCTTATCTAGGAAATGCGGGGCTGCCAAATTTTTGGGTATAACACGGCTTTATTTCAAAGCTTCGTTATAATTTGAAGGGTTAGGAAGTATAAAACTGTCTCGAATTGAAACAAATATAGTATTTACAAGTTTTAACCTTCACTTGTTAACGAATGAATAAAAGTTTGCTTCAGAAAAGTTTCTTTTTCTTTGTTTACTTTCTGCCAGGTTTATGTTGCTTGTAAACTCAGTTATAGGCACAGTTCCTGATTGAGACGTTTTTGCGACTACAATGCAGCTGGATAAGCTGGCCGTAAAACAAACACAGATACTGAAACGCCAGTGGACAGTAATAAGATTTAGAAAAGGTCGAACTAAATTGAGCGTCACTCTATTCGAACTAATCAGAGACCCGACTGAACAAAAAGATAGAGCTGCACAGACGTACTAAAAGAAAATCCGAAACGACCGCGTTCCGCAAATGTCCTTTGTGCCGGAAATCGTGAAAAATAATTTTCTGTAATTGCTCGCTGAAAGGATATTTCGTTGGCCTTCCTGATTTCACTTTGAACAGGAAGTCGCGCGTATCCGACCGGAAATAACTAATGGCGGCAAAATGCCGTAATATAAAGGAGCGTAAGAAAGTTTAGTTTATTTCGTGACAGGGTAAATATTGTCCCCTAGTTTATAATAGTGGTGAACTTTTGTGAGGCATTTTATTTATTTTCGTACGGTTGACGGTTCACAGCGTCCATAATATTGGGATATATATCATGGCCGGGAAAGCTCATTTTCTCGAGTCTGAAAATTAGGAAACCAGGCCACCAACGGCGATAATGTCAAATCTTCACTGCGGTGTTGAGTTAGTGGGTAATTTTTTATCATTTTAAATAAGACGGTCTATCGATCCATACTCGTCTATAGATGACGAGGTGCCGTTACCTTTATTTGAACACTTCAAAAATGGTAGTTCGACCAAGATTTCTGGAATAGTCCGAATAACTATATAAAATCCGCAATTGCCCTCTGAGCTGGCATTGTAAATGAAATATTATCCTACCATTAAATCTTACTTCGAAAGTATCATCCGATGGTTAGCTATACCTGTCAACTTCCGACAAAAAAAAATGGCGTCTAGTAGATTGAATCTATACTTCTCACACCTTCCTAGCAATTTCCGTGTAGTGCGATGACATCAAAAGGATGTAGGTCTTGTCAGAACCATTAGTACACTATTTTTGGTTACCATTAAATCTTATTTCTAAAGTATCATCCGATGGTTAGCTATACCTGTCAATTTCCAACAAAAAAAAACTGGCGTCAAGTAGATTGAATCTATACTTCTCACGCCTTTCTAGCAACTTCCGCGTAGTGCAATGACATCAAAAGGATGTAGGTTTTGTCAGAAGCGTTAGTACACTATTTTTGGTTTTTATGAAAATAATTCCTCAGATTGCAACAAACAGCGTCTCCGTACACGGTAGCCCCATTTTCTTGGGACTCTGGTGTGCAACTGTCTGCCAACTACGTCTGATAACTGATTATGGTAGCTCTTGATCCGAGCTCATATACTTTATACAGGGTGACTTCGAAGTTGAGTCATTTATTTTAACAGTGAGTAGATCTGATCATAATAAATGTTTTTTCCTTTACCATTTTTCTGGTAAAATTAAAGTAACAAAGTTATAGCCCTTTGGAAGTTTGAGTACCGCCCTGTCTCAATAATAATATTATATGTTCGTGTTTGGCGACAACGGATATAATCCGCCTGACCGGTTCATCGCATCGGAAACAAAAAAGCGAAATAATTTGAAACGTTTATCACGATGTTTTTCGTCAGTCGATAACGCGTTAGTGAATAGTAGTGTTTGTTGCGTGGCTCAAACGAAATCAAAAGTGGCACATGTTTACGAAAATGCTGAACTTGTGCACATGATTCTTATTTACGGGGGGGGGGCAGTCTTTACAAAATGCTCCCGGATGCATCACGGATTTATGCGAATCGGTTTCCCAATCGAGTGCAACCAACCCCTCGTGCCTTTGTTAATGTAGTACAAAGGGCTCGTGAATCAGGTGACTTAAGACCTCACAGGTCAGGGTATGCTGCTCCAAGACCGCACGATCAAATACAGGTCCGCACTGAAATACTTGTCGGGACGATACTTTATTAAACAAGGTAACATTTTTTTTTTTATTTATTTTTTTATTTTTACACACATATTTTGGTTTATCTTCCTTCTACAATCATTATCTGAAAATTAATGACTCATCTTCAAAGTCACCCTGTATATAATATGTGGGTATTTCTCAACAAATTCAGAAATACCATTTTGCATTTCTCAAATAAAAATTAATCAAAATATATACTTTTTTTGCAAATATATAAAGTTTTACTTTAGTGAGGTTCATTAAAAATGAAGGTTCAACATATTTTTGTGTATAGCATGTAGAAAAATGACTTTTAAGAAACTATGAAATGAGGGAATGACTAATAGTATGGTGGAATGACTTTTACAACAATTTGATGGTGAATTTCAATTAAAACATAAGTTAATTTATTAATAGATGTATTGAGATCTGTTCTATACTTTAGAGAGCTTAGATAGTACTTCTTCCCTGGGCACATCCTCGTATCATCATCCTTCTCTAAGAAATTAACATCGCCCTCAACTTTCAGCATTTTGGAGCTAAGTACAATTCTTTTCGTGCATATCGTTTTTGAAAAAATGTTTCGATCTATATAGCAATGCATATTTTTGTACTAATTTAGCTTCAACATTCTGAACATTTTTTCTTTTCTTCATATTTATTTCCAATATCTTCATAGTTATTCTTGAGATCCGTTTACAGTGCTTCTCCGAAAATAACTCTTTTTCTTACAATGCTTGTATGTTCTTTAAAAGCGAAGACACTTTAGTTGCTGGAGAGTTGGGTCAGTATTTTTAGTTTTCAATCTCACATACCTCTTGTATTTTTCACTAAGCTTGACTGTATTCCTTACATTATTTTCCAAACTTTTAATCTTCCCATACAGAATAGCTCGCCGCTTGCGGATTCTACGTCTACTGAGAGCAGATAATTTCTATGCTCTGTGCTTTAAAGATGGTGCAGGACTTGTAAATCTGTTTGTAATATAACTCGCTTTTCTCTATAAAATTTGCTATTCTTTTTCCATTGTTTTCGTTTTTGGCTAGATTCTCTTCCATTCAGAACTTATTGACTTGGCTTGACTTTTGCTATTCTTCTTTAAATACTTAGTCTTTCTTTTCCAGGCAAAGTTTCCAAAGAGTCAGCATTACTTTTTATTTGTTCTCGCCTCTTTCTGTTGTACTCTTTTTTTAATTCACTTTTTTCTTCGCCTAACTTCTTCATTTTCTCCATTCTTGGTATACGGGTATCTGTTAAATTGACAACACATGCTGTACAACCTGGAGCTAAACAATAACACCCAAACCACTATTTTATATATGCAAAAGTCCTTCCCTCATATAATTGTCATTCCCCCACTTTCTAATATAGTGAGGGAATGACCGTGAGGGAATGACGGATTTGCATAGACGACACCGTAACCAACAGTACATCACCTCAAATTGACTTAGCATTAATATAATAAAACAAAAAAAATCACTAAAACATTTGATAATACAATTACTTACCTTTTAATGTAAACAGTGAAGAAATGGCACAGAGAAATGTAATGTTCTAATTATTGAAATCCAATACTTCTTTGCAGCAAGTCTTTTCACTATTACGAAATTCCGCCATGTTGACATCATTAGCAGTGATGCCAAGCTTTAAAAATATAACAGCTGCCTTTCAAAAATATCAAATGACGTGACCACAAATCGAATACCTATACTGGGTGAAGGAGTGATTTCATTTCAAGGGACATAATGTTTAAATAGATTTTTTTATATAAATATTCGTTTTTTAGCAATGAAAGCTTGACTATACAATCCATACTCATTACCAAACATTTTAGTAATATCTAATTTATAAGAATATGAACAGATTTGATTGTACATATTTTTTCATTAATAATTTTGGACCCATTGAAATCTCCAGACGCTTATGTGATTTACTCACAGTCATGCTGGAACCGTTCGCTATCCCCTGTTTTAAGTTGTTAGGGATATTTGGTTGACTTTATTCAACAGATGCTAGCTCAGTCAGACCACGCAGATACGCCGCAACCAACGACGATGAAAAGACCTAGACCTTTCTATTTACACTAAAACGTGTTGAAAGGATAAATATTAGGGAATTGCAATGTTGCCAGTTACTAGCTGATAGAATTCCTAACCTGGTAGTAAACAAACCTCAAACAAATATTTCATCGTGTAAACCAGCTATTTGGACTCATGAAAATAATAAAATTGTTAACATTCTTGAAAATCTGCATAAGCAATAGTGAAAAGTAGAAAAGTGAACTATTTTCGTATTGAATTTACCGTTAGCGAATTGGAAAGAGATTTCCTTCAGTCACAGAGCTTCAGTCGACATTGGCAACGTCGCATTTTTCTTATGAATGGACATTTTACGATAGTATAAAGTGCGTATTTTATGCTTGAGTTGTGGATTTTCACGAATCATTATTTTTGTGCTATTTGCCATAAGTTTGTTAGTGATATTGAACTGTTACCTGTTGAACAATGGTGCGATCGTGTTATGTGTGCAAGATAAACAGCAGTAATCCAGAATCGGCCAATTTATCATTCCATCGGTAAGTAAGGTTATGTTTTCATATCATAGGCGTGGCAATACAAATTTTACTGAAAAAATTATCATAAAACAGTCTTTTACCATCATTTTAGTAACTTTTTGTAGCTTCCTGACGAGTTTATATGAATATATATCCATCACTAGCAGTATGATACAATTTAAAGATGTTCTGGGTGTATTTCATCAAGTACAAAAATATCCACATACACAATCTTCATGCAACTTAAGTAAACGTGATTTTGCCATGATTTGATTATATTTTTGTGCTAACTAGTTTATAATCATTAGACAGATCATTGGTGTAAGACATGTGTTTACAATTTTAGACTCCCATCTGACCCAGCAAAGCGCATTTTATGGATTTCACTGCTTGGCATTGACTGGGAGAAAACGTTGCCGAAAGTGGCACTGATATGCAGCAAACATTTTCATGATAGGGACTTTGAATATGAATCTGCTGGAAGAAGGCTTTTGAAGGATGGTGCTGAACCAGTAGATGTTCGCTCCATACATGATGAGCAGGAGTATGCAAGGTAAATATGTTTGTTACTTTTTTGAGTTTTTTTGACATGCTATTAATAGCATACAGATACATTTGCCCTATATATTCATATTGATTAATATTTACTCAGCATTTCTATTATCTAAAGTTTGAAGAATTAAAAATGTGTCAAGATTATACTTGTACTTTACTCTAGACTCTAGCCCTGTAAATATTTACTTTGTTATTGTATCCATAAGTATCTTAAACAAACATTATTATTCCAGCTCTGATTCAACAGTGACACTTACTCCATCAAAGGCATCAAGCTCAGAAGCCCATAGCAGTCAAGGGAGCCCTGTCAGAAAGCGGTGAGTAGAGTTCTATACGGACTTGAACTATTCTCATATAATAAGCTTATACTACATATTATTATCAAAATAAACAGATTGGCACAGTAAAATAAGTCAGTGCCTGTGTGCTTCAAGTGTGCTTTAATAAATGCAATTCATACATTCAAGTACATTACCAAACAATTATTGTCAAAACTTATCTAAATAGTATCATGTGTATGTCAAAGGATTTTGGTTGTTTACATGTGTTATGTCCAGTATTTTATGTATACCTTTTATTTTAGATTGAGAATGGAAGAGTTAGCTATACCAGGGCCTTCCCATGTGGTGTGAGTATTCTCTTAATCTAAACCATTTCATTTACTCATGTAGAAAATATTTTAGCTCAAGTCATATTCCTTTTCCTGATGAAGCTTCTAAGATGGTAGAGCCTCCAGAAATTTTGCAGTCATTCACATCATCCAGTACTGCAACTGCTTCTGAACAGGAGTATCAATTGGCAATTAGAGGCAATGTCACCAAACGAAATGTCAGAACACCACGTAAAAGAAGGTATTTGAGGGAGACAAGAACTTGTTTCTTACTAGCTATTTTGTATCAAGATGAAATGATATATAATATTATTTAATGAATAAAGTATATAGTTGACACATTTATCCTTTTCAGGCTAAAACGTTATGTTGGAGATTTATCAAGTGATGACTTTTCCACTCCCAGAAAATCAAAGTCAAATTATCGGTTGATGAAAAGTTCCCTAATGACATTGAGGAAAAAAGTAAAAAGTCTCCAAACAAGTGTTGCTGCTTTGAGGAGAAGAATAAAAACTCTAAGTGGCTTATTGAAACTTTTGAAGCAGAAGAATCACATAACAGATTCAGCTGAAACTGTATTGAAGGTAAGCAGATTGATGAAGACTGTGTGTCCCAGATACCCGAATTCATTTGAATGGAGCAATTGATCAACTTTTTTTTTCAATATAATAATTTTCATTACAACACACACACAACACTCAAATACCATAACTGGTCAGAAGACCAGTTGTAATCTTGCTCATTGAAAATAAGCATTATCATCTTATCACTTTTGCACATATAGCTCCATGATTTTTTTCTTTTAATTATAGCATTTGATATTCTTTTTTTATTCGTATTTTGTTTATTTTGACTAATACTTGTTACAACAAGTATACATATCGTCATCTAACCACAGCAGGTCATGAGACTGGTTATGGTAGAAATAGAATTGAGTATGGGTATGTTCAGTGTTAATATCTTAGTTTCCTGATGTTATTTATCTTGCATAAATGTAATTAATACTAGTTTTAAAATACTCATTCTGTTCAGATTACATGATTTAATTGCATTCTAAATACTTAATATCTCTTTTAGGCATCTCTTTCTGGTATGCCTTTGGAAATCTTTGAAAGAATGTTGAGGGGGCGTACTAGCCAGAAATATAACCCTGCCTTGCGGTCATTTGCCCTCACGCTGAGCTTTTATTCCCCAAGAGCATACAATTTTGTGAGGAAGACATTTAACCTTGCTCTACCCCATCTGTCAACAATAAGCAAATGGTATAAGTCGATTGATGGTTCACCAGGCTTCACTGAGGAATCCATTGTGGCCTTGAAATTAAAACAAGGAGAAGCTTCAACCACAAACTCTACTGTTATGTGTAATTTAGTCCTAGATGAGATGTCTATTCGGAAACAAGTTGAATGGACAGGGAGTAAGTTCACGGGGTATGTTGATATTGGGGCTAACATAGAATCAGACGTTCTACCAGAAGCAAAGGAGGTGTTGGTTTTTATGTTAGTATGCTTGAATGGAGCATGGAAAATTCCGGTGGGTTACTTTCTGTTGGATGGCTTGACTGGTTATGAAAAGGCAGAACTCGTGAAAAAATGCCTAACCTTCATCCACACTTCTGGAGTTACTGTAGCATCATTAACATTCGATGGTGCTCCAGTAAATTTCACAATGGCTTCTTGTCTAGGGACAAATCTTCCAAAAGACAACTAATATCTTTAACAAAAATATCAAACATCTCTCGGATATTCTAGTCAATAATACCATACAATCAATATCACCACATATTTTGGGGTATTTTGAACACCACCTTCTTGAAGATGACCCTATTGATGGGCACTGCATATTTCTGATAAAACTGATTTTGAAAAAGTATTTCTCACTCAGAATTCATCACGAAACTGTGAAAAAATCGGACAGTTTAAAAAAAAAACAGAATTAGAAGTGTATATACGAAGGCAGTATTATTCAGCCATCAGTAAGATTTTTTTCTTTGTTGTATCTCTCGTAATTTTTTGGATTCTATGATATGATTCTAAGGTTGAGAAGTATTTTTAAATTATGTACATTTTTGTAGACCTGTAGGTGGCAGAAGTTCAAGCTTTGTTTTTCCCAAAATGCATAGCTAATTAGTAGATTTTTAATTTTCTGGCGACACTGATCATGTATGTATAGGTCGACTACATTTCAGCTGTTTCGCATGTAATTGAAATAATTCAAGATTCCGCAATTTCTACCAATACACAGTAAAATGGAAATATCCCGACTGCATGTATTGTTTTTTTTTCGTATTTCATGTTATGAATGGATACATAAGCTATCTTATAAAATTAATTTGCTATACAAATTTCTCAACACGATTACTACAACACTTTAGGTAACACCCCAAGATTGAATGAATTATTTACAATTATGCTTAATGTGTTGATGTATATATTTTTGATTATATTATATGTAATTAGATTTTATATAAAGTTACCTTTATATATATATATATATATTATATATATACATATATATATATATAACTCGCATATTTTCCTTTAATTATGCTATAACTGAGACCTCGTAGATGAATGTCAGACGTTCATTCCATACTGTGATCCGTACGTCAGTATTTACTGATAGATTTCCTTCCGGATCGATGGAATGATTGAATTTCCACATAACCTTATGCAACAATAAAACATGGCATCAATACGCTAGGCTAGACGTTCAATGAATACGACCACATTCCTTGGAAAATACTAACGGATCAGAGTATGAAATGAACGTCTGACATTCGCTTTATAATACTGGCAAAGTAGTACTAATAAGATTTAGAGTGTTTGTTCTTATACTGTTCTTTACTATTATACAAGGAATGGCCTATGATGATTTTGTACCCATTGTTAAATTGGCGAGTGTGAAGTAGCTGCTTGAAGCAACTCTTGTAATTTATGATTTTGTAAAAATGTCAAAATAAAAAGTGTTCCCATTTCACTGTTTGATTTGTTTTAAAAAAATATCTTATTAAAATGGATGGCGATCAAAACTGTTCAATCCAACTCTAATTTTTAAGTAAATATTGGAAACACATTGGTCAAGTATACCGTCTCTAATCTAGAGGCACCTCTGTCAAAATCCATCAAACCGTTCAAGCTGCAGCCTTGGAAATATGAATTTCAAGGTTGATTATTTTATTAATATTCGCCATTTTGTTTCAATGAAATTTTAATATACCCAGTATCACTCATACTGCTAGGACGAATCCGAATACCAAAATCCAACAAGCATTTGAGCCCGTGAAACAGAATTTTTGGATATATACATACAAACCAAAAAACATGTGAAACATATTCCTCCCGAGGCAGTCGGGTTAATAAATGTATAAAGCTCATCAGTTTTCAGAGCCTCGTCTGTCGCTGGCGACACTATCATGATTGGTCTGAGTGCATGTGACGTCCGGTTTGATTCATAGTCCTAGTTTTGACCGTTTCTTGTTGTGTTTATGTACACTTATATTTAATTGTACTTCGACGCTATATTTCGGCTTGCATATTCATAATTAGCATAAACAATTTATTTGAGTGACAAATTATTCCATTCCATTATGCATAATACTTTTACATTCATTGAAGTGCCCAAAAACTCCACAAAAATCGATTTCTAGCTATAGCTCTATTACCCCGATTATGATACGCCCATGGCAGTTGACGACTGTCCGCCATCTTCCTCCAGCTGTATATAGTTTTCTGTTGTTTATCTTGTCAACGTTCAGATAGACGTTTTATGAATGAATGTAAATGTCTAGGTCTTTTCATCGTCGTTGGCCGCAACCCGCATACCGTGATAACATATACACGCCGCAACCGCATACAGTGAGACCACGTGTCTATGAAGTCAACGCATATAGGCAGAAACCGCATATACGCAGCAAACGCAGTCAGAACCGCTCCCGCACCCGCAATCTTCACGTTCCTGCATCACCGCTACGCCAGGAATACGAACCAGAGTTAGACAGAATACCGGATCAAAGGTAGGCGAGAACGAGCCGCTATACAGTCCACTCGAATACTCTAACATAAGTCATTGGCAAATCTGGTTACACTTTTTTCAATTTGCCTATGTGATATCTGAGAGTTCTCAGCAACGTAACAGGGTTTTTGAATGAACCATATTAATATAGATTTCGAGCAAACTCTAAAAAAAATGACTTACTTGGCTGCCTTTTTTCGGGAAATTAATCAAAATACTGTGATGAATCTTCAAACTAGACATACATTCTTGATGCGCCACTGGTACTACCGGGTAGCCAAGGGACAAGGAATGCGGGCGCTGGTGTCGGACGGGAGAGGCGCGGGGAGAGGAGAACGCAAAAAAAGAGAAGAGCGTGGTTTTTACGACCGATGTGCCAGGTATTTTTGGACAGAATATTTTGGAGAGAAGAATAGAGTACATGATTATTGATCCTGGGCGTTTGATTCTTGACAATACATTTCTGCAGTATCTTTAGTAATTTTGTAGCACAAAATGTAGCATGTCAGCATGTCGAAATGCTAAAGTGGCGGCCTAGCATCTTTGTCGATAATAAAGAAATACTCGCATTAACGATTCACAATAGTAACATTACTCGGTGACGGGTATTTACCTCAAGCCATGTATTTGATTGCAACACCTACTAAAAAAAAGAAGCAAGAAAAAAGGCAATCTCCGTTATAGCTTATAAAAATATAACATCTGAATTGCTATGAGAAAATGCTAGTAGATACAAGGTGTACTTTTTTCGGACAATATGAAAAAATGAAGTTGATGGCTTCTCAAAAACGAACGTCGAGGACAACATTTAAAAACACCATCATGTAGTGCCTAAAAAGGTATCATTAGTTTTTTTGTTGTTTGTTGTATGTAAATAAGCCCCAAAGAACGCATTTTTTTTTCCTATTTAATCTAGGCTGTACGTATGCATAGGATCCCTATCTTGGACACCCTATGTAGTCTGAAATGGATGACATACATAAACAAACCGATTGAACCAAATTCGAAAATAGTCGTAATCATAATTGTTTTGCACTTATGGATTGAAACTTAATTCAAGAGTTCTAATACTACTAATTCCATAAACTTCATACGATTGTAGTATATAAGAATACTTTAGCTGCCCATAAAAGCATTTACCTGTTACTTTAGTATCAATTGATGCAGGTATTATATTTCATTATGGCGATATATGAGCTGCACTACGCGAAATAGGATCCTAGCTCGTACCTAGATTTACTTGAATAATTGTAAGGTAAATAATGTTATCCGCATCAATGTGAAATGTATGCATATTTATGCAGTAATGGATTATGAGTTTTAATATGAAGCAGTGTATAATTGGAACAAATGCAATTGTGGGTAAATACATTGTGTAAATCTTGTGTACGCGTGTCGGTTGATTTATTACTGAGAGGAAAACTGATCAGAAATGACCCTGGTGTATTTTTAGAGTTCAGTAGCCTATGAAGAGAGGACTGAAATCCAACATTTCATATGGAGATACAAATTTTTTAACATCTCGTGAATTGTGACCGTTATAAAATACAATTTTGTGATATAATGGCAAAAATCGGTCAGATGGTCTTATAAATACCAGTGAATAGTATAGTATTTAATTCTTAGTTAGACCAAGGTTAATTTTGAAATGAAAATTTTTGAGATAATTACTGTAGATGTCCGGACCCTTGAAGTATTTGAAAGTGAGAAGATTGTGATTTCGTATCAGGCTGTGATTCTAGGTAGAGGCACTCAGTCATTTTGAATATATCTTGAAGGATCAGGAAGCATTAAATGGGACGGTTACTAATAAAATAGATAGTTTTCTCTGTATTTTGCGAATCATCAGCAGTTTATCAATATCGTCGAAAAAAAAATAGATTTAGATACATCGCTCTTATATTGGGAAATTTGTGCTTAAGCTACGAAAAAGTACTGCCACGAATGGCCGCTACTTATCACAGTTCAAATGAGATACTTTTCGCATTATCACGTTTTATTCATTCAAAAAGTTACAAAGGTTACTTAATCGTACAATTCTGACAAGTCAGTGAGAGCCCGTGAAATATTTATTTGTGCCTTAATTCTCGTAGTGTGTAGATATGATCATTTGCATTTGGTGTAACTCCATCTTTTAACAGTTACGTCACTAAATTTGTATGTTTAGTATTATTTTTGAATAGTGCAGTGCGAAGGCTTGCAGATAATTACAGCGTTAGACGAGTTCAAGGCATGCTGATTCTTATACAATTTACAAAGAACTGCACTATCCTAGTGAAGATAGATGTATCCACCGGTATAAATATTATAATTGCGTTGATAGAACGATGTCACTTTGGTAGGCGTCGGTATGCAAATGAGTCAAAAGTATGCACTAAGACTACGCAATGTTGGCCACAAACAAAGCAATATAAGCATACAGACTTGACTCCTTCCAACCTATTTGAATTGGTTGACCCTTACACACTGCCTTATGTACCCTGTTAAGATGTGAATATCAGTTTCTAAAAAAATCAAGAAATCTACAAACTTCGCTAAACATATCGAAATATCTAGAAATAAACAAATCTGACAGATAACTGACATCTAGCTAACATCATACCTAATCTGAAAATTGATAAGAGTTCAATCTCTGGCTCAGCGGACTATACAGGGTGTTCTAATAAAAACGATGTCTATGATCCCAAACTGTTTTCACGAGTAGTTCCAAGTTGTTCTACTTCAGCATCTTGTACATTCCTTAAACGATAAGAAGTATAGATGTTTGATATTTATCTACGTTCTTATAGTCATCCCTATGGACCGGTTCAGCATCGTTGCAAGTCAGACACATGCGTACTGTGTCCCAAACTCACACGGATGGATTACTGCTTCGAGATACAAACTTTACAAAAATTGATTTTTAACGATCCTGCACTGTCTCTGTGAGCGTACCTTCTTAAAGATGTTCAGAATCGTAGAGGGTGTCCTACTATTAAACTAAGTGCTGTTTTTCTAGATATTCATATTATCTATTACACATCTGGGTAGATCCAAATACTTCTGCGTTTTGTAGATTCTGTTGAGATATGTACTTTTTCCGAAAACATAGCATATTTACACATTCCTTGAATTGTTGGAGGGAATCAGTTCTAGTCTATTTTCACATTTTCAAATCCCACTAAATCTAAATGATTTTCAGATAACGAGTTCAAGGGACGGAATTAAAGGAGTCGGTTTAAAAATGCCCTGTGTATTGAAATAGTTGCAGGTTAATCATGACACTATAGCTCGGGTTATAGTACCCTGCGGGTTAACATACCTCTATGTCTTTTAGACAAAGCTCATATCTCAAAACAGAGAACAAGCTTATGTCTATCAACCTGTAAAAACAAATTTAAAATCCAGCTGAGTAGTGTATAATCACAAACATTTTTAAAATGTATTTCCATAAGGATGCTGCAAGATCATCCCGAAAACAAATTTGCCAAAGTTGGTGTCTGAGAGCAATACTTGATTCATACAAGTTTGAGACACCCTGCGCGTGTAATAGACAGGTGCTGTCATACAATTTTTTTATCTTGAAACAATTTGTAATTCAAAATTGCACGTTTTAGAAATTAAGACGAGGGAAATAGTCAACATGTAAGCTACAGGATAAGTGTCAGCTGTTACATCACCTCTTTAGCTGGTTTAGAATATTTTGACATGTGCGATTTGGAAGTATTTTTACATATATAATCACGTGGAAAATATAGGTATTAGAAACTTGACTGACCTTTTCTGGGTAAAGGCATTCGTTTATTCCTTCAATACACCTGAGCAGGCCGAAATATTGCAATATTTATGATTCATAGTTTTTGTTACCAGTATCAGATAAGTGGTCATATATGTATTTAGTGATCCACTTGTATCACCCATCCGTCGATGGTGATGCCTAGGGCAGAACAAGGCTATAAAGTCCTCGAGGAGCAGTTGATGTGGGAAATGTTTTTACACCAAACCCAACTTGAGCCACCCTGTAAGGTGGTTTCTAGCTCTGAAATCGTGGCAACCTTAAACAGTTTCGCGCCTGATTGAAAAAGAAATACATAAATTCATGAAATTAATTCTTGCGGCACGAGAGCGAACCGCTAAAAGCGCATAGCAGCAAGGGTGGTAGAAATGTAAAATGGAGGAAGAGATCGCCTCCACCCACACCCTCATATCCCCTGCATTTTGTATCTCGCCCTGCTTGTCGCTCAGATGATTTACTTCCAACGCTTGCTGTAAATCATCCCTTTGCGGCTTGCGATGGGCAGATCCGAAAAATGGAAACAAGTGAATGGATACCACAGACAACAGCCACTCAAAGTATATAACACCTATGCACAAAATTGGTTAAGATGTCATAAGCTCAAGTTGTTGCTTGTTTGTGATAACCATGGAACATGTGTGTAATTAAGATCATGTCATTGTATATCTTTTTCTTATTATCAGATAGAGAATAGGCTTCATCTATGCGAGACTAGCGTCACATTTTGCTTGTGATATCATATTCCATCTGGTCTGTGATAGCAATGTAGCTATACAGCATACGGATTTGAAACACCCGGCATAACACGTAATATTATATTTTATGGTGTTAAGCTGATAAATCAAATTAATGAATGCAAAGGCCAGCAGCAGATTTGGTTTGAACTAGTTCATTCAAGGGAGAGGGGGGAAGCGACAAATATCTTCCTGTTAAAATAAGGAGTTGCTTATCAAACATTATGTGGAAAAAAAAACTTATTCTCCGGTTCGGGCAAATAAATAACGAAAGTACTGGCATCTTGCTTTTGGATGTCTCAAAAGCATTTGACAAGGTGTGGCACGCGGGCCTCTTGTATAAACCAATCCAAAAGGGCTTCCCTTTTTGGCTTCTAAAACTACTGAAATCCTTCCTTGAATGTAGGAAATTTCGGATCAAAATTGACAACGTCCTGTGGACAACACGGCTGATTACAGCCGGCGTCCCTCAGGGTTCGGTCCTTGGACCTATCCTTTACTCACTGTACATCCATGACGTCCCTAGTCCCAGCAACTGTGACGATACTGCATTGGTGGCTCAGTCGTGGTCTGGTGACATAGTCCATGACAGGCTGCAAAGTGCGGTGGAGAAAGTATTAGATTGGGCGGATCGGTGGCTAATTAAAATAAACCATTCGAAAACGCAGGCAATCTACTGTACAAAAAGACGTCGCGGCGTTCCGTCTGAAGTTTCATTGAATGGACTTCGTATACCATGGGAATCTTCCGCTAAGTATCTCGGTGTCATTCTGGACAAAGGGATGACTTGGCGGAACCATATGGAAGCGCTAAAAACTAAATTCCAAATTACGTTTCGGCAGCTTTACCCATTATTATGTAAACGGTCAAAATTAATTTTGATTAACAAGATTCGACTCTATAAGGTGGTCATAAGACCAGCAATGACTTACGCATGTGCGGCTTGGTGTTTTATTGCTAAAACACACATGCGAAATCTGCAGGTTCTGCAAAGCAGGACGTTGCGCACTATTGCTGATGCCCCATCGTATGTCTCTAACGAAACTCTACATAGAGACCTCGATGCCCCTTACCTAAAGGACTAGATTAAGCAACAGGCGCAGCGGCGCTATAGCCTAGGGGAATCGCACAGCAACCCTCTGTTGCGTGAGTCAGTGGACTACACAGTCGAGCAAGTTCGCAAGCACAAAAGGCCGCGGCTCGCACTGTAATCAAAATTAACTCGTGAACTTAGAACAACCAAAATTGGAGCATTTTTACACAATCTTTAGAAGAAAAAAAAAATCAAATATTTTTAGACCATATCAAAATCTGTGAAGTGATTTTAACAATGCCTAAACGCTGCCTATCCTAAAAGATTCTCTTCTTCCCCTTTGCTCTCGTTCTTCCTTCTCTCCTTTCCTTCCCATTTTTTCCTTAAAATTGTCTGGTTTCTGGGTTACCAGACCTGACAGACTTACAAACTGACACTGTGACTCAAGAGCAAAGGTCCCACGGACCGCTCTGACAACCAATGATGACTTGATGATGGGCAAATGAATAAGAAATTACTTCACGTAGGGTGCCTGCACTTTCTATTCGACCAATTCGCCTCATTGTTAAAAGTACCTACTGTTTGGCAAACGGATCTGCAACAGCGAAAGGAATGCGACCGAAAATATTCGATATTGCCAAATTTAACTACAAAAAAGCAATAATAATAATAAAAGTAATTTCAATGATTTGAAAATCGATTTTTCACAATTCCAAAAAATAATAATTCAAAATACTGAGTATTTTAATGGGTTGTTAGCTCTATTTTTATTTAATAACTATTTTTTACTACTGAATCGTATTATAAGTAAACATTTTTCCAAAGATCTTATCGACATCGGTTGAGCTGGCAACAACCACCTGAAAGGTATATTGGACACCGCCTAAACAAATCTGATTGGCGGATATCCTCACATGTTTTGTCGCCATGAGAAAATTCGACTCCCTATTGGGTACCGTCCCAGACAATTTTTTGCTCCTTTCTTAGAATATCCATACTATTGAAAAGTCCAGTGGCGTAGGTTTTATCTCCGTTGATTGTCGAGTTTTACAACTATTATTGTTAACTATTAATTGTTCTATTAAGTTTGTATGTTTAGTGCTGTGTGTTTTTGAATAGTTTAGTGTTTTGTTATTTGTTATTGTTATTCGTTTTAGTATTATTTTTTAAAATGAACCAATTTACTCGCGGAAAGACGCTTCATAGCCAAACAAGAGAAGTGATTGCGAATGTTTATAGGTTAGTAATAATAATATGCAATAATTGTAGTTTTTGACTACTGAGTCTGAATATAAATAAAAAACAAGGAAATGCTAAGCTAACATTCTGATGATTATTTATAGGGTTTGCGATGAGGAAGCGGCAAACAATTCCCTCAAGTTGCCGCTTAAACGTAAGCTTGATAGGGTGTCCCTTTATACCGGAGTCGGACTATCTTCTGTTAGGAAAATTCATAACGAAGATAAAGAAAGACTAGAAAATAACCCGAATAAAATGTTATCCAGTCCCGGAAAAAAAGACCGCGTCAGTCTCTTGTTGAGAAAGATGAAAATTTTGATTTTCAGATTATTAGACATTTGATAAACAGATTTTATCTTGAATATAAAGTTGTCCCGACAACTAGGAAGTTATTACAAAAGTTGCGAGAAGACTCAAATTTCCCCTATTGTAGGGAAACACTCAGGAGTTTATTAAAATCAAATGGTTTTTTTTGGCGCAAATGTCAAAATAAAAGAAAAGTTTTGATGGAGAGGCCTAATATATTGCAATGGAGGTACAAATACATCCGTGAAATACGTAGATATCGTGAAGAAGGGCGCAACATTGTTTATTTGGACGAAACCTGGGTGGACAATGACTTGACTTTCAAAAAATGCTGGCAGAGCGAAACTGTTTCTGGTGTAATAAGCAGTATAGGTTCTACAGGTAAGCAAAAATGCTATATATATGTTAAATTTAACTCTGATTTGTAACATATTATATAATCGTCTTGTATATTTTGTTTAAAAAAAAACAGATTAAAAATTATTTAAAAGACATTAGAGCATTACATCGTGAAGCCACCTTGTTCTTGTCATATTGTATATAATTTTGACCATTGTACAACTATCCAGCTCTCACCATGTTACTGGACGTTTCCCTCATCCTATACGTAAACAACAATTAGCAACATCCTCACATACTACTCTCTTGATGATGATGGCAAAGTCCATTGAAAGCTAGAGAGAATTAAAAAAGTATAAAGAGTCCTCTTTGCTTAAATTTTGTCGAAGTACCCAACAAAAGGCGTAAGCTTTATATATATATATATATTCTCAAGGTAAAAAACCACGTTAAGTATCTATTTGTATTTGAAAAATATATTTTATTTACGGCTTTGACAAAAACGCTAGCTTGATTTAGGTTTTAAATCGCGCAGATATCATGATTTTTTGAATTGTGGCAATTTTGGGAAGTGAGTAGACATTTTTCCGTTTGTTGAAGTGTAGAAACAAACTCAAGTATTTTTTTACATGGTGTAGATTGTAGAGAACAGCTATTTTTGAGTTTACCCGAGACTTTATTTATTATTATGGACAATGCTCCATATCATTGTGGGCTTATTGAGATACTCCCCAAATTTAAAGTGAAACATAAACGTATAGTTTACTAAATTTAAACCAATTATGAAATAATCCCAAACTTTTATAAAATACCGCACGCCGCTGGCATTTTATGAATGAAACCAGCCATGTTTTGCTTTCCCCTCACCGATACCCCGATGTTGCAGATCCGTTTGCCAAACTATACTTCAGTGGGCCTTCCGTGACTCTCGAACCCGTTACTTAACTTGGTTGGCACTCCACCATACATGGGATTCATTTCAAGTCCTTTCTTCTGTAGTTGATTAACTATGATTTAGTTACCCCACGGTGGGGTGTTCGAGTGCCTTTTTGTTGACTTTGTGTACTAATAAATGAATGAATGTTACGGTTTAAGGTGTGAAGACAACAAGATATAGAATTTGGTGCTCCGAATTCACAGAAAAATATCACTATATCCCGTCAGTACTCTAAGCGATCTGTGCATAAAGAAACCGGAGCAACAACAGAAAATTGTATGCATGAAGAAGGTTGCGAATGTAAAAGTATGTGTACGACAAGATGCGAGGCAGTTCACCACTCCACACAAATTTCTTTTCTCTCGCATCCCGTGAAGATTCGATGCAAAACAGTAGCTGTTTCCCTTCAGACTCTTATTTTCATACGTTGATCGCAATTCTTGTTGAACACATTCTAAAAAGAATATCTTAGTAGGGAAAATGCAAACTGCCTGGGCTGCAAGCGATATGCGTACACCGAGTGAACTTATAAATTAGATTTAAAAACAATTTCGGCTTTCGCTGCTCCATTCTTATTAAAATATTCCAACTCTTTGTCGGCCTTTTTACCAAAAGAGTGCAATCACAAAGAAGACGTCGCTATGTCCGGGTTTTATTCAACTTTCGACATTGAATTAAGCATAATTTTTGCAAGTGAAATAGAGACGCGCGATGGCATTTCTCTGTTATCTGCAAGGAGCACGTTTTCCTTACTTATTTGTCGCTCTTTCAGCGAAGGTGGGATAGGTTACGCCTCGATGACGATCCTATAAAGCTCTTTGAAGGATTACCAAGTCATTTCTGACCCACCATGTCTCGATGAAATGGTTTAATTCAATTATTTGTGCTACGGAATCCCACGAAGTGTTTATCACATGTTAGCGGGGCATGCAAATAAGGTGACAATTTCTTCTCTTCATCATGGTCAATCCATGTTTTGCCTTCAATAATGAGAACTGTTACATACGGAATACTGTTAGCAGTACCACAAGAACTCACGATGCACATGTTTGATGACTTATTTGAATGTGTAAAGTACCCAAAAGTCTATTGAAGTGACAGGTCTTTGGAACAAATCTGCAGGTACCGCTTCAAACTACTATTTACAATAATGTGGAGGACATGTTTTCAAATTAACGGTCTTCGATATATTGTTCAGGCGCTGTTTTTCCAAAAAAATTGTTATTTTCTTGGAGGCATGTTACACTTGTGCAGAAAAGAAATGTGTCTATATTCTTATGATAAACAAGCTTCCTTAACAAATCTGATTAGGTCGTTATTTGTCTTCGGAATCCACTCTATACTGGATACTTGTTTTCTTTGGTTTGGTTTCATAATGAAATATAGTGGTGGGCAGTCAATTATATATTACATTTCAGGGGCAACAGTTAATTTATTAACCTTATATTTACATAAGGTTCACAAAGACGCCAAACGAAAATGAAGATGTTGCTTTATTGCCTCTGGTAGCCTCAAGCGATTACGGTGTTTAATTTTATGTAATAAATACCTGGTGCGGCTGATCTTCGCTTGTGTACACAGTTCTCTCAAAAGGTGTGTCACTGAAGAATAAGAAGAATAACGCGCTTACTCCTAGCTGCTGAGGGTGAATTCAAGTGAATTTGAAAAACACCGGCATAAATAGGTTTTTACACTACTGAACAAGTGTGGTCAAACAAAAAAAATATTTATTATGTAAAAACAAAAAATTTGTCAATTCCCAGGTCGTATTTGGTAAATTTATGTTCGGGCAGTAGATACAAGTACGTTGTAGTCACAACGCCTTTAAATTCAGGCCAGACAGGAGTGTTTCCTATTGGCCAATATTTTAAATTCTAACCTGTGCATTGTTTATATAGTTTACTACGGTTTTTGGACTGCTTATCTACGAATAATACATTTACATTGCAAGTAAAGTTCAATGATATTGTAATTGATACTCTCCTATATTTGTCTGTATAGTTTTTTTTTCAGTGTCAATTGTACTTGAAGAAGGCGACCATTGGGACCAACTCGTAATAAAATAAAAATAATTTTATGGGGAATTTAATTTGTCTTCATTTTATTCCACAAAATGTTGCCGTACATCAATAGTTTGGTTGAAGATGAAGCAACGTAGTAACCTCAAAAAGAATAGCTGCTAACCACCTTTTTAGGCGTTGAGAATATCCGCTTCAGGCTTTTGCATGCAATGAATTGCTGAAAATTCGAAAACGTTCAACTATATAAAAATATTAATAAAAACCTGTTGTGCTCAGGATGATACCGAAAACCTAAAAGGAAATGTCTGGAGGGAAAGCAAATACATTGTTTTTAAACGAATTTGCTCTGGGTTACCGGCCGGAAACCTTCTTGATTCTTGTTAAGAACGTGATCATGGGAAAAACCAGCTGAGAAGTGAGCTAAGGAAAACGTGAGGAACTTGAACGTCAGCTACAGTTACGAATTCTAAACTAATGGATATCCTTTGATTATTCGCAAATAGATGCTAAGGCGAAAATTTTGATCAAACGGTTGCGGTCGAGAAAAATTGTTCAAATAACTTTTTTTAAACGAACTGCAAAAAATATTTCTTCCACTTCTTCTAGATCGCTCTGAACAAAGCATGTCTTAGTGACATTGAGATTGACCGCTTTCGAGTTACGAGTATTAGCGATTCAATGTCTGAAAAAGACTAAGAACTCTCACTTTCAATGCTCAAAATCTCGGTTTGGACATCGTCAAGTGTTTGAATGAAAGTGCAGATCCTTCCGTACAGGACCCCGAAGGGAGTTTCTAGCTTAGTTTACTCAAAAGCAATTAGTTTCTAATTGTTTGGTAGGCCAGAATTGGCGAACTTTTGTCTTTCATAGGCTTTCGTGTCATCATACAGCATCATTTCGTTTGGAAATAACCGCATCATTTTTTTTTGCTACGGATATTAGATAATTCAGGTTTAAATCATCACTCTCCTTCCCTCAAATTTTTGCAATGGCTGCTAACGCCACGCGATAACAAAATCGCCAATAGACAGACTGATGGTGCTGGATTTTTTTATCCCAATACATCTGAAAATATTACATTTCCATACTAACGCGTGGCGATAAAAAACTGATTTGCTTTGAAGTGGTATTTTTATTTGAAGAGTTATGCCGAAGTGAAATATTCCTGAATGCTGGAACGTAGAGTGTATAGCGTGGTGAACACGTCGCACGGATGTTCTGATACCACTTTTTAACTTCCACTTCTTATAACTTGGAAAACCATCATACGGTGGAGAAAATTCACGAAACCTTGTTTGTAGAAATGTTCTTTCTGTATAGAAAGTGATAATGAGCATGTTCAGTTTTGGGTTTCACGTAAACTGTTGACAGTACTATGGAAGATATCACGTACTAAGATGACGTAACCGTTTTTTTACTATTTTGCTCACTTACTAATAACTTGAATTTCTCTTTATTAATGGTAGAGTGCCCGTACCTAGGCCAAACCCATTTAAACGATTTTCTCTCGTTAAATTTCATAATTTATTTATTGTATAATTTCACGCGTATCATGTCTTTCTTTCTCAGTGATTCAGTATATTGTGTCAAAAATAAAAACTCTGTGGTTTTTTTCCATTGTTTGGTTTCCTATCGAACATATCATCTTCAAGGCCACTCATTGAACCTTCCTTTATAAAGTTACATGTTTCGTGTAAGACACTTTTCTCCTGAGATTGTAGTGTGTGCACCATTTGTTTAACCTCCAGATTCTGGGGTATTAGGTGCCGAACACCAGTTTGTGGAGTATTACCCCTTCATATTACACCTAGAGGTTTAGTTGTTTTGGTTTGGGTGCTACCGCGTCCATTTTATCATGGGATTTTAATCTTCAGCGGTAAGTTTTTTTTTCTTACACACTCCTCCAGCTGAGATTGTAGCTGTTTTGCAGCTGATATTGCTAGAAGCTCTTGACAAAATACCTTGATGTATAAATATCATTTTAATTAACAGTTTTATAGATATTATTTATATATTGATTATTGCTGACTGAAATTCTTAGAGTGTACTTGATTTTGTTTGGCATTTTACGTATTTGAGTATGGAGAAGAGCCTATATGGCACCTTCTATTGGGCATTACATTACGTTGATGATGATTTTGATTTTTGAGTTGTCATAACTTTATTTTAGAATAAGGGATAAATTTCTGAGTGTATACCACTTTAGTACATTTTGATATTTTTTTCCTTTATTTTACTTTTATTGCAAAAAGAAAAAGGAAATACATGCTTCTTCTTCAAGTTTGACTGTTTTCAATGAGTAGTTTTGTCTCAGACAGAGAGCAGAGAGTAGATTTTTAAGCAGTCTTTCTTCCTTTAGGGTTTTTTATGGTTATACCGTATATTTTGGAGAACAAGGCACTACTGGCCACCGTTTATTTTCTTGACATAAGCACTTGTGAGCTGAGGACATTTCGACTGCATCTAGCCGTAACTGCGTCAACCCAGATAGCTTTGCGGGGTTATTTATCACGGTTAAATGATTTTTTTGAGCGGTAGTTTTTAATAATATCATTTCTTTTAATTTGCACTCCAGTGGTGGAGCATTTGTGTTGTTTGCCGGGTTAATATATTGTGAATTGTTTTTTAATACCTTGTTTTATTTGGCTCTTTTTGGACAATTAATTAGGTTTTGTCATTACTGTGAGATTCATTTCTTTTTTGTGGGTGGTCAGGCAAAACAAGTTCCGATTAACACCTCAGGGATTTGTGGCTTCATCCGTCTTAAGTCGCTGGCTCTCTTAACTCCATCCCCCTCCCTACTCTCCGCTTTAAGCTAGTGCCTAAATTTTCACGCCACTAGACAGCTGTTTTGTATTGACTGACCCTTAGACTTTATTTATAGTTCATTAATTGGTACTAAAAATAAGGATAAATGAATCACACCACCATTTCCTCTTGTTTATAAAAAAACGCGTGGCAAAGTGTCTGGATCAAAATGGTAGAAAATACGATTTTTTATAATAATGGTACCATCAACTTTTTGAGTAAGATTGATAGTTTGCCAGATAATTGACTAAACACGTTTATGTGAAGCTCCGGCCGTGTAGTAACGCCAATTTGGATTTATCGTTCCAAAGCAGCATCCTACTGATGCCAAGAAAAAAATCCCGTTTTGGAAGAAAAATTTACCTATTTTCTGAAATACCTGTACATTTACCAACATGTGTGGCTTAATTAGTGGTCTGAATAAACAAGTGGGAGCGGGGACCAGGGTTTCTTTACCGAGGTAGCTGTGGTCTTTCAGCAGAAAACGATTTATAACGTACAAACCTTTATTGCCGGTATCCCTATAAATCAGTCTTGAGAAGTTATTGATGGTTTTAGCTTTCGGATGTTGCGTTCCGGTTAATAAAGTCATAATTCATTCCGTGGCCAAATAATTGCCAAGCTCTCAACATGACCAGAACAAGCGCTGTACATTAGATGCATATACAAAAAGAGCGGCGTGTGATACTGAACCACACAGTTCGTCAACTGGATGGAATGAAAAAGGTGAAGACACGAATTCTTTAAACGGGTCAAGATGGCCAGTTGAAATTCGGAATGACTTGGCCTGCATTTCCTCTGACAGAAATTCGCTTCCGGTCTAATCTAACTGTTGACTTTCAGATCCTCTGCATCAGCCCAGCAGCCTGACACTCTTTCTATTTCACTTTTGCGATTCCTGTCTTGAGTGGAGAGTGAAAAGTGAACCAGCGAGTGCCGTTGTCAGTTCTCACGGTACACAATCCAGATTAGTCCGTGAAGCCGACTATGAAAGATTCTCTAATAGGTAGTTGTGGTCTGTGAGTTGAAAGTCACGTGGACCGACAAAAAATTAAAGAAAGAGCTTGATGGATACTTGCTTATAGAAATTCGAGGACATACAATCTGACAGTGCCAAGTTTGATCATCTCGTGAAACGGGTTTCACCACACATTTCAAAGGCAGATTATGACTTTCCGCAATACCACGCCAGGAATTTGCACTTGTTGGATACCGAGCGTTAGCGGTCGTGGATACCCAGTTCAGACAGAGGCAATAATATGAATACGTGGATCACGTTAGCCGTGAGAATACAGCTTAAGATTGTGTACTATGACGAGATATGTTTCAAACGCTTGATTGAATCACAGGCGCAGTATTTCTGGGCTTGACCCAGTCGTCTGTTGTTCGCGTAATACATATGTGTGACATACTAAAAGGATATAAATAGATGGAAAGCTTCACAAAATCTTAATCGTTTTGAGAAGTATGCTTGGTCACTTAACGCGTGCGGGATTACTAAGCTGAGAAACTCTTCGACATTATCGGGTAGTGGGTTAGATCTTTTAGCGCAAGCCGGGTGGACTGATTGATTTAAGAAAGGATGTTGCCATAATAGGTCTTCGGAAAAATCTGTAGGCTTTTACTCGTGGCTTTCTTTTGCCATTTATCTAATGGTTCTTTGTATCTATAAATCGTTGCAAGTAAGTCCGTCTATCTCATTGAACGCAATATATGCAGAATCGAACTGACGCACTTATGTGACTTTTCTGTGATTCGACCCAATATACGGGTGTTCCTTAATGATATGCGAATATTTATGGGTGTGAATCTACGTGAAAAATTAATGTTACATTACTTTATCAACTATGGACCAAACGTTTCCTTACAAAAACTCGGGGTATTGAAGTTTTAGGAAAAAAATGGAAATTAATTAATATTTTCAGAACCGATTTAGATATTCCACTGATATTTAGCATGTATTGGAAGTTAATGAAGTTGCATATTTGTCAATGCAAAAATAATTTTTAGCTTTAACAGTGGCGTGCGTACGGGTGTTGACTTCGATATTATTCCAGAAAATCGTATGCCAATGGTTTCTTGCCAAGTAACAATTATTTTTGAATTGCCCGTTCAATTTAAAACAAATGGTCTCTCTTTTTGGGTAAAAAAATAAAAACCGTTCTATTGTCCGAGAAAATTAATGTAATAATTGAAAAATGCAATTTAGCAATAAATAAATAAATTGCTCTGGTATATATCACTGGCTTTTGACATCTGACAAGTCTCTGTCAATCAAATCTGTTCGCTGTAACATCTTTTTCATTATTTAGTTTTTAGAATCTTGTTAATAATGGCGAATTATTCAAGTGCAGAAATGGCGAAAGTGCATTACGTATATGGCCTTGCCGACGGTAATGGTGAGCAAGCCAGACGAATTTATTCCGAACGTGCTTTGCTAGATAGTCGAACCTTTTCTAATATTCATCGTCGTCTTGTTGAAACTGGTTCTGTCCGAAAAGGAATATCTGAAGGTAGACCTCTAAGTGTGAGAACACCTGAAATTGAGGAAGCAGTGCTGCACGAAGTCAAAGGACATCCTGAAATGAGTACGAGGAAGATAGTTAGACACTTAAATACTTGCCATCAAATTGTTTGGGGAATTTTAGTGGTTTTTTTTGTTATATCCTTACCATATTTTTAGAAAACAGGCATTACTTCCCATTGATTTTCCACGGCGTGTGTCCTTTTGACAGTGGTATCTTCAAAAAATTGCACAAAATCCGCAATTTGAATCAATGATTCTATTCACGGACGAAGCTAATTTTTCTAGAAATGCCATTCAGAATGTTCACAATAATCACTTGAGGTCAGAAGAAAATCCCTATGCCGTAACCGAAACCCATTTCCAATACCAATTTTCGGTTAACGTATGGACAGGAATTATTGGCAACCACTTTATTGGCCCATTCTTCTTGTCGGGACGACTTAACGGACAGACCTACCTCAATTTTCTCCAACAACAGTTGCCTCTGCTGCTTGATGATGTTCAACTAGTAATAAGAAACAATATGTGGTACATGCATGAGCGCATTTCAGTGTAATGATTTACAAACTGTTTATCCAAATCGTTGGATTGGCTGCAGTGGGCCCCAGCCGTCAACAGTTTAGCTTTCTTTTTGTAGGGCTATCTTAAGACACTAGTGTGCACAAGTCCGATTAACGCTGTAGAAGAATTAAGAGAAAGAATAGTTGCAGCTTGTGATAGAATAGATACACTCCAGGGATATTTCAACGAGTGCGCAATTCCATGAGAAGGAGGGCGGAAGCATTCATACTAAGTCAAGTGGGCCATTTTCACATTTTCAACAATTTTTGTAATCATTTCATTGGTTATAATGTTATGTTTATGTTGTCAGTTGTTGTTGTTCATTACCCCTAATGTGTTTAATTTTTCCAATTAAATTAATAATAATTTTGCAAGTTAGACAATAGAATGGGTTTTATTTTATGTCACAGAAATGGCGCATCAAAGAAAAACAATACGAGAGAGAGCATTTGTTTTAAATTGAACGGGGAATTCAAAAATAACTTTTGCTTGGCAAAAAACCATTGGCGTACCATTTTTTCTTGAATAATATCGAAGTCAATACCCGTACGCACGCCACTATCAAAGCTAAAAATTATTTTTGCATCGAAAAATATGCAACTTTCAACTTCCACTACGCACTCAATATCAATGAAATATCTGAAGCGGTTCTGAAAATATTAATTAATTTCCATTTTTTCCAAAAACTCCGACACCCCGAGTTTTTGTAAGGAAACATTTTTGGACCATAGTTTCTAAAGCAAACTAACGTTTATTTTTCATGTAGATTCACACCCTTAAATATTCGCATATCATTAAGGAACACCCAAAATACTCGGAGATATTCATACATATGAGAAATGACTTAAGCTTCATTTACACGTTAACTAATAAGTACGTTTTCTTTTGTCGTCATTACGTATGAGCAATACGTTCTGTCAAAATCGAAAAGTTTATAGACATCCTAAACTAGGTCAGCGGTTTGCAACGTCCCTTCCCTAAAGTATCCCTAGCGTAACTGATTAGTTAATTCACGGAATTGGAACTCCAGGTCCAGATTGTTACCAAGATAATCAGTTTTATTCGAGTAAAAATTTAATTTAGCCGAAATAAAGTAAAAAACAAGGCGGTTGGAATCCAATTTATCCTATTCCAAATAAAATAGGCGCCTTTCAGTGGAAAGGGACAATTGTCAATTAACGGAAAGTTCTCTGCAGTCAGCATGCAACTCGGTTGCTAACAAATGCACAGCTATGCATTTATTAAACCCAACGTACTAAATTCAAACGCATATCAAAGAAACAATACAAGGTCGGTTTAATTTTCTTGGGAGGTTGTTTCTTTGAAAGAATTTACACTAGAAACCCCTTATTCGTAGGAATATGCTTACTCTACGTGCTGGCCATGGGATTGATCCGCCTCTACCGATCCACCGATTCGGAAACTGCTCATTTAACCAATTTCTAACACCTAGTCTGAAATACGCTGGGCATCCGTCATGCTGAACAATCATTCTGTGTCTTGTGTGTAGCGGCACGTCTTCTAGTAATTCAAATAGAACATTACTTAGGAAATTTTTGTAGGCTTCCCCATTTAAGTTGTCGGGTAGTAAATGTGGTCCTACCAAACAGTTATTTATAATGCCCATCCAGACATTTAGACAAAATCGCCTTTGAGATCCTTTTGGTCTCTTCATATGAGGATTTCCCACTGCACGTTCACGCCAATAGTGAGCGTTATGGTAGTTAGCTACGAGAGATGTCTTTTAAGTTTTGCATATGAACGTCAGTACTGAATCTTGATCTCACTCTTTAGTAAACTTAAATTCAAAGTTTCACAACAGTCGAGAATTTCCCATCGGTATGAAGAACTCAAACGTAGGCGGGTGAGTATTAGCGACGATCCCTGGGTGGGTGCACCAAAAACGGCAGTCACCCAGAAAAGCGTCGATGCTGTGCACAAACTCATCATTGAAGATAGACATGTGACATATCGCGAGGTTGAGGCGTCCTTGAAGATCTCAAAAACCTCAATTCAAAAAGACTTACATGAGGAATTAGGAATAAGATAATTAGTTTCTCGTTTGATACCCCACCTGTTGACTGAAGAACAGAAAGCAGCCAGGGTTAATTGGTGTCAAAAAACGCTTGACCGTTTCAATTCCGGAAACTCAAAAATGTGTACAGCATTGCTAGTGGTGATGAATCGTGAATTTACTGTTATGAAGCAGAAAATAAACGACAGTCGGCTGTTTGGGTGTCAAAAGGTGAAGAAAAGCCAACAAAAGTCATCCGTTCTCGAACTGTTTCGAAAAAGATGGTCGCAGCATTTGTCTCAAAAGCGGGTCATATTGCAACAATTCCTCTTAATGAGCAAAGAACTGTTACTGCGGATTGGTATACCACCATTTGTTTGCCAAAAGTCATCACCGAGCTTCGAAAAATCAACGCCGAAAGAAGAATCATCCTCCACCAAGACAATGCACGCTCGCACACAGCCCAAAGAACAAGGTAGTATTTAACGGAAGAAAACGTGGAATTATTTGACCATCCTCCATATAGTCCCGATCTAAGTCCTAACGATATCTTTACTTTCCCGAAAATTAAAACCAGACTGCGTGGTCGAAGGTTCCAGTCACCAGAAGAAGCAGTTGACGCATTCAGAAATGCCGTTTTGGATCTGCCAGCAAACGAGTGGAACAAGTGCTTCGAAAATCGGTTCGAGCGCATGCAGATGTGTCCCTATCTTCATGGAGAATACTTCGAAAAACAATAAAGTCATTTAAAACTACCTACCGTGTTGTTTTATTTCAATATGCAAAACTTAAAAGACGCATGCCGTCTTTATCAAATCTTGATTCGTCGGTCGATAGATTTTTTCTTAAATAATTGCTATCTTCAACATCAGCGTTTAAAGTAAAACGACAAAATTGCATGCGCCTCATGGGATCTCCTTCCTCTATGACATGCACAGGTGTGTAGTGGTAAGGGTGGAATATGTTTTCATGCAAAACATACCACACTTGCCATTGGGATAATCCAAGCCGACGAGCCACGGCGCGAGTAGGGAGAGTAGGGTCTCTTTGGAAAATATTTAATATTTATTCTTCTTCTTCCACATCAAGTCGAGGTCTATCTGCATCACCTGAAATAAAATGAAAAGACAAATAACAACAGTTTTTTGGAGGAAATTGTTACCCAATAAACATAGCGGTAAAGCTATGAGTTAGAGTTGGCAAAATATTATTTAAAAAAAAGATACACAACGTGTTAATTTTTTTCATCTTCAGAGCCGTGTAGATGCTCTTGTTAAAATTAAATGAATAAACTCTTAATTAAGTAGTTCAATCAACGGTATCAAAACAACTATGTTACAGTATCATCAGTTCAGCCCACAGACCTCCAAGGCTCTACATATACCTTACTGAATGACTTATTATGATAAGTTAATAACTATCAGTGATGCAAACTTACCTTGATATATTATGACGGTATCGCGCTCTCGAACCCGACGGTACATTTGCCTAAATACGCGGGCGTCAGGTAGGCGACGATTTGGAAACATTTCCCCATACTCACGACGAGCTTCTTCAGCATTGCCTCTGGCATCTCCATAGTGGAAAAGGATATCGGCATATTCTTCGAAACTGAACGGCCGCCTCCTTTGTTCATCAGCCATTGGTCATCGATAGGTAGATCGACTAACAATCAAGTCACACAGCAACCAAGTCGTAAGGAATCAGAGAAAACAGGGTACAGTCTAGGTCGTCAGGAAAAGAATCACACACGGCAGTCCAACAAGAGCCAAGTCGTTAGAAATATCAAAACAGTGAGCAAGCAAACACATCCGAACGCAAAAAATCGCAAGAGCTGGTTGAAGCGAGGGTGGGAGGGAGGTGACTAGTCTTATCATACTATTCCGGTGGCAAAGTAAGATGTTCGCGGCTCTACCTGTTTCTTTCACTCATATCTTTGTCATTTCTAAGCCGGTTTGTGAGTTTGATACCTCATTTGAAAGGGAATGAAACGTGGATATTTTAAAATTGTTTTGCACGAAAAATATGTAGGTGATTGTTTCTAGTAAATTGAGTTTTTGAGATGAACGAAGATTTTTTTTTAACCAAAATTGAACTATTTTGAGGCTTACTGCATGAGATTACGTCAATAAGGTACATTTGGGTATCAATTTTCGTATTTTAGAATATTCTTACTGCAAAACCAAAAAAAAGTTAAATGAAACACCCAAATTTCAAGTTTTATGACTATGAATAACGTATAAAGGATGTTAATTATATAAAATCTTAAAAATTAGCATAATTCGAAAACCGCTCATTTTTGAACAGTAGTTCCGATAGTAAAATCGACTCAGATTGGCTTGTATCATCTACCCCCACCGGCTCCGCATCTGTTTTCTCGTTACCCTGTATACCCGGTCCTGTCGTATCATATTGTTGTCTGGGAACAGGCCTCAACTATCGACAGAGTCTTCATCACACAAAAAAGAGTGATTAGAAACATGTTCAATTTGTTATTCAGGGCGTCCTGTAGGGACAATTTTAAGAAATTACAACTTTTGACCATCTCCTCAAATTATTTGCTAAAACTACTATCCTATGCTCATAAAAATAAATGCTCTTTCCAAAAAAACTCACATTTTCATGATTATAACACGAGGAATAAGAACCAATACCACAGACGACCACTCCGCTAAACATACAAACAAAACAATAAAGTTGGTTACGCAATACGTGTTTATATTAAAAACCTTTTCGTCTAGCTCGTTGCATGTCCAATCTGCATTCATTTTAATAATAATTCAATAAAACCTGAATTATCAAGATTGCCTTTCTCTCCGCCTCACAAAATATTCGTCCTGACAGGATGAGTTGCCTCGGTGGATAAGTTCCCTGTAAACAGCCATCCAAACTAATGTAATCAAGTTTATGGGCAAGATATCTATCTTACCTTCAAGCTCAAGATACAGAATACGGAATGGCCAATTTTAGGGAAATAGCTGGCATTTTGCATGCTCCAGTCTACTGGATAACTACTGCTCTGAATTTCAACATATCATTCTCGTCTACCAGCAATTTTATTGCAGCTATATTCAAATCGCTCCTTCTCATACAGAGGGCCGGTTGCTGTGTCGTTAAGAATGCTTTATTACTATTTCTATTTTTCAAAAAACTTCAATAGTGTCTCGAGGCAAGTGGAGGATAGTTCATATGAACATGCTCTTCTTGACTAGGCTATAGAAAAGAGACTTCGGATGAACATATGAAAATCTTGAGGAAAATATATTTTCTTCAATTTCTCAGATCTGCGGAAACTTTGAAATAATATGCCGATTAGGCCAACTAGGAGTCAGTAGGAGTGTCAGGCGCTATCGTGAGAGAGGTATTCCAAATTATGAATATGGATAATCGCAGACAGTCTTTGGGACGTAACTTTCCGAATAAACAGTCAAATTGGCACTGTGAATGGTTGAATGTTTTATACTTGAAACCAAGTTAATAGTCTAAAATTACACCTCTCATAGAGGGTAATACTGTGGTAACTTCCACCAATAATTCTTTAGCACAGGTATGTTGTATACGCTGATATTTTAAATATTGGCTATACTCGCTAATTTAGTTCATAATACGGGTTTTGTGTATAATGGATAGTGACTATTCAGTTTCAAGTGAAAATGAACCAGGCTCATCAAAAAGAGAAACGAAATAATGCAAAAAAACAGGAAGACAGAGAGACGTAATGAAAACGTTGCGCACCACTACCCACGAACTTGGATCTGGTTGATTTCACTGTTTTACTACTGTCTATGAACCTGAACTCTGTAGACTTCTTCGTGAATTTAATGAACTAAGAAACACTAATGCACAAAACGCTTACCCTAGTGGTCTTATCACTGTTGTTCCTGTCATGCGTAGACGCCCTCGAAGAAATAAAGCAGAGTCAAGGGTTAATAATGCTTCATTTAGTTGTCGTGTCCGATTGGTTGAAAATGGAATTATACGTGATGTTCCAGTTTGTCTTTACACGGAATTGCAGGTCGTCCAGTTCGGTATATAAGAGACTCACTAGTTGCAACTGAGAAATCGTCCATTTACATGCGTGGAAAACATAACACACGACTTCACACAACACAAAACAGAAAGTGACCGAGTTTATTAAGAGCTTTAAATGCCGCAAATCTCACTACTCTTTGGCAAATTCACAAAAAGTTTACCTACCTGAAAATCTAAATATCGCAAAATTACACAAAATGTATTCTATTGGCAATGTTGAAAACAAGGTTTCCTATGAATCCTTCCCAGAAATCTTTGGAAACAACTTCAATATATCGTTCGGTTATCCACGAAAAGATACTTGTAGTACGTGTGATTCCTTAAAAGCTGATATATCTTCACTTACCGCTACCATAAATTCCCACACCGAACAAATGAGGCAGTTAGTAAGTAATAATTTGGAGAAAAAGACACTACATTAAAAAAGGAGTGAGCTATTTTATAGTCTAAAGAGAACTTGGCGCAAACGTGCCTCGAAGCTGCCCGCTATCGAAAGTATTACGATGGATTACCAAAAAAACTTGCCCTGTCCAAATATTACGACAAATGATGTTTACTATAAGCGGCAACTAAATTTCATCAGTTTTAACATCCACATTCTGTCAAACTCCAATTCTATATTTTATACCTACGATGAAGTAAAAGAACTTGCCATTTTCTGTGACTCCTATGCAGGGAAAAATAAAAACATACAGTTATTCGGTTTTTGCATTACTTGATTACCAAGAAAAATCATTTTACTACTGTGAAATATTCCCGATCAGGGGGCATTCATACCTCGAGTGTGATAGAGATATCAGTCTCGTGAAGCAAAGAGCATAGACTGAGGTACCGGATGACTGGAGAGATGAATTGAAAAATTGTCGTGTGAAACCTACACCATTTGAAGTCATTGATTGCGGCAAAAAAATTTATTTTCAAGATTGGAGTACGTTTTTATCGCCGCTTTATCCAACGAACTGTCTCTTTCCAATTCGACCAGTCAGGATGCTCAAGTTTTGCGAACAGAATCGTCGAGTAGTTTTTCACAAATCGACATACATGGGCCTATACGCTAGTTCTAAAGTTGATAAGGTAATTCGGAAGAATCTAAAAAAGACGCAAAATGGTCAACAAAAACGAGAAGAGGAAACATTGAGAAAACCTCCTAATCTCAATTGAAAGTAAGAAATGGAAGGATCTGCAGGATTTGACCAAATTTCTAGAGAGAACAGTTCCAGGGCATTTTATCCACAGTTAATATCTCTTGATCATCCAGAAGTCAGCAGTGATGAATATGTCGATGACCCGCCAACAGACGCTTAAAGCAGGCCAAAAGTGGCACAAGTCCGGAGTTGAACTTCATGTTCTGTTTGTTACGTTACTAGTTTTGAGTAAAAGTTCATCTTATAAAATCTATTGTACCAATAAACAGACTGTTTAGCAAAGATATTCTTTACGACTGATTTTGTCATTAATTTTGCTTTCCAACAAGTAAGTAACCCTTAATTACCGATTTTCTCAAGATCAGTCCTGATGGACTATTGTCGTTATTCCCCGGTACCATTCAAATGTAAGCCTTCATAATATTTAAGAAGCTTTTATGCATGTGAGACAACTTGTAAAAGGTTCACTTGACACTTGGAATGTTAAGCAAGGCACTGCAGACATACACATCTCAACAGCCACTTACGACACAAATTTCACACGTATTCGTGAACCCAAGGGCACGCTGAGGTACAGCCTCTTGGTTTATACGAATATTGTTCAGTTGAAATGTCGAAGTGTCTTTCGATCAATCAAACGGGGAGGGTTTTCACTGAGTATCTTTTATTGTTTTGCTGTACTGGTACCCTTATAATCACGATAATAATTGTCATAAGCCAAAAACACCCAGGCGAGATATGCTTAACAACAGTCAAGGTAACGTTAGACGAGACTCAGAGTCAAACTTCCACAGCGGTATCCCGACTCCAAATCCTGGAGGCTGTTATGAGCCGAGTTGCCAGCTGGGAAATTACTGCTCGGTTTCCCCTGTCAGGGGGAATATCAGAGCGTCTTGGATATTGATACAACGGCCATTGGCCGATGTGTCATCCTGGGTATTTGTGACTGCCTAGCTTCCTCTCGAGGCAATCGCTGGAGTCTGACAGTGTCTCATGGCAAGATATGTATAAGGATTGTTACTTAAAGTTGTCATTCTGCTCGGTTATCTCTGAATCACAGGCAACGTGATATCCTGATTTCTGGGCCGCTTTTACTAACAATCAAAGTTTCGGCATATCTGTCTAAGCACCAGATTATTAAGGCATCCATATCGGGCGTGACTTCCATGCGGTAGGAAGCTACCGTTCCCCTGGTTATGGATATGGGTGTGACTTCCATACGGAAGGATGCTTCCGGTCCCCCATGCAATGTATTGTAATTTCTAATGATATACATAATTGATTAATGTTATGGCCATTACTATACTGTTTTATGATCAGTATCAACACAACTAATTAACATAATGAATATAAATTTGAGCTGTGCATGTCATGTGACGGTAGAATATGGAAGGTACTCAAAAGGTTTTTCACAGAATTAGGCTATCGCCAAGGAAGGACAACTTCCCTGTCGTTACGCCACCAAAAAAGGGGTTTTGAAATTATCCTGTCATTGAAGCTCTTGTTAAGTTGTTTATGTACTACCCTCGTAATAAATGTGAAAAGGTACAGGATAATGTTTGTAAGGTGTGATTGTTGTTTTCTCATGTTTGTCATCATTATGATCGTCGAATCCTATCCATCTTATACAAATAGCTACTACAAAAGTATAACTTCAACAATAAGGAAAAAAGTATACCAAGGACCGATTTCACAAAGATTTCAATCTAACGGGGTCTTCGACCAATTAGGGAGCAGCTTATAGAAATGCAATTTGACGGAATCTGTCAAGGCCCTCCTAATATCGCTAATTTGTATTGAAATATTGAATAAAATCATGAAAAAGCGGTTGCTGTATATATAAGGGTGCATTATAGATCTAATCTTATATCTTTGAGCTTTAGAATTAGGATAACTTTCATAGGTTTCCAATTTTACGAAAGACGGTCTGTTATTTAAATGTGCCAATGAAAATGTGAGAGGCCGATTTTCTAGCTATTATATTTAATAGGGTGTTGCCATTGTTTTTGACGACTATCCATGCATGACAATCTATTTTTGTCTCTATATCACGTACATAATACGTTTCTGTAGGAATGAACCGATTGATGTTATTTTGAAAAAAGCATATAAAACGTATTCCAACTGATTCATCATCTTTTGTTACATCAAAAACAATTTTTGCCAATTTATGATTTAGAAATTGAAGGAAATAATACAAACATGAATAAACAATCGACAATATTAAAAAACAAGAATGCTATTGAAAAATCAAACACTTTTTTACATTTTGACTGAATTATATGTCATTTCTTAATACTCAATAAGCTGGTGCTGTTTCAGTGACAAGCTATCATCTCATACTTTGACAATATTTTGTTTTCAACTTTTCATAGCTATTGGTTGCTTAAGTTTGTTGATTGGAACTTGAAGCATTCGCTGTATTTGACGGACTGTTACCCTATAGGTAGAGAATAACGGACTTTTGATTTGACAATCTTGGTGAAATCCACCCTTAGTGTACGTATTTTACCTGAAGATAGTAAAGTAGTAGCTTTCCAGTGCTCAAAAAACTGTCCAAGAAGAAATACACTGGCATCATATATGAGAATTTGTCAAAGCTAAATGCCTCCTTCTGACAATAATTATAAATCTAGTTTGGAAAAAATGTATAAGATACTAACCGTCTCAAAGTAGACTTCACTAGCTTACAAATATTTGTTTTCAAAAATATACCTTGAGAGAAAGATGATTTTAGAAAATTACTCTCATTTATTTTTCCAGAGAATCGTTCCTAAGATTTTTTCAAAAAACGTGTTTTTAAGTGCACTAGTGCATTTATAACCTGAAAACTTGGAAACAGTGCGCGTGACTTTTTTGACGTGTGTTATTTTGGAAAGGCACAAATACTCCCTTCACGGCAATATATGATTTGTGTCAATCGAATTCGCAGTGTTCCCAAAACAGTCGTCGAAAGTTGAAACAAAATGTATTTTTGAAAATTGTTAATCGAAGTTTATAAACTTTTTTGGGAGCAACAAATTTTTTCAAACTAACGTAATCTAATCTTGAAGGTAATTTTTTCGCCTACGTATCGAGCTCAAGTTTCTCCTAATCGGACAGAGAATGTGAGAGTTATGACGTGTTATGTAAATGAAGACAATTTCATTTTGGCCTGTGGATTGAGCCATCCTAGGTTACTGTCCTGAGGGTCACTATAATTAAATTTATTGTTCATTTTGTATGAAAATCTGTTCCTACCGTTTACTACTTCAAACATTATACTCTTATATGGTTTGTCGATAAAATGCAACACTGTGGCAGCGACGCTCAAGTCTGGAGTGTGGCAATGTGTTTAATGTTTGTTTTGTTCCTAACTGTCACTTTTGTTTTTTTGTGCTTTGTATATATTTCAAAAAAGTGCCCGAAAAAAGCTGCGCTACTTGTTTTGTACGATTAAACGAATTTAACAGAGTCTCACGGTCATACTTATCTTTTGGAAAGCCATTTGGATGTGGAGAAATCCTATCGATTATGTGACTGATTGCTAAGTTTGCCTGACTACAATTTAAGGAGGAAGACACGGCAAATCTGTGTATGCCGGCGTATCATCAGCGACAAATATCGCACCACATTCTTCCCAGTACCCAACAGTGGCAATGCGTGACTTTTTCGAAACTGTTATCAAAACCAGACGCGAAAAATCTTAAAAAAGTTTTATTTTGGCCCTCTCAGATATAAGTTTTTACTTATTTTACATACTGTATTTAAACTTTTTTTAAATTAAGGTAAAAGTTGTTGGACTGGGCGTCTGGGGCACTTGTTATATCTCATCGTCTTATGCTGTGACTAATCCAAGCCTTCCGAAAACCAGTAGACGTTTTGATGTTCGGATTTTTTTTAATCTTTTTTGGCAGTTATTGTTAACAATTCCCAGTAATTTGTCAGACCCCGAAATGGAAATTCTTGTTTGGCCAAAAAACATACAGCATCTGTGTGTGTGCTGCCTAAAAGCTTGGTTAAGATCACTTTCGATTCTTGTTTTGCCAAACTGAATCACATTGACTACACATCTCACATGTAAAGGAGAAATTTCGTGTCTGCTCTTTAGAACCCTAAAACTATTTAAATCGTTGCTGGTCCACCTATTTTCTGTATAAAACAGAAGGCATGGCCAACAATACAATCTGTTTTTCTTGCAACCACATAACCAAGAGTTTTCAATATACCAACTAAATTTAAAATATCGAACTACTTCTTTTTAATTCCTTTTTAAGAGTATCTAATATAAGTGTTGGTATTCCATTTTCAATTATCTCCTTTTTTTCTTCAAAATTATACAAGGAGAATGACTTTTCAAGTAGTTAATCGATTACGCAGCGACACTCATCCACGTTTAATTGCACGCACACTACAACCGGCAACCAAACGATTACTAACGAGGGAGAAGTGAGTAACCAAAACGAAAAATGGTAACAAGTCCACATAATAATCGTGACGGCCCAAGGACTGGGCCGACCGCGATCAGACACGAGCCAGTACCGACGATTCCCGACGGACTATCAAGTGTATCCATAAACGAAAATGGTAACGACCGACAATCAAGTCGAGGCGAGGCGCTTCATCGCGTTCGCAAAATCTAGACAATATTATAGGGCGCATTATTTTCGTGGGGCTAATCTGCTATATACTAAATTACTAGTGCATATTGCTGGAGGTAAACAAATAAATGAAATTATTCACAGTACTTAGTCATAGATTATTTACTTTTAAGATTTTTAACTGTTACCAATGGTAACAATGGTTACATGGACGCTCCGCCACTGGTACCCAAAACGAGAACCACCTACACCGAAAGCAGAATCACTCAGTTCTCGAGAAAATACCTTCGATTTCAAGAGTCAACTGTTTCCCAGGCACAGTACTATAAGTCAGACTTTGGAGCGCTAATGAATCATATAGGATTAAACGATTTTTATCGTGATACCAACTGCTTGCTTCACGTTTATAGGAACGTTGTTATTTGGAATCAGGTACGAACGTTATATATTACCGAAACCGCGGTAAAAACTTCGAACAATACCTCTCAAAAACGGAAGGTTTTTCATCTGTAATAATGTGAATGGCTTGTTTGTTGCATCTGGAGGAACTCATGATCCCAACGAGTTGCGTCTATTTATTGATGGTAGCAGTAACAGTATTAAGGCTGTTTTACTTCACAAAGGCAACAAGAAACCATCGGTTCTCGTTGCCCATTCCACAAATGTCAAACAAGCACGCGCTTCAATGAAGGAGCTACTTCTACTGATTAACTACAGTTCGTTTAACTGAAAAATATGCGGTGACTTGAAAGTTGTCGCTAGTCTGACTGGTTTGAAAGGTGGCTATACAAAAGACGGTTATTTTTTGTGTCCTTGAGATAGCAGGGCAGATGAAATATATTTCACTGAACGTGGTTGGCCGAAGCGTGTGGAGCAAATCGTAGGAAGGAGCAATGTTATCAAGAAAGCACTTGTTGACAAAAAAAAAAGTTGTTTTCCCCCAGTTGCATATAAATCTTGGCCTTATGAAAAAAATTGTCGAAGCTTTGGCGAAAAATCCGAAAAACACAGTTCTAAAATACTTGAAAACCAAGTTTCCAAAACTGTGTGTTTTCAACAGAGAAAATCAAAGCAGGTATATTTGTCGGTCCATAGATTAAAAAAATTGTTAGCTGACACAGAGTTTCAACAATGCTTAAACTATTCCGAAGCTAAAGCTCGAGGAGCTTATCAAAAAGTTGTTCAAGGAGTCTTGGAAGAGAACAGGAACAACAACGACAGTCAGTCAGTCATACATAAGAGAAAAAGGTTGGGAGTGCAAGCTTATTTTAGACCCGAAATGCAACTGTGTCAAATACTGTAAAATCGCACGCGTTTGCATTACGCGTCATAGCTTAAACATTTTTTTGTACGCTTCAGACAAAATTGGGCATGTTTAAGCTTACCTAGCTTATGTTAGTATTAACAATTTTTTGCTCCAAAAAACTCAATAAAAGGAAGCTTCAAAAATGCCTGTTTTCAACTTTCTACGGCTGTTTTGCGAACACTACGAATTTAATTGCCGTGAAGAGAATATATGTGGCTTTTGAGGGTTACACAATACACACGTCCAAAAAATGGCGCCTACCGTTTTCGGGATTTCAGGTAATAATAGTGCTACGGTACAAAAGGCAAGTTTTTGCAAAAATCTCGTAAATTGTGATTTGGAAAAATAAGTAAGCATCATTTTCGTTTTCAGCAACCTCAAATTAGTCTAGAAAACACCTTTTTGTCGGAGTACATTTTTCATGAAATCTAATTTTTTAATTATTGAGGAGAGGAGGAACGTAACACTGATAACTTCTCATGGATGATGCAAGGATATCTCGCTCCATCCCGGATGATTTTATTTAAATATTTTTTATGTATCTGGCCAATATTTGAGCCTGCATGGGGGTCTGTGTCTGTGTTTTTCTACAATTGTTTCCTCAAAGAATAAATATTTATTATATTTTGTACTGTTTCAATAGTGTTTGGTACTGTTGGTTTGCTGCTTCGTTATCTTATTTCGATTTTGCGCAGTGGAAAATCCTCCGCTATGGAAATTAAGAAAGCTTCATTAGTTGCTCTTAACGGAATCCGTCTATATTATAGGAATATCCCGTAGACCAAAAGCTGGACAAGTACAAATTTGGCTGAACCGGATAGGAAAAGGCCGGATGGATGGCAATACTATTCATGGCCAAAGTTGAAGACGTCAAACAAATCCATGAAGCTCGTTGATTTATTCATGCAGTTAGAGCTTGTTCTAATTTTAGACAAGCTGAAGGTGCGTTTGTAAATCAATCACTTGGCAATGTAAGAGTGCTTTTCTTGGCGGAGACAAAAATCTCAGAGACTGCACCGATTAACAATCTCAACTTCCCAAACTACGAGGTGCACTCCAATCTGAGAAAGAACGGGGGAGTTGTGGCTTTTGTCCGCAGCAGTCTTTCCTGCTCCAGGGATCTTTCTTTGGAATCAGACCGGAAGGACATTCTGTGGCTTCGCCTCAACTCCAAAACATCACCCAAATTTATTTGCTGCCTTTATCGCTCTCCCTCGAACCATAACTGGGATGACCTATTCGAATACCTCGCCGTCCAGGTCCACTTCCTGAACATCAATCACTCCGCTTCAGAGGTAGTTCTTCTCGGTGATTTCAATGCCCATAATGAGCTTTGGTTGGGCTCAAATAAGACCGATGCAGCAGTTCGTGCAGTCGAAGCGTTCGCTCTTACTCAAGGGCTGACCCAGCTGGTGACGAGCCCTACTTTTTCCCCCTCGCCTCGTCACACGCCAGTAGCCTGCTGGATCTCTTTCTGACCACGCATCCTGCCCCTTATAGCACTGTTGTCCTGGCAAAACTTGGCATTACGGACATGCCGACTGGGAGGGGCTCAGAGACTTCTTCTCTAGCTTTCCTTGGAGAGATGTCTGTTTCACTGACGCGGATGCGTCGACTGTCTGTTCTTCAATAACCGAAATTATCCACGTCGGAATGGAGGAATACATCCCTCACACAGTGAAAGTTCCTAAACCACGGTCCAACGGCTGGTTCAACATATCGTATGACACTGCTCGCCAGCAGATGACCAAGGCCCACAGAACCTACTTACAAAACCCCACTGTAGAGAACAGACAAGCCGACGTCGAGTCCAGAAACAAATATAACGAAGCGGTTCGCAATGCCAAAAACCAACATGATATAAAAGTTAGGCACAGGGTAATGTCGCAGCGCAATGGCAGTCGGTCTTTCTGGACGCTGGCCAAGCAGATTGAAAAGAACTTCTCACCACTTACGTGTCAGGATGGAACTATTGTATTCGACTCAAAGGCCAAGGCGGAAGTGCTAGCCAAATAGCCAAAATCTTTGCTGCCAACTCCACCATGGACGTCCCCACAAACGCCCAAGTGCCGTCAATTCAAAGGGTTCCCCACACTATGCGGGAGGCAACATTCAGGCATAAGACCGTAAGATGGGTGCTCTTGTCGCTCGACATCAACAAAGCTTCTGGTCCGGACTTGATTCCTGCCATTGTACTGATGAGATGTGCAGCGGAGCTTGCTCCAGTTCTTTCGAGTCTCTTCCAGATATCTTATGAATCCGGCACCTTCCCAGAAAACTGGAAATCTACTCATGTACAGCCCATCCCAAAAAAAGGATCTAAGACCGACCCTTACAACTACAGGCCTATAGCTCTGCTTTCTGTTATAAGTAAAGTGATGGAGAGGTGCATAAATCGCGAGCTTCTGGACTACCTCGAACGTCACAGCTTGATTAGCGACAGGCAGTACGGTTTCCGGCACCAACGATCCACAGGGGACCTCCTAGCTTACGTCACGCAACTGTGGAGTAAACTCATCCAGTCTCATGGTGACGCTCATGTCGTTGCTCTTGACATCACGAAAGCGTTCGATCAGCTGTGGCACGCTGCCCTCTTAAGCAAACTTCCATCCTACGGCCTCCCAGAAAAGCTCTGCAGATGGGTGGCTGACTTTATCTCTGGCCGCAAGATATCCGTCGTAATTGACGGATCCCCCTCTTCATCCCACAACGTCAACGCGGGTGTTCCCCAGGGATCGGTCTTGGCTCCAACACTGTTTCTCTTACATATCAACGACCGCCTTTCCTGCACGATCAACCCAATCCACAGCTTCGCTGATGACAGCACTCTACATGCAGGAATTCAGAGTGACAAGCCGATCTCTGCCGCTGAGCTGGAAAAAAGAAGATTAGCGACGACTTATTCTCTGACAAGAGACTTGGAGGCCATCACTGCTTGGGGACGCAACAATCTTGTACAGTTCAATGCTTCCAAAACACAGTACTGTACTTTGACGAACAAAAAGCGTCCTAGCGCTCATACAGTTTCGATGGACGGTCGAATTCTACCAAAGAGCCATTCATTTCGGCTGGTCGGAGTCCAGATCACCGAGGACCTGATCTGGCACGAACACATCTCTTCAATAGCTACAGCTGCTGGGAAAAAGCTAGGCTATTTGTTTAGGGCTAAGAAGTACTCTTCTCCGCATGACCTTCTCACTCTATACAAGGCCCAGATAAGGCCTAGCCTCGAGTATTGCTCACACATTTGGGGTGCTGCCGCCCCGACTACATTGTCCATGCTCGATGCTGTCCAGAGGAGGGCGGTCCGACTGATCGATGACTCTTCTCTAACAGACAGTCTCGGGACTCTTTCGCACCGGCGGGTTGTCGGCGATCTAGCTCTTTTCTATCGCTACACCAACGGGCTTTGCTCCTCAGAGCTCTCTTCCATAATGCCGCCGCGCGATGTGCCTGCCAGACAGACCCGCCTGACTTCGGCGTCCCTTCCTAACCGTGACAAACTTCGTACATCCAGAACTGGCCGATACGACCGCTCCTTTGTCCCGAGGGTGTCTAGATTGTGGAACAATCTACGGGAGGAAGCTTTTCCCAGTTCTACTAACCTTAGGCAGTTCAAAAATCGTATTAACAAAATTTCTTTGGGATCATCATAGCATTTAGGCTTCTGCCTGCGCGGCTGTTTCGATATAAAAAAAAAAGTAATGGAGTGTTTTCTACGACCATTGTAGTTATTGTAAGAGACCCTATGGATACGAGGTAGCATTTATCATGAAGAATATATATTCTGCCAATTTTGAGCACTCTTTGATAACCAAATCCAATAAACAAATAGTCAATAAGAATGACAAGTGACGGAACTCTTATTTCCAAGGTTTTGAGCTCGGAAAGAAAGGCACACTTTTGACGTTCCGGAAGGTACGTCAAGCAATTACGAACGCTAATTGTTACACGGTAATAATACAAAGTACACTCTAAAACAATTTACAAATGCAGCCTTGGTCGTCAAATTCCATGCTGCCAAATTTATTTTCTTTTCCATTTTATTGAACGACTTTTCAAATCAACTACATAACTACAGGATTCACCAATATTGGTTCTGTTTATGAAGTTCGTCTCAAAATCAAAATTACAGGTAAAAATTCAAAATATTAATATTAAATTATAAGTTTGTCTATTGATGTAAACACCGATAATCAGAATGACCTTGAATAAATTCCTGAAGAGTGTTGATATCAAATGTACAAGGTAATCCCTGTGTTACCCGGGGATCTACTACCTACTTTTCAAGTACGAAAAGATTTCCAGCTGACAATCTTATGCAACCATTCATACAGCATGTAGTACGGCTGCTTGCGAGACATTAAGAATAAGAGAGTGGAGTGTAACATTGGATGCATAGACCTTTTCTATTCAAGAAAGGCTAGGTGTATACTTATGTTTTGTATTCTACAGGGTAATAATAATAGGTATATAACGACGCAAAAAAAATTGTTGAATAAAATGAGAAGACAGTGGTGGTTTTATTATAATACTAGGTACTTATACGTTTTCTGGATACCCAATTTTAGCGTCATCTATAAGAGAGTAGCCATGACACTAAATGTTGGCCTAAAGATATCCAATTAAAATAGGCAATAGAAAGGTTAAAAAGTTGCAAACACTAATTATTTCTAATGTCTACGTGATGCTAATCAATGATTTTACATATGAAACAGATGAAGGTCCTGGGAATCCCAATCCCATCATCCTGAATTTCAGTAACCTAACTTGACCCGTTGAAAAAATGGAGTTGGGAGCTTTTTGAAAATCACTGTATTTGAAAAATGATACTGTATTATGTTACATAAATACCTTCATCCGGAGCCGCGCCAAGTTAGGCTCTCTGTAGTTTCTCCCTGCTGGAGTCACACTTGCTGTAGGTTACGTTATCGAATTTTAGGAGCTACAACGTTTTGCAACGTACTGGAGCGATCTCTAGCGACAGTAAAGGGAATTATAAGTAGGATCTTTAATAAAATAAGGGTTAATGGTACGCTGCGTATAGCTAATTGCCTTAGTGACAGTAGCATTTTCCTGCGGTGATACGAAGCTTTGTGGCTAGTAGAATTCATCCCATACCTTGTAGGAAACCTGGTTTCAGCAGGACGGAGCAATACGTCACAAAGCTAGAGAAATGACAAACGTATTTTATTCAGGGCGTTTGATCTTCCGGTTAAACGATGTAATCAGCTCTCAGTATCACCAAATGTTAACGGCTCTTGAGGCCTTGCTGCTGATTAGTATAAAAAGACTAGCTCCGTTTCATTTCGTTTTAGAGATATCGGGATACTGTTATTGCTCAGAAACCAAAATCTAGACCAGTCAACCTGTTATTCGAAGTTATAAGTTATTCGAAGTTATGTACATGGTTCTTATTGACCAAAAACCAATACGCATATTGCTAATTGTGTGATTTTTGTCTGAAAAGCATGGCATTAAGGAAAATAAGTAAGGGGTAATTTACTTCCTTTTTGAATAATCTGTGAGGGCACTATTTACCTAAAGAATGTGCAACAATAAAAACGGACCCCTTTGTGCGGCCTGTACGGAGTTTCGGGCATAAAAAATCGCTTCCTAGTTCGACTTCGTCACTATTGAGAGTAATCGTATGGTATTTTTTACCAGACCTCTTTGTCTCAGTTGTTTTCGATCTAAAGGAGCCTTCACTTATTGTTATTGCAAGTACCATTTTCAGCAAGGCAAATTAATGGGCGGACATTAGGTCTGCGGATGGTAGTAATGGAGTTGGGGATTTTCCCAATGATGGCAATCATTTCTCGTCTGCGATCTCGTCAATAATCCTTATGAACGCCGGACCAACTTGGTTGAGTTCACCCTTCTCACTGACCATGGGAATTCGGAGTCTATTTGTGAGTATAGCATTGAGATTAAAGGGCTCTACGTAGTGCTCAACGCTCAGGTAAGCAGTCCATGTTTTAGTGAAAATTAGATTGACAATTATTATACTTTTGGCAAAATATCACCGTCAGGTGTCATTCAGCTCACAACTATCCTAAGTAATGCCCTCGTACTGCGTGCGTTGTACAGGCTAGTAATGTAGGTATACAAAAAATTAAATAACAGGCTTTTGTGGACTTCAGCTAGCATGGCATATTTTGTACCAAGCTTTGCTGAAAAGCAGGATCGATAACTTATACAGAATGTTCTATGACAAAATGGACATAATGGTATATAGTATGGACCAACACCGTTCTATATCTGAAAATAAAAAAGTTGTGATTTAACTGTTTCGGATTGTTTAAAGACGACAAGCTATGATCACATACTTCAGGCACTATTGAACCGATTTTAATGAAACTTTCTACAATAACAAAATTTCCTAGAAGAAAAGTCAAACTAGTCAGACTAGTGGAAAGTTAAGAATAGGGCTCGGCTTTTCGTAACTTTTTCGTAGTCTAATGATGATTGTTGAAAATGCATGACTATTTACTAAAACAGTCAATGGATAATGTTGATTACTTACCAAAACATTGATTACTCCCTTTTAAAATATAGAATTGGAGAGGCTACATAAGAAATGGAGAATCTAACCGAACATGTATGGGCAACAGGACATAAGGTAGAATGTGAGGAAATCTCAATACTACACAACAGGATAAACATTACAAAATGGAGGTAAAGGAATCAGCATAATATATAAAATTTCATAGCAATAATTGTCTTTCTAGTTCTTGTGTGGACTGTGGCTCAACTTGGTTAAATATCCTTGAATAAAAGAGTTTTATTTCGCCTTCCCAAGGCCAAACTGTCTTGTCTTACTTTATTTTCTCACCGGATAAACAAGATAGTGCCCCTTATATGTCGAAGTACTTTTTTGCGTTTCAGATCCATGAATTGTAACAAGCTAGTTGAAGATTGCATAACAAATAACCGGTGTGTTACGCTTTTTCTATTGAGGGCTTTTGGCGATGGACGGGGATAACGTATCTGCTACATTTAAAAAAAACCACAGTATGTTACGAGCCCTTCCAAACCCTTGTAGTAACACACTGTATATGAAAATAAAGAGAAAATCATAAATGAAGTTTCACGTGAAACACAGGTAGATAAAATATACATATATTGTCAAAGTCATTCTACTGAAGAAGGTCACCGTTGTGACTGAAACTTTAGATAACAATACAGAAAATACATTCTTTTCAACACATTCGGTTTCAATTGGGCAGACAAATATGGGGATTACTCTTTTTTATGGTTTAAAATTTAAAATTTGTTTGTCCAGATATCTTATTTCTATCACTTTATGTAACACAAAACTAAGAATTCCATTCGGTACTGGCTTTATAAGATATTTAACTCAAAATTCCAGGTCCGGATTTAGTATTTTCTCAAATATCTGTATTTCATGTACCATAAATTGATCATTTAGCCAAAAAAATGGTATTAAAAGACTTAAAATCGATGGCAAAATCAATGTTATGCAACGTTTTTTATTTTTCGGTGTTTTGTTTGATAATTCAGTTCTATCAACTGATGTTATACAAGGTGTAAACGTTAGGATAGTCATTATTTAAATGGGTGATAGTGGTGGTTAAAAGAAGCAAAAAGTTTCATATAACATGGGGGTCTAAACGGCATTTTTTAAATGCAAACAATTGAAAAAATGGACTTACCACTAACTGTCTCAGCGCTTCACCTGGTGTGTGTAAGTTTTTTGAACGTAACTAAAAAATCCACTTATAAATAGGGAACACAATTTTGATACATACATTGCTTTTTTTCTGAAACCTACACTGCACTTTTGTTGCATTTAAAGAAGGTGTTCAAAGTGTCACCCTCCACTTTCTACACAAGCTTCATTACGACGAACCCACTTTCGTTACAATTTTAAAAAAGAAGACTCCATCTCACTTTAGAGCAGCCTGCTGACTACAAGCTGAGAGGTTTTGGTACATATAGATAACGTAAATGCAGCTGTGCATATTTTTTATAAAACATTATACAAAATTTTTGATGACCATGTGCCACTTCATAAAGTTTTTCGTCATAAATATCCTGTGTGGTATACAAGGAAAGCTATCAAACTTGTTAAGCATAAGTCAAAACTACACAAAGGGCATAAATGAACCGGAATCTTAGCTGACTACGAATTTTTTAGTAATACCAGACTGAAATTGAAACAGAAAATTAAGGAAGATTATCAATGCTACATTCAGCATATTAAAAACTGTTAAAGCTGATTCTAAATCATTTTGGTCATTTATTCACCAAAAAAAAAAAGAACCTCTAAAATCAAGATGATTTATAATAATGAAACGTTTAGTGATTTTAAAAGTGTAGTCAATGCCTTTGTTAGTTTTTTTGAGAGCACCCTCACTTCGGCTGTCAATGATGCCGAAGAGAACCAAACATTCAGTCCCGATCTGATTGATACATTGGATGTGAGTGTCGAGTCAATAACTGGTGTCTTAGAAATCATCTGCATTTAAATATCTTCAAATGCAGAATAGTAACCTTTAGCCGACGTTCCACCATACTATATCCTTATACAATTAATGGTACAGGCCTTTCGAGAACTGACTCAATCAGAGATCTAGGCGTTTGCTTTGACAGTCAGTTAACATTCAACTCACATATTAATCAAATTATTATGAATGCGTTTCGATCATATGGCTTTATCATAAGAAACTGTAAGCTTTCTACTGATCTGTCGCCACTAACTTTATTGTATTCACGTCTAGTCAGGTCGAAATGAGAATATTGTTCACCAATATGGAACCCAATTTACAATATCTATAAAACATGTATCGAAAAGGTTCAACAAAAATTTCTAAAGTACTTATCTCTCAAGGTTGTTGGGGTATATCCACTAAGAGGTTGTGATTATGTGATTTCAAACTTTAGACAGCCATCTGTTTGGTTTTTGCACATACTACTAAATAGCAAAATTGACTCTGTTGACCTGTTATCTCAGCTAAATATCTTTGTACCGAGACTTCATGCTAGAGAAAGAGCTCAAACAAATATATTAATGAAAGCACCTATTAATCAAATGTGTGCAAGCGCCAACAAACTGTCTAACGTCTGTGACATTTTCTGCAGCAGTTTTTCAGAAATAAGAACCCAGTGTCGTGTCAATTTGTAGTTTCGCTAAAGTTAGCTTTAGATGAATTTAGTACATTAATTCTTTTCTATTGCCCATTGCTCTGTAAATGGTGTACCTATGCTGTTGGGCAATATATGCTTTATTATTATTATTCATATTATATGAACTAGTCCAAGGGAACGGTTTTATGATCAAATATAGTGAAGTTTACGTAAATTTAGTCTGTATTTCTTACGAACGTGTAGACCACCTGACTATAGGAACTAAGTTAAACTCACTCAGAACATTACTGAGCTTATCTATATCATAATTTTGGGAAAACAAATTTACATTAAGATCGCCAGATAAAATCATATTAAGTCGATGTTTGTATAAATGATTCATCATAAGACAGACAAAAAAAGGGATATCCCTAAATGGAAAGATGTAGTGGCTACCTCTCTCGGTTATGCCTGGGACGTCGAAGGGTTATTCTGAAAGAAACCAGCATTGCACATTTAAACACACGTTCTTTTAATTTCGACAGTCCTGCTCTGCAGGCTCACATGGACATGGCAACACCTAGCGAGGATGGAGGAACCGTGTTTCCTGCTTTAATTAATGCGAAAAGCCTTTCTTGTTAATTCCCTAAAGTTTTGCGGAAAATGGTATGTGCTGCAATAATAACTTCGAGAAATATACTGCCATTGTAAAGTTGAGTGATATATCTTGTGTTGGTGAGTGTCAGCGTTAATTGTGCTTAATAAATTCTGGCCACGGCGACATGTAGTACGTCTCATTTATAAATCTAACGAATTAAGGGTGTCAGATACCCCCAGAGGCCGATATGACAAAAAGGCTTAATACTCTGATAATATTTCTTGAACGGATTTGACAAATTACAGCTGACTGATGTTGCCTTCATCGTGAAACGTTCCTTTGTAGTCTTTGATGTCAAATATTTTGGCGTGCAATTTGGGAAACAGTATTCCTAGGGTGCATTGTGAGTTGTACGCGTATTTCATGGTATATTCTCCTGTATAGTTTTTGTGATAGAACTTGGAAAAAATATTATCACAAATAAGTTAAAAAACTATAATATATCTCATTCGAGCGTAATAATAATAATAATAATAATAAGTTCAATGGGTTATACATACGACGTTATGAAGTCCAATCAGAGGTCAGGTACGACTTGATGTTGCCCCAAAGTTTTTGTGAGGTACATCACAATCATCAACAAGCAAAATCTTAAATATGGGTTACTTAAACATTTCAAGTGGTGAAGACCAAATGTACAAAACTGAATACAGTAACGTCTCGTCGGACATCACCCTCGTACAGTAGTAATTTCCAATGTGGAAGTTGCGAGTTGAAAATCCCCAAGCAATGCTGATTGGTAGTTGACGTTTTACTTCCACGCCAATTGACGCAGAAAAATGTAATCGCAAAAAATGGTCGAATACGTAATATTATATTTTTGGGTGTTATACGACATATGGATGTCAAAAAACATTGTTACTTATTTACGATGACCTATTTATCTGTCTGCCTGTCAATGTCAGTCCTACCTGTTAGCTTTTTTTTATACTCCAGCTACCATGTAGGGCTAAGGCCTAAACATCCATGGGGTACCGTGGGACTATAGGGAATGCAGGGGAAAAGAGGGAGGGACGCCACACGGACTCTAGCGAGGGAACACGTGTGCATGCAACATGCACACATTCTGACTCCGCCTACGAGATCCGCCGGGTGGTACCTCCGCGTTCGACAGTCAGAGACCGTCTAACACCTACGGACAATCACAACATCCATAGCCAAGAGAAAAATGTCTCTTGGGACGGGATTCGAACCCTCGCAGCGCACGGCGACTGACCAGGAGACGAAGCGTCTACCGCTGCGGCCACCACTGCTGCTTGGCTTCTGTATAACTCGGAAAAGTGCCGCTCGGATTTGGATGAAATTTTGACGTAAGGTTTTGACGCCTAGTCAATGACACTAGAAAAAATCCCCCAAGCTCCGCTGCTTGATGTTTCAGGGCACCTAGACCATTGTTTAAAAGTCATCTTGAACGGTCAAAAATTGGTGGTGGGGAATTACAAAGGAGTAAGGTAGGTTATATCTCAATTTTCTGATATTATTATAACACGTTTAACTCCTGTAATCCTATGCATCTATTAAATTTTTCACATATAGATTCCCTGCCCTTATGACCTACAACATTTTTGATACTTTTGTCAAGCGTAACGAAAATAGGAGATATGTCTGTAGCGAGATAGTAGATGCCGCTGGCAGTTTAACTGATGAAAGTGTGAAGTCAACCTACGTACGTCTTGACTTATTGGACTTTTGCACAGATGTAAAGGGTGTCCCAAAATTAACGCAAGATTTGAATTAAATAGAAAATGCCATTTTTAGTCTTTTAATAGTTATATTTGAAGGGCTTGGGGCAGTAAGGGACCTAAGCCACATTTTGATGAAAAATTAGATTTCCATACGAGCGAACTCGTTGAGTAGGTATCTATGTCTGAAGTTGATTTGTTTGATGATCCGCTGGTAGATGTCGCTATAATCCATGAAGAGCGTTTTTGACAGATTGGTTTAGTCTACAAATTTTTACGCCGAAAAGGACATAAGCCACATACATTTCAAGATGGACGCCAAGCGGAAATTGTTCGCGGGTGAAAATAATGGATGTTTTAGTGATTCGGAGAGCGAAGATGGTTCTGAATTTGGATCAGATGATAGTGTAAAGGACAGAGACTATAATCCGACTAGCAGCAGTTCTGACAGTGACTCCGAACGAGAAACTCAGGTGAATAAATAAACTTGTGGCTTGTGACCTTAATGCCGTTATAGATGTGGCTTATGCTTTTTTCACATAGGAGTGCAATTTTTTAATATTACTTCTGCAGTATTACTAGATTATGATTTCAGACTAATCATTCCTCAGAGTATATCGTAATCCTAATTTACAGAGGCCATTTTTAACAGCAAATAACTCCTGAACACATGATAAAAATATGTAATTTTGTGCAAGTGGCTTATGCCCTTCTTCGCCAACTAAATTGATGTCTGTGTCTTGTGACGTTTTTCAGTATCCGGGAATAGCGATAACTTTTGCAAAATAGAACTGAGATTTAATGTCACAAATAATTTTAGTTATTATTATGATAATCAACTGAAATAGGCATTCGTCAAATGATGTTTTTTTGTAACAATAAAATGGCTTTTAGGTTGCTGTAAGCAGAGGCAAGATGTTTACTCCAGAAAAACCAAATAAATCGAGATGGAGAAAACGTAATATTGAAGGCAGAGCAAGAGTGAAATCGAAAACACGCAGAAATCTTGGCCACAGTTACATAGATTTCAAAGGTCGACAACGAGAGTCTAAAGTATTAGGTCCACCATGTCAGTGCAAAAAGAACTGCAGACAACTGCTCCAAGAAACTGCTTCTACTATATTCCATGCATTTTGGGACTTGAACTCGTATGACGAACAGAATACATATCTATTTTCTACTGTGAAGGTTATACCTAAAAAGAGAAGCTACAAAAAAAAAACTAAACGCGCGGAATCGGCTCGACGAGTAACAAACCAATATTTTGTCAAAGTAAATGGAGTTGACATTCAAATATGTAAGACTGAATTTTTATCGGTCCATGGACTTCAAAACTCCAGTAAGCGATTAAAACTTATCGCTCAGCAAATTGTTGAAGGCAGGACAACTCCAAAAAGGGACGGTAGGGGCAAACATCAAAACAGACCCAACAAAATTTCTGCAGAAAGAGTTCAGTCTGTTCATGACCATATTAAAGCCATTCCGAAATATGTGAGCCATTACAGTCGGAAAGTTAATCCAAATAGAGTTTTTCTAAACCACGACCTCAACATATCTACTCTCTACAAGGACTATTATGTTGAGTGGTGCAAAGAACGTGGAATAGCACCAGTAAAAGAAGATCGGTATAGACGAATATTCTGTTCTGATTACAATATAGGATTTAAGTTGCCCAAGAGTGATACTTGTCAATACATGCGACTTCCTTAATAATCAAATGGAAGCAAATAAAGAAAACCTGGAGGAATTCAATGAATTTAAAACACAACTGCAGCTTCATCAGACGAGAGCACTTGCCATGCAGGATAGCTTGAAAAAAGAGGTATCAGACAATGCGAAAAATTCCACGTGTATAATATCATTTGATTTACAGCAGACTCTTCCCACGCCTTCGCTAACTGTGGGTCCTGCCTTCTATTTACAAAAGCTTGGACGTACAACCTCGGCATACACGATTGTGTCACTGGCAAAGGTAGCATGTTTTTGTGGGCAGAAACTACTGCAAAAAGGGGATGTGAAGAGATTGCAAGCATCCTGCTGAAATACTTACAAGGTATATCTTCCACTAAAGAGCACTTGGTAGTTTTCACTGATAACTGTGGAGGCCAGAACAAAAACTGGGTAATCATGTCTTTGTGGTTGCAACTTGTTCGCGAAGGATTCTTCAAGTCCATAGAGCACCGTTTCCTTATTCCTGGCCACACTCACTTGCCTTCAGATAGAGACTTTGCCATCATTGAGAAGCATAAGAGGTACATCAAGCAGGTATACTGTCCAGAAGACTGGGTGGATATCGTTAAGAAATCCAACAGAAAAAGCCCATTTGACACAGTCTTATTGGAACAACATGACTTTTATGCATTTGATTCCATCTCTATTACGAAAAAACAATCTACCGTAGATAAGGAGGCAGTCAAATTTAATGAAGTGCGCTGTTTCAAGTTTGACAGTGAACATCCCAATTCTATGTTCATAAAACATACCCTTAACGGAGAATTTCTTGAGGTAAATGTGGGTAAAAGAGGATCTCGGCTGGGAAGTCAACGAACCCTGACAGATTTGAGAAGAAAATACAATGGACCTCTAGCACTGAATGACAAGAAGATCAAAGATCTGAAAAAGCTTCTAAAATATATCCCGCCGATTAGTCAGCAGTTTTTTGTTGATATTGTAGGAAATACAATTGAAGCAGAGCCAGGCAGTGAACAGCCGAAGGAAGGAGAAGAAGAGGCTGAAGATATAGATGGCGATGATGAAGAAGTGAATTTGGACTAAATGAGTGATTCAAGCTATCATCAGAATGCATTATTTTTTTTGTAATAAGGCACCAAGCCACAAAATTTTCAAAAATAAATTTTTTCTACGGAAATGTGTCACAATTTTTCGAATTAGTCGCCACCAAATCCTAGTTACCTGAGTTGGAAATGTATTGCATCAGTTCTAGCCGATTGTTGCAAAAAACCTGATTTCAGGATTTACACAAAACTTACAATGCCTTTTTTCTCAAAATAAACCCAATGAGGCTTAGGTCCCTTACTGCCCCAAGCCCTTCATTTTTATTGACTCATAAAGTACATAGGATAGGGTTATGTATGGAATAACACATCGGACAAATGGCCTCCACGGCTTTGCATGCACATGCGCACTCTTTTGTCGAAATTTTCCATGACCCTTCTGCATAAATGTGGCTGAATTTCGTTGATGCAGCGTTGAATCTCCTCCTTTAATGCACGGGTGGTTGTGGGCTTGTTGACATAGACTTGTGATTTCAAATAACCCCATAAAAAGAAGTCTAATGGTGTTAAATCACACGATCTAGGAGGCCAATTTTGATCACCGAAACGAGAGAGTACACGACCGGGAAATGTCTCATGCAGTAATTGAATTGTTTCACGGGCTGTATGACATGTGGCACCGTCTTGTTGAAACCACATATTGGGTACATCAATATCATTCAATTTTGGCAGAAAGAACTGTGTAATCATGTCGCGATATCGAGCACCAGTAACAGTCACTGCTTGACCAGCATCATTTTCAAAAAAATATGGCCCAATTATGCCTCCAGCCCAAAATCCACACCAGACAGTCACGCGTTGTGGGTGCATTTCTTTTTCGACAATCACACGTGGGTTCTCCGAACCCCAAATGCGGCAATTTTGGCGATTGACAAAGCCATCAAGATGAAAATGTGCTTCATCGCTTAGGATGATTTTGCTTGAAAAATCAGGGTCCATTTGTTGATGTTCAATAATCCATTCAACAAACTCTCTTCTCTCTGCATGGTCATTAAGCTTCAATTGTTGTGTTAATTGAAGTTTGTAAGCATGAAGACACAGATCTTTGGTGAGTATACGCTGTAGAGAGGTTCTTGACATTTGCAATTCTTGTCCACGACGTCGAATTGAGGTTCCTGGATTGTCCGCAACACTCTCACGCACTGCTTCGATATTCACATTTGAACGGCTTGTTTTTGGACGACCAGTGTGTTTGGCGTCTCCAACGGATCCAGTCTCCATGAATTTTTCAATTAATCTCTTCACAGTTGACGAAGTTAAAACACTATTCCGGCCATATTTTGTATGAAATTTTCGAACTGCAGCCGCCAAGCTTTCACTATTTTTGAAATATTCTTTAATAATGAAGACACGTTGTTCTATCGTGTAACGCTCCATTTTTCATAACCCTATACTGTTAGCTGTCAAATTGCTTTTTTTCAGGGTTGCCAACACTTCACTGCACAAATGGCGGCAAATTCAAATCTTGCGTTAATTTTGGGACACCCTTCATAGTCATACACTGGCATTGCCAGACTTTAATTCAAAAAAAGGAGAGTGACCTAGGTAGGCCTTGAAACTATCAGAGTGTCATTTCTTTCGCAGAAAAGATTTATCCCAGCATCACTCACTTGAGATGAGATTTCAAAATAAAATGCATGTTGTCATTGTTACTTGTTCTCTTCCACAGAATGGTAGGTCATATTTTCGATTCGACATTTTTTTCAATTTCAATCGCCAACTTTATTTTTTCATATGGACGCTATATTGGAATTTTGTAGGTTTAAATGATCCTTTCGATCCTAAATTCAGTGATGTATTTCCTGAGTTGCCATGGATTTGCTGTCGGATGAAAATTATAAGGAAATAAAAAGATGTAGAAAAACCCGAACACAACATGAAAATTTCATTGATGGTAATAGCAATAATAATCATAAATCAGCAGAGCTAATCATAGCAGATGTTCAGATTGTCCTTTATTGTGTAGGTAAAGCCTGACTCTTCTCTGTACATTGTGCACTGCTCGATTTATTTCTCTTCTTCTCGGTCCTATAAATTCGGTTGCTATGTTCAATTTGAGGTCTGGTCTGGTGTACGAAACAAATAAAATCTGATGATTTTGAGGCCTTCCTAGAAAGTTCCGTTTTTCTGAAGGCTAAGGAATATGACATATGATACATTTCTGAAATAGGAATTACAAGCTCTATTCATCTATTCATCAGGCCAAAAATCCAACATGGTGACCACACGAAAAGATAAATTTGATGCTGGAGGACAAATGACTAAACGCCATACTGCCATTCTAATCGCACCATCTTATAGATCAGGAAAAGTGGCAACGTTAATGTGCAATTTATCTTGACATCCCACTACAATTAAGGTCGCAAAAAAATTAAAACGATTTATTTTGAGAAAATTTGGTTTTTTCGTCTCTCACCGGAAGTACTTTGAATTTTGAAACTTTCTAAGCGGCATTTTGTTGATTAGCCAAATACGCTACTTAAGCGACTTTGCATCTCTTACAGTTTCCGAGATCGCAATGGTGAGTATGGAGCTTGAAACATCCTGTATAATCAAAGATTGTTATGTGTGTGGTACCATTAATATCAAAAAGGTACCAATAGAAGGAGTTTTGAAGGTTTAGACTAACCGTCAGCAGATTTAATTCGTATTCCCAAAGTTCTTTATATTATACATCGTATCAATACCCTTTTTTGCTAGATCCCTCCAGTTGATAAAATTTACATTCGAGGTATATATTTTTATAAAATAATTGTTTTTACTTAAAAATGCGCTGAATGTCACATTCGCGCTGTCTAAGTGACATTGCTACTTTGTCTGTCGTCTGTTCTACATTCCTTGACCCCTTCATAACTCGGAGTATAACGCTTGAACTTTGATGAAATCCTCATACAAGGATACCAGCAATCCAAGGCCAAAAAATCTTCCTAGTGTTTGAAATATGCCGAGTTGTGTGTAGGTAAAGGTGTTTTTCATGCATTAACGGTTTTAAAACATTACAAATTTCGTCGTTTAACGTTTCTTCACTTTCTGGTCGCTTAAAGGCGGAGTAAAAAATTTTGGGAATTTCATAGAACTAATCACGGATAATCCACATTCCACCAGTCACTCGTGATGCCTAGACTTCTCCAATACCTATAACCTGAAAAATATCATGATTGCGTGGGAAGTTCTGAGTCAAAGTAACGCGCGAATTTTTAACATTAGAATTGAAAATTAATAATATTGCTTAGATTCACGTACGCATAAGCAAACTGTTTCAAGCAGATCACTCCGGATTTTTTGTGCACACCTGAACCAATCAGCGCCAAGCTGCAAGCTGTTTTACACATGTCCGAGGCCGCAGAGCGTAATAGCAGGGAAGAACGGGGAGGACCAGGTAGTTGATTACCGTTGTCCTTTATTTGTTTAATTACTTAGAATCTACAAGACTGGAGGGTCCAAATTAGCAAGGTACACCTTTGAGCGCGCTTAATTGCAACCAACCAAGCAGCCGCAGGTTGAGTTCCTAGATAAGTAGAACACTGTACAAAGTGTACCCAACTGTGACTACTTTTGAGACAACAACACTTCGAAATATATGTGTGCAGGTGTATGTAGGAAATTAGTCGTAGTTGAAAAATTCTCACTCACGGGCTCCATTTTGTTCATCTACTACATATTTCTTGGGATCAATCAGTTAAAACATACCTGCCTACTGGTCTCGTAGGACGAGGCTTTTGTTGGTATTCATATGTAATCCCGATAGTTACTTGCCCATGCTTTAGTCATTCTTCCACCGATGAAGTGATAGCCAACACAATAGTTCAGCTAGTAGGAAATATTTAACTTGCGATGTGGGATTCCATCAGATAATAGGACAGTGCTACGATAGTCTTTCATCTTTATCTGGTTTCCTGGAAAAAGCATATCCTCCAGGGCAACCACCGTACACATACACAGCTGGGCATCATATGGAGTAGCTTTACCTGGTGAATGTACCGTTTAGCAATGATGTTACCAGTCTGAACGGAAGCTGGATTGTGTGATTTGACAAATTGAAGGTATGGAGTCGAATTACAGGTCGTACCTTGCCATTATGCAGCGGTAGGCATCATCAGACCATGTTGCCATTTATCCAACATAATTATATTAACAAGTATTAACCAATACATCTATACTATAAAATGAACGATTTAATAATAGAAAGATAGATTGACCTCAAAGGCATACTTAACGTACTATGTTAGTCACAGGCGACTACTCCAATGGCGCAGCTTGTTACAGTCATCACGAATAACACCATATACCATCTTTTAACTTGCTATTTAGCGCTGTCAGTATGCGGAATGTATAGAAATAATAAAAATATGTAGATCCTTGAGCTTTGTTGGCTGGCGTTCAGTTTGTTAATAATATAAAAAAAATTTGTTCCTGAAAATCTGTAAATATAGATTTTATTCTGTATTACATAATTGACCATGTATGGAACAGCTATTTCTCCACCAATGAGTTTCTATTTAGGGTAATTAAGATGCAGCTAAAGAGCAATTTGACGCGACTGCTAATAGTGCCAGTGAGGTACTATATTGTCTGCCGAATGTGGACGAACTTCATAACAAAGCTCGGCAACCGTGTGAGATCGACATATAGGGGAGAAGCTTCCACAGCGATGGACCAACGCTAATTGCATTTTAATTGCACTTTATATATTTGTAAACATCTGTACATATTTTCTAAATTAGACATTCCACATTCGACTTCAATCCTAATACCACTATATTATCTGAGCAACTGAATTCTTACTCCGCTCCTCCAAAGTTGCAGCAAACCAGTATATCGTCGGCTTAAGATGCAAATGACCTAACTCCAAAATCCGAAATTGTTCAGGAGATACAAAAAACTTCACAGAGAAAAAGAATTAGTAAAACAAAATTAGTTTCCAGAATATTTTATTTTTATTTATTGCTAGATACGAGAAAATAATGGTGATTATCAAAATTAGGTTTTATTTGTAAAAAATTGGGTGTTAGGAGATTTGCGTTCTCTATGCATGGTGTTACAAGCAAGAGATAGGCAACTGCCTGATACATTGTGAAACTTAAATTATTTATAAAACTAAGCTTTAAAGAAGCAAAAAAGACAAAGATGAAGCATTTTACAAATGTGGTAAATTATCATAAAAATAATGAAAGTCCTTAAGAATAGAAGATTTAAGGTACATTAAATGTTGAAACATTTCGGATTTGATTGGTATGGGAGTCGGATACATCAACGGCAAGTCTTCTAAATTCCAGATGTTTTTATCTTTTTTCTTCATTCTAAAAGGTAAAGGTGTCCATTCCTCTGTATGCCTGATTTTGAATAAAATTCCGTTTTCGTTGTATTGAAGTGCCCTGATATCTGTGACACTCGGATCACCTGCCGTTCTGCCAGGACGGATGGAACTAATGTATTGAACTTCTTGGAAGTTTTTAAAATAAGTATGATTTAAGTACTCCACCCGGTAGGGTTTCGGATTTATACGAGCAGTTTGACAAACATTCACATAATCTGCTGGCACATTTATAACCTCATTTTTTAGTTTCCGCTCGATTGTAGAGTGCATTGAATCGCACTCCATTTGCGTATGTCCTTTTTCTAGAATTTTTTTTTCAATTGTAATCCCATAATTTTGTGCGAAATTGAAAAGTGCATTGGAAAGAATTGCATTTCTGTTTTGTCCAGTACATTCATCACTGTACAAAATCACTTTACTGAAGGAGTCTTTTTGGGGTACAATATTAGTCTCTAAAAACTTGTAAATGATGGTTGCAAATGTGTTGGCACTTAGTCCAGCATGACCCTCATGCAAGAGAAAACAATATCCATCCAAGGATTTAATATCCATGATGGTAAAATTATGCACTATTAACTTTGTCTTATAATAACGAGCACTGACATTGGATTTTGGACTCAGTAAAACTGATTGCAAATCCATCGTAAAAACCTTTACATCTTCTTTTGTTTTGTCAACCCCTTTTTGGTTTCTTGCTTCCTCCTTCTTCTTTTGATGTTCTTGGTACGTAGCTTCGTCAATATTACTAGTTTTGTAGCCTACGCATGTGTTACACTCGTCCTTTTTGGGTGAAAAAAGTGCTAGATTGAAATCGTCGAAACTGTTGTTAAAGGCTGCAATGGATAGTGGCTTTGAGTCATTTCTCTTGCACCAGTCATTGGTATAAAATCGATATAATTCCATTTTTGATTGCCAATTTCTTTCAAGGTATAATTTATTTGTGGACTTTGTACAATAATGTGATTCTAGCTTTGGTAGAACCTTAAAGAAATTACATAAATGTTCCTTCTGTTCATTGATTTTCGCTGTTCTGGGATTAAGTTTTTGGTAGGAATTATCGTGCGTATCGTTGAGGTTATTATCATCTACCAAATCATTTGAAGCATAGTGTGATTTATTTTGTTCAATCACCCAATGTGCAACAGTTCTAGGCGCAATCTCAAGTGTGTTGCAAAACATCGTTTTACAGACTCTTATTTTGGAAGTTGTGTGAAGAAAAGAAACATAGGAGAATTCTGTTCTTGATTCGTTCTCTTTTTTTCGGTCCCTAGCACTTGAAGTACTTTTCTTTTCAATCAGTGTCCTTAGAAATAGTTGTTTCTCGTTCCACAAAAGATTCCACAACCTTGTGAAAATTTCTGTTCTTTGCTTTTCTGTTATATCATTGCATTTCATTACTGATTTGCACCTAGGTCCTATAGCTTTTGATTTTTTTGGAATGTCATAATTCCATTTTTCTTCTTGCCTTTTCTTACCAAAATACTCCTTTCCTTCCTGTCTTAATATCTTATTTTTATTTTTCTTCCATTCTTTTTGGTCTACATGACGTCTCTTTTTGCGTGTCCTTGGAAAGTTTTCCATTAAAATGCTGTTTTGGGACTCCTCTAATAGCCCATCTTCACTTGATATAGTTTCATTTTCACTGAGTTGATATGACTTATCTGATCTACTACAGGCTTCAATATCTTCCAAAATAGAGTTTTGGGCTTCTTCACCAGGAAATAATTCGTGAACAAAACTCTGCTGAATTTCTGGGTCAACACTAATTTCACCCTGATTATTTGACCACATATAATTCAAGTTAGACACTTCTTGTTCAGCTAGGGTGAGTAAATCACCATCAGTAATTAAATTGTCATCAGCTAATAAGTAATCAGTAGATGCTGAGGTACTGACTAGACTACTATTATCAGTAAACAAAGTGGAGAAATCCTGGTCTTGACCAAAATTATCACAAAATGTTAACACACTATCTGTTTTTACTTCACTTTCGATATTGGCCTTAACTTGAATGTCTTTTCTAGCCAATAAAAGCATTTTAGACGCACGAGATTGGGGATTAATTCTGAAACAGATAGAGTTGATTCAAAAGTATACTTGTATGTACAAACTTTATTATAATTCTGTCTCTTTACTAATTGTACAACAAATCGTATACAAGCTAATCATTTATTATTAATTGATGAATAACCAAAAAGTTCCCCAAATAGCCTCATAGCAACCAAGCAAAAACTCAAGTGTGTGTCTTTTAAGTCAAATTTTAAATTTAATGTTTTATATTATTGTACTATATTATTTTTATTTTATATCATTACTTATATTTATTATTATATTATTGACAAAAAATGTTGGAAGTAATTACCCCGTAAGTACAGCGCAGCGAATGGCCTAACTCCTATTAAATATAATACTATAATTGCCTAACTCCAACATGATGTTTTAAAATCAGATTTACCTATCAAAACACAAAAAATAAATACTAAAATCATGTTATGTAGACAGTTTGTCTATTAAAAGTAACACTTATCTAAAAAAATTATCGGTACTTACCTTAAATATCGCTTTGGGCACTTTTAATTAGCAATAATGTTTCACTAGCTGGTGCTATCATATAACCACCGGGAGTTAGGCAAATTGCATATTGTTGCAGAATAAGCGGGAGGTAGGACAGTTTCGACTGGTATTTTTTAGCGGCAATATTGACATTTGTCATTAAAAGTGGAGTTAGGCCATTTGCACCTTAAGCCGACGATATCACGGTTCCAGTATGTCCGAACAGTCAAATTGGTCCCACATATATCCAAGTTGGTGTGAGATCGTCTGGGAATTTTTAATTAATTGTAAAGTCGAAATCCGAAATCTGAAACTCACACAGTAAAGGCACAAATGCAATGGAAGTTGTACTTTCCCATATGTTAGAGATACCGTCTATTTCAAACAAAGCTCGTTTGGAATAACTCTAAGGGCATCTCCTGAAATGCCCTCGAAATGTGATGGTGCTTATACTATAAGGGGCATTTGTGGAATACGTTCTTGGCTTATCTCCCCGCTGGATCGCTAGGTAGGCAAGAATGTTCTGAGATTGTCCTTTCAGTCACTACTAAGTTTACGAAACAAGCAACCTTCTAAATTGCGAAGGACTAATTTTCGCGTAGGTATTTCTCATAGAACAAACAGATTTTGCGTCGTGTCCTCGTTTATTGTTTACCTCGAATTGACTATTTACCATTAGGTACAAAAGAGTATTTCAATGTAATTAAGTCCTCAGCTGTTTTATGCCAAGAACCTTTCAGCCTTCGGAATACGGTATATATTTAGCTTGTTTGTTTTCGTTTTCTTCCATTGTCAGCTTGTCTGTTTTTTAGGTTCCTTCTTCGCCATTGCAGTTCCAGCACCAATAATACGTATGCGTAGTTAGGAAGAAAAAGGACACACACATTTTTATAATGTTTGATCTGACTTGACGAAAGGATCTTAGGGCCATATCATCAGTAACCTACAATTGTAGGACGCCTTTATGGTCTCCTTAATTTTCATAGTTTTTTTCACTCGTTCAGAAAGGCTGGGGTATTTCTAGATTTCTACTGTTCCGTGTCAGCGTCAGTGCTCTTAAGCCGAAATTGTAGCAGGACATCTTACATCAAAAATATACAATCTTGACATGGCCATCAAGTCACTATGGGGTGCTCACAAGCCTCACAACTATTTTGCAGCAGCAAACTGTTTTCGATGTCTTGATTTTACTTTGCAATAACCTTGAATGTCATAGTAATGGTCGTAGTCACGCTCATACTTGGTCGTCACATTTCCTGCCCTTTCGAATCCCGGTGTGTTTGAAAATATTCGATTGACCCTGAAATAACCTTAGAAATCGCAGTCAATGTTATGGTAAAGGTCATTTTTCTCCGTCCCTTAACTTTCATTTGGAACTTTTTTTCTAGGATGCGTAAGCATTCAGTTGAGGAGATTAAAATGAGACAGCCGTATTTTGTACAAGGCCGGCCTTTTACACTCCTTTTGCCAGTTTTTTTTTCGAGTGAATTAAATTATTCCATTGTTGAAAAAGCGGCAGATAACCTTTTCTAGGATACATTATTTTCACGCAGGCATCTTTGTTAGGAAACTGTTCCCCTTCCAGCCTTAGTAATTATGTATGATCAGAAGTTCGTAATATTGTTATCTGTTTCATGCTCGAGTAACCGCGCTGCTGGCTGAAGTTGTACACCATAACTTCCATTCTGCTCGCAACATACTGCGAAGTATTAAGTGAAGTCCTCAGCGCTGCACGTGACCCTTATAAATCATCAAGTGCGTCAGTATAGAAGTTATGTCTGGAGTTTGTGAGGTCTCCTGCTGTTTATTTCTTTCAAAAGGTGATGATCCTAAGATGGTAGTACAGTGAGTAAATAACATAACAGGGAATTTTTTTCACCAATGACTACATATCTAGGAGGAAAATTTACGGCAGTACAGTAATTGCAAAGAAATCAGTTTGAAGGTGTCATATTATACAGGGCACTGAAAAGTTCAGCAGCCCAACGATAATTTGTGAACTGGTTTTCAAGCTATATCACCGTACCTGGGTTTGACCTTGATCATGACCTCCTTAAGTCAAAATTTAAGAATGGTCAAGATCCTGAACGTAAAATTTTCCGGATCTTTACATATACGGGGTCAAGACTGGGAGTTTCCGCTTAAAAAATCGACATGACCTTCAAATGGCTTTCACGATCAAAGTTAAAAGCAATTGAATAGCCGGGAAAAACTCCTAACAATCGCAGGTCTTAGTTTTTTTCATACAATTCTTAGTTCACAAATTATCGTGGAGCTCCGAAACCTTTCATACACCCTGTATATATTATTTTTGATCGTACGTTTCCGTCGGTCTGCTCATTTGGCATCAGTGGTCTCTCTACTCGTAGGCACAGTGGCGGATTTAGAGGAGGGGGCGGTAGACGCGCCCCCCCCCCTAGACGTTTGATACTTGCTTTTGTAATCTAACATCATTGTGTTACTTTCTGACATATCATGGTCACAGAGGCATACTAACGGTTATAGCTATATGAACTAAGCATTAGGTATGTTAAATAAACGCATAAGTTGAAAATAGATATTTATGAGATTTCTTTAGCGGTGCGCCTGTGGCCTGTCCAGGAAACGCGTCCATTGATACTCAAAGTCAATACCACACGTCCCGCATCTCTTCCTGCGCATGTGTCTGCTTATGTTGCTATATTGAATTCGTTTAAATCATAGGCATACTGCACCTCACGTGAATATGTACAGCTCTTTATTGATGTTTCGTACAAACATACATTATCAAAATAATTACGATCTAACAGACATAGTTTTTTTTCAAAGATTTTTACATGCGATCAACACCGATTCGAAAACTGAGAAATCAACAACTATGCCGTAAATCACATATATATTGAATTCCAAAACATAATTGACTATATCTATTGATATTTTTATCATCTGCTGATATTATAGAAGTGCTTGGTTGTGTGAGTATTTGCACCAATTACTTGATTTGGTTAATGGGCAGTTCAGAGTCAATTCTTAAGGTTACTTAGTACACACTAGTAGATCCTGCTGTGCAACTTGCCTATAGGCAGTCTGGAGACGGTCTCAAGACTGGTGTTCAACTGACAAATTATTTTTGAATGTTAGCTGATGCAAAACCTGTTCTTTTACCAGGAAAATGAATCCAATAACTTTTGATTACAGACTGTCAGTTTGATGCGTTGTTCACATGTTAAACTATAATTTACAGGTCATATTAGTACAATAGTATCATCCGCTATAAAAGGTCCCGGTTTTTTATAAGAAACTGTAAATTGTTTGGTAGTGAAACGGCACTGGACGCTTTATACTGCACCTTGTTGCGTTGTAAGCTGGAATATGCATCTAGTGTGTGGCATCCATATAACCAAATCTCTCCCCAATCAGCGATGTTGCTCAGATTTGATATACATCCTCTTGAGCTGAGAAGAGTTTGTAATAGTTTAAAATTCCTTTACAAACTCGTACACAGTGATGTTGATTCCTCAGCTTTATTGGATAAAATTCATTTCCTTTAATTTTTTTTCAGAAACTGGGCGAGCTATGATTGTAGTTAAAAATATTGTAACGTCAAATTGTATTCAATTACAGTGTCCTTCAAATAGATGTATCTGTTGGGCAATAAATATATTATTATTAATATAAAATTTCGATTTTTGACGTTTCCGAGAATACTGATCGTTTTTGATAAACATTTTAAGGGTTAAACAATTGGGAGTAGTAGGGGGTGCATCGCATCACAGTATTTAATATTAATATATTAATACACTTCTAGCCCCGGTAATTCTACGCCCCTATTAGACATACTACACACATCATATATTTGTTCGTATTTTTGCCTTCAAAACTTAGAGAAATGTTTACAAACGCGAATCGTGTCTCTGTCGTGCGTCTCCTTCGTGCATCACCAACCCTCTCGATTTCGAGTTATAGCAGCGTTGCTAGATTCGCCGGGGGAGAAAGAAGATAGTAGGTGATGCGATATGCACATACGACGTGGGCACAATAAAAGTTTACATATTCGAGCATTACGCTTAGAGTGTAGCTTTATGATGTTTCTTGATTTCGTGAGGCAATAGTCTATCGAATAGTGCACAAGTACTTATCAAGAGCTATTATAATCAGATATTAAACTGTCGACAAACAGCTTTACACCAGAGCTCCAAAGAAATAAAGCTTCAGTGTATGGACACGGTCATTCCCCCAACCTTAGGATTTTTTTTCAATCCAAATAGTGTACTATCGGTTCCCAGGTAACCTACGTTTATTTGGTGCAATTGCGAAGTTTACTGTCAATGTACTTGACGTTGTCTTCCAATATTTTTTTTTATTTTTATTTTTTTTTTTTTTTTTTTGGTGAGGGGGGAATGCGTTTATGAACCATACCATAGCCCGAGCTACGGCGTGTGTGGGACTCCAGGTTGTCTAAACCCTAACCTCCGCATGGCCCGACTCATCAGCGTCTCGGTAGGCCATGTGTTGTGCGTGACCTGCGGTCTGCTACAACGTCTCCTCATGTGTTTCAGTCTCTGGGAACGCCGGGTGGGTTTCCTTTACCCCGCACAGTTCTATCGATTTCGTTAAGCGACCATCGATATAGGTTTGCTATGTTCTCTTGAAACTCTTGTTTTCGAAAAATCAAGAGTTTCAAGTCCTCTACTACTAGTATGTTACCTGGTCCTGGTTGGTCCTGGTCCTGATGGGTCCTGGTCCTGGTGGGATCTGGTCGTGGTCGTCCTGGTCCTCGTCCTCTGCATCCACGCCGTGGAGGGGGGGGGGGGAGCAACCGCGGGTTCTCCTAGTCTCCTAGTCAAGGTTCCAGTTAGCGGGTGCCAACTGGGACCTTGGTCTAGGGTACCTGGTTCTGCGGTTGCGAGGCCTCTCGTCCGGATCGTAGTCCATGAGGAATCGTAGCTGTTCGTTCGGGTGGTCCTGAGCTTTCTGGAAGGTCTTCTCCGCTTTTTTCCTCATGTACTCGTGAATCGTGTCCCAATGCAGGTCTCTACGCAAAGTTGAGTTTCGTACATAGGATGGTGCACTGGTGGCATCCGGAGTAGCTTCATCTCTACAGCAGCAAATCGCTTGCGGTAGCTGGGAGCAGCGTACCCCCAGACCGCGGAGGCGTGAGCGAATTGAGGTCTGGCGATGGCCTTGATCAGCCGTAGCTTGGTCGCTAGCGGTTGTGTCTACCCAGTAATGGGTAGAGTTGGGCCATGGCTGCTCTGGTCTTTGCGATGACAGCTTCTATGTGGTCTTTCCAGGTGAGGGACTTGTCAAATACGATCCCAAGATATTTGACTTTGTCGCTACACTAGATATCTTCATCGAAGATGGATGCTTCGAGAGGTCTTGCAATCCTTCTTCGTTGGATGAAGATCGCCTGCGTCTTCTGGATGTTGATGCGGATTTTCCATTTCACGCACTAGTCCTGGATGTGGTCCAGTTCATCCTGTAGTCTTCTACGGATGATCTCGGGTCGTCGATGCTTGGCGGCTATAGCAGTGTCGTCTGCATATAGGGCCAGCATTGTGTCAGCTGTCTTCGGTACGTCGTGAGTGTAGATGTTGTAGAGCAGGGGGCTAAGGCTGACCCCTGGGGCACGCCTGCTTCCAGCTGTCGTCTTGTTGAGTGGCATGTACCAATCTTCACCGTGAACCATCTTTGTGTTAGATAGCTCTGGATCAGTTGGCACATGTTTGCATCGATTCCGGCGACTTCCATTTTGGCGATGAGTCCATCGTGCCAAACTCGATCGAAGGCTCGTTCCACGTCCAGCAGGACGAGGCCGGTTGCCTCCTGGAGATTGAAGCCTCTGGTGATGTTTTCTGTCAGTCGTAGCGCTTGGAGTTCCGTGTTATGAGAGGATCTGAAGCCGAATTGCTCTGGGGGGAGAAGTTCCAGTTCTTCTGCCTGCTTCTCTAGTCGAACGGCGATAGCCTTTTGGACTACTTTGCCCATAGAGGAAACCAGGCTGATGGGCCGGTAGTTCTGGGGCAACTTCCGGTCCTTGGCTGGCTTGGTGAGCATTATAACCTGGGCTTCCCGTCACCGCCGCGGGAAGTGGTTAAGTCTCAGAGTGGCATTGGCGATGTTGGTGAGTGCAGCAATGCCTTTGGAGGGAAGGTTTTTCAGCATCCTGTTGTTGATGCCGTCCCTTCCCGGCGCCTGTCTGACCTTCAACCTACGGATGATCAGACGGATTTCCTCTGGACTGGAGGGGTGATCCGTCTCCTGGCCAGGTGGTCGTCTCCTCATGATTTTGGCTGCGACTTCCACGGCCTCTTCGTGGTTGTCGTCCTCGTCTTCATGGTAATTGAGTCTGCATTCGGATTCTAGCGAATCGGGAAATGCTTCGGCTTTTTCTTCACTGGAGTAGGCCAAGCCGCGTTGGCCGTGAAGAGTGGGGATCGTGGTGCGCTGACGACGAAATTTTCGCTGCATAGTCCAGGCCGTACCATCCTGGGTCTCTAGTTTTGCACAGGCTGCATTTCATCTGCAGTTTTGGAGTTCCGCGAGTGCGTTCTTCAGAGCTAGCGATGCTCTGTTTCGCGCAACTCTTGACTCCTCTGTCAACAGCTGGAGATGTTCTCGCTTGAGTCTTCTGTTCTCCCTGATCAGGTGCCTAATATGATGTGGTGCTGGACCATTTAGGTGTCTAGGAACTGCCGTAGTCTCGGAGTGGGTGCTGTCCTCGTGCGCTCGCAGGACAGCATTCTCCAGCTCATCTACTGCGTTGTCCAGTTCCTCCGCTGATCGGATGGTTGAAATTTGAGTGATATCCCTTTGGACGTTGCATTTGTAGTGGTTCCAGTTCGTCCGTTTGGTGCTCAAGCTATCTTGACGTGTAGACCCTGTGCCAAGTGTTAGTAGGATCGGATTGTGGTCCGACTATCCTTCCACCAGGGTCTCTATCTCGAACTCCTCTCTGATGTTGCGGAGGATGGCTATGTCCAGTACCGCAGGTCGCCCAAGGCCGAATGGAATGTAGGTTGGTTGCTCCGGACCGACAATGGCCCCCGCCAGGGCATCGACGTATTCTTGGAGCTGCCTTGCATTCCTGTCTTCGACGTTGTTGTTCCATGCCGGAGACTTGCAGTTTAGATCTCCGATGACTATGCGTGCTCCTGGGCCTCTCAGGAGGTCAGCGTTGTCATCTTCGTCTAGGGCCTTCCCTGGTGGCATATATAGGGAGGTGATTCTGTAGGGACGGTGGTTGTGATGGACCTGGACCGTGATTCCGTCCCCATTGTTGTCTGCGGCGTCGTCGAGGACATGACTCGTCAGGGTACGTTTGACGAGTAGTACGACTCCTCCACCTCTGCCTCTTTTGTCGTAGCGGTACGTCTCGTACCGCGGGAACGTCAGACTATGGGCAGTATCCAATTTCGTTTCTTGGATGGCCATCACCTCTGGTTGGTACTGGTCTAGTATCTCCTGGATTTCTGGTTTCCGTGCCCTGAATCCGTTGATGTTCCAGGAGATTATGCGTAGAGATTCCGCGTTTTGCCCTGTAGTCATTGCTGGTCTAATGCTTGTCTTGCATCTTGGCCTCGAGTGCATCCAGGCGGGTTATGATGGCTTGCATCATAGCTAGCAGTCTGTCATCGCCGTGTTGCTTCTGCGCAGTAGTTCCAGTAGCAGTGGCGGCTGCTGGGGCAGAAGTGGACATAGTTTTCTTCGCTTTTTCAGCGTAAGAGGTCCTATTTGAGGTGGAGACTGCTTTGGGGGCAGCAGCAGCTTTCCTCGGGGCCATACTACATCCTTTGTAGTATGCTGGGTGTCCTTCTCCGCAAAGGCAGCAGTTGGCATTTCGTTGCCCTGTTGGTGGCATCGGCAGACTGCAGTTGGTGCTGCGGTGGTCCTCACCACACTTCACGTACCGTTCAGCGAGACGGCAGTTTCGCTGCGTGTGTCCGTACCGCTGGCAGCGGTAGCATTGGCTGGGTTCCGTGGATCTCTTTTTCTTCTCGAAGCTGACCGTGAGCATGGCCAGCGTCTGGACCTCCTGCAGCTTTTCCGCCATCCTCGTTTTCACGAGGAAGAGCGGTAGCAGCTGCTTGATGTTCCTGTTCTTTATCTGTTGAACCTCGGCGTCTGCGATACCTTGGCTCACTAGATCCTCTTTGATGTCATCAATTGACATCTCCCTGGGTATTCCTCGAATGACCCTCTGGTCAATCCTGTCCCCCTTCAGGTGGTAGGTGAAGAAGGGCCTCTTCATTGAGTCTAGCGGGGTTACTAGCTGTCGGTAGTCAGCCGGTGTGTTGGTGAATACCTTCACACTGTTCCCTGCAGTCCTCGCCTTGGAGAATTGAATTCCCTTATTGTTGATCATCCCGCTTAAGGATGACCAATTAGCGGTGCCCTCGATGTTGATTGGAGGAACTCCTGTTCCTGCCATTGGAGCCTCCATGGTCCTGGCTGCTCTAGGACCTCTCTTCTTGGTGGCAGCTGGCATCTTTGGCTGCCTGGACGATTCGTCTTCTTCTTCGGAGGAGGAAACTCTCAGTCGTTTTCTCCGCCTGGTGACGTCACTGAAGTCTGCGTCATCGTCGTCAGCGGTCCTCTCCCGCTTCTTCTTCCATTTCTTGGGCATCCTTGTCCCGGTTTCCCGTAGGCTGCTGGTACTCGGCTTCTTCTTCTGTTACTGTCTTCTTCACCTTCCCCTTCGCCTTGAGGAGCTTCCCCTTCACTTCCTATATCTCCTGCCTCGCCCGCTTGAAAGCTTCTTGCAGATTTTTCTGCTCCGCAAGCATGGCGAAATCATCTTCCTTCTGTTTTAGCTGGCTTGTCAGCTTTTCGATTCTCGCCATCGTGGATAGCAATCGTATCGCGATAAAAATCACAATAAGATCGCACTGTAAGTCCGGGTGGGTCGCAGTCGCACAAGTGTACACTCGCGACGGCTGCTAGCTCGGAACTGTCCAATATTTATCTTACTGCTTATATATATATATATATGTAAGCGCATGCGCGCAACATTCCAAACCTATAATAAAACTGAGGCAGAAGAAGGTAGTGCGACCATCTGCCCATATACAGGGTGTCCCGAAAAGAGTGTGCAGTATTCTACCAGCGGTTTCTAGAGCTTGAAATAAGAAGAAAAGTTTATATACACATAGGTCGACAAACGTCCCCTAAGGGCGCTACGGTCATTTAAAGGGGCTCCGCTGATGATGGTTTTTCCTTAATATTTCCGAAACGTGTTGAGATAAAGACATAAAATTTGGTATTCTTGCCTAGTCTTTTATGCTGGATTTAAAAATATTAACAATTTTAGACAGTTTTGTTTGGAAGCGTATGTAACAGGGACGGACTCAGGTTACTTTAGCCCCAACATTTTTGTGTGATTCTATTTTTGAAATTCAATTTCAGAATTTGAAAATCTAGGATTTTCTGCATAAAAACGGTACTCTTATTGAATATCGATAAATTGTGCCATTTTTTGAATAAAATCAAACTAAAAAAATTGTCACATGATAGAAATTGTACTGCGAATTTAAATGAATTGTTGATTATATATAGTTAGCCATGACTGCAAACCAAAGTTGTTTTGATTTGTTATGACTTATTTTGACGTTAAGCTGACATAGTTAGCAGTGTAAAATTACTAGATTAAAATCAAAATTTTTATTAAATCGATTTAAAATGCCAAGATTTACAGGCAGAGAACTGACTGACATGCATTTTGTGTACGGCTTTTGCAATGGCAGTTCATTGACAGCCGTAAGAGAATATCAAAGAAGATTTCCCAATCGCATAGTACCTGGACGTCGAATGTTTACTAATATTCACCGGAATTTGTCAAACCATGGAAGTTTTCAGCGCATGCAGGGCTCAGGAAGTCCAATGGGAAATCATCGTAAGGATATTGCTTTAAATATGTTTGAAAATAATCCGCAAATAAGCATATGAAATGTTTCAGAAAATATGGATATACCTCGATCAATAGCAAGAAAAATTTATGAATACCTATTTGATAGTTATCCTAGAAATAATAATTTTAGATAGGAAGAATGACAAGAACGCAAGGATTACATCCTTATCATTTTCAACGGGTTCAGGATTTAACGGATGCAGATTTTTTACCACGAATCGAGTTTTGAAAGTGGAAAATGAAAACACTATTCCTAAAATATTATGGTCGGATGAGTCCATATTTACTAGGAATGGTGCTTTTAATTTCCATAACATGCATCACCGTTCAGATGAAAATCCAAAAGTTGTTCGCCGTACAAATTTCCAACATAGATCTTCATTGAACTTATGGGTAGGAGTAATTGGGGATCAAGTACTATTGTACTTCCCAATCGTCTTAATTCAGAGGTGTATCTGAACTTTCTTCAGAATGATCTCATGGATATAATGCCATTGAATGTGCGCCAGCAGCTTCAATAAAATATGTTTTTTCAACATGAGGGCGCCCCGCACATTTTGGACGCAATTTCCAAAATTGGTTGAATGCCAATTTTCCAGACAGGTGGTTAGGCCGAGGAGGTCCTATAGCGTGGCCACCACGTTCACCTGACCTAAGTCCGTTGGATTTCTATTTTTGGGGTCATTAAAAGACCTAGTTTACTCGACTGAATTAAATACTCAAGAAGATTTACTTCAAAGAATCCATCAGGCTGCAAATGAAATAAGAAGAAAAAGGTTTTCCACTTTTCGGGCTACGCAATCATTAGTACGTCGAGCGAGATTCTGTATCCAACAAAATGGGAATTTATTTGAACACTTATTGTAAAGCTAGTTTTAAGTATGTCCAACTGTACTAATGTCTTCTTTTTTAAACAAATTTCAATTTCGTTCGTAGAAAAAATTTCTTACTTTTGTTTTTGCCTAAATGTTAGCGATGTTGCAATAGAAATATGTTTTTATGTAATATTTACCAATTATTAAATTAGTTTTTTCGTTCCCACGGCCAATTATTCAACAATTCATTTAAATTCGCAGTACATTTCTTATCATGCGACAAATTTTTTAGTTTGATTTTATTCAAAAATGGCACAATTTATCGATATTCAATAAGAAAACCTTTTTAATGTAGAAAACCCTAAATTGTTAATATTTTTAAATCTAGCATAAAAATTTAGGCTAGAATACCAAATCTTATGTCTTTATCTCAACACGTTTCCGAAATATTAAGGAAAAACCATCTTCAGGGGAGCCCATTTAAAAGAGCCCTTAGGGGACGTTAGTCGACCGATGTTTATATAAACTTTTCTTCCTATTTTAAGCTCTAGAAACCGCTGGTAGAATATTGCACACTTTTTTCGGCACCGCCCTGTATAGCTAAATATTCGAAAATGGGTGAATTTTGGATAAAATTATCAAAATTGAACATTTAAGGTACAATCAAGCACCAAAATAAGGAAAAAATGGTGATGGAGAGACAAAGCATAATCAACTTAAAAATTCAGCTATTACCCGGGCCAGTAAATCCTATTATGTACCGTTATCGTTGTCCTGTTTAGAGTTACGCAATTATGGGAGGAGCACAAGGCCATGCCATTTTTATCTCAGCGTCGATAGTTTTATGCGTTTGATCATGGATGCTCTATATGAATAAATTGTTTACTGCACTAGAGCCACCATTGGAACATTTGAGCCTATACTGTATTGAATTTGAAAGTTCTGAGGTCAAGTAAAAGCAAGATAGAGGCCATTACCTGTAGCAGGTATTAGTCAAGAGGTTAATTATCTTGTTGTAAAAAAGTTCAAAATGAGAAACGAACTTTTTATGCAGAAAGTTTTAATAAGCAAACTTCTAGTATTGATTTGTTTTGGTGTATGTTCAGAAAAACGCCCTCGGCGCACGTATCAAGGTGAGCGCAATTCTGCAGTATCCAGAAATACTTTGACTTATCCAATTTTAGATTACACATGCCGACATTCTTTTAGATCAGATAGTCACAAGATATCTACTGCCAAGTATCTTCCAGGCACATATGCCGGGCTCACAGCTCAAGCACTATTCAGCGATACGTCTCGGACTTTTTTTGAAATACTATATTAATTATTGTAAACTGCAAGTCACGGAGAATTTGATACATTGTAGATGCAACTTCGTGGTACATCAAAATAAATGTTTCTATAACAGAATACCGTATCGCACACTTCAATACGGCATTTAAAAGAATGTTGAGATATTTTGTAGGTATGTGCTTGCTAGTGCTTTACTATTTCGACCTGATGATCACACGATGTTGACGAGTAAAACTCATGACGAACAAATTCTATTCAATTTCTTTAAGTCGGTCGTGCTGTCCAATATTTAGGCATCGTTTTGTAGCTGCTCAGCTTTTGAAAATATTAATAATATCAACACCTGCAGTTAAAATTGCTGTAATTTTGAAAAACTAAACCAAAACATTTTTAGTATTTTATTGTAAGAAAAAAAAGTACTGTAGGTATACCATGGAGAAGCGTTGTTGATTTCAGAAATATGTGTTTTGCTACACGATTTATACCAATATATATGATCTCAATTCAGCTATAAACCGCAGCAACTCTAGTGATATATCAGCCCCTTATCCAGCTTTGTTGTGTAATTTTCTTGACTTATCGATGTCTTTTTTACTCTGTGTCCGCAATTTATACAGCTGCGTTCATTAGGTTTATGGAATGGTGCCATAAATTTTCCGTTCCCTGTTGGAAAATGATGACGAGGTGGAAAGAAATGAGTTAGTAGAGTTAACATCAGACCCATCGGATGTTGCATCGATAAAATATATAATAAAATGATTGACTTTATTTCACTATGCTAGGATAACTTCTAGTTCAACAGGCAGATGCAGTGCTCAAAGTATCCCTCCATTCATTTTTCTTCTAAATTCACCAAGCAAGCAACCTGAAATTTGGAACGAAGGAATTGTAGCATACCTACATTCTATATTTTACCGCAAAAGTGGCGATTGAAAACTTTGACAACTTTCCTTAATGGAATGGGGGAAATCTGATACATCACGTTGAAGCTCCCTAGAGGTACTTTATTTTAATAAACGTGTTCTTATTTCTGTAGCTTGTTACACTCAAGAGCGCTCCTAGGAATGTCTCTCAAGGAGGCTGCCATCGGCAAGAGGCAACTTCCTGTGGATGTGGCAATTACCGTTTGGACAGCGGGGAACATTTACGCTGAGTTATAAAAATTCTTAATCTGCTAAATATGCGACGCTACCTACAAGCTTGATATACTTTTTGATAATGTTTACATCAATTTCATCACCCAACATACCAGCTGGAGCCTCGTCTCAGCAAACATTGATGACAAGCTTTGTCAGAGGAAGCCAAACATCCTATATCGACATTACTTTCCATTGTGAGAACGTGATTGGTAAAATAAAAAACTGGAAAGTACTTGATGAAAAAAACCTAAACGATCATAAATAACAACTAACAAACATGAAAGACCAGTCACATAAGGTCTGAAAATCTGGAGTTAGCCCTATGGAACACAAAACTGGATAACTACTCGTACAAGGAGAAAGTTCAACTGCCGGAGGATGCCTGAAACTGCATGTTACAACACCTTCGGCGTGGTTCACGAAAATAGTGAGGGAAGCACAGTATTGGTGGAATAATGAAATAGCGCAGAAAAAGGAAAGAATGCGTAACTATCAGACGTAGAATAACAAGTAAAAATAGAAAGTACTATAGAGCAAATGGAACAAGGTGTTACGTTCTGACAGAAAACAACATCGCACGCCAAAAAAAAAACTAGGAAAGCTCGTAATGAACTCTAAACATAAGGTGTGGGAAGACCTATTGAATGACTAAGAAAACGAAGTTTGGGATCAATCATACAAAAGAGCTATGGAAAAGCTAAAACTCACAGACAGACCGTATCTGGATACTGAACAACAAATATAAATTGCAGAGGGATTATTTCTGAGGTGCTCACGCACCGAATGGACATTTAAGGAGACTCTAGACGTACCAGAGCTCGTCAAGAGTAAGCTGGTACAACCTACAACGCATCCGAACGCAGGCAAGGCACCAGGATTAGTCGAGATACCCAATTAGGTCGTGAAAGCGCTGATTAAAGAGATACCCCTGCTGCCTGTGATGAATGAATGGTTGAAAACGGCGACCATTCCGAAAAGTTTGGGTAGCCTGGTTTGGTGCTCGTCCGAAAACCTCAGAAATCCACCGATAAGGAAGCCAAATATAGACCTCTGTGTATTCTGAGTTCACTTGGAAAGCTTCTAGAACGGCAGATAGACGGCAGGATAAGAAAATACGTCGAGGAAAAGAACGGGCTGTCTCCCCCGCAAAATGGTTTTAGAAAGAGAAAGCTTGCCATAGATGCTCTTAGTGTATTGGCACAGCTGGCGAAAGTAGCGGACAGCAACAGCTCCAGTAGTAAGAAATGTTCCTTATGGTTGCTTTTGACGTTCAGAATGCCTTTAACATGGCATAATGTCAGAAAATCGTCGAACCTCTCGAGAAGCCAGACATTCCTAGCTATCTATTGAACATAATGAAGAGCTACTTTAACGATGAAGGTAACCGTGGGAGTGCTGCAGGGCTCCGTCCTAGGGCCCTTGCTTTGCAACGTGTTCGACGATGGGGTTCTCCGGTTACAGATACTGCCGGGAATTCGCTTGTTGCGGTATGCTGACGACCTTGCGATGATAGTGACTAACAAGGAGAGAGATACACTTGAACGACTCTTGGCATCAGGAATCACGAGACTTAGCATATTGAAGGAATAAAATGGCTTGAAATTAGCTCCTGCAAAGGCAGAAGTAGTTATACTTTCTGGCAGACAGAAGAACATCATTAGCTGCTAAGGTTGATAATTCAGAGAATCGGAGCAAAAACGCAATTAGATATCTAGGTGTTTGGCTTGACATAGATCTGAAAATGATTGAACATATAAGGCGCACCATTGACAAGATAAATAATGTCGTTGGGTCTGTGTTGTGGCAGGGGTGACAGACTCGTATCTGCTAGACGGAGCTCCTATATATAGAAAGACCTTGAGGAGAAAGAAGTATAGACAGCTGATAATGAGAAGCCAGCGAAAAGTAGTGCTGGGCGTGGTATGCGCCTACAAAATGGTGTCGACCGATGCACTCTTAATGGTAGCTGGTATCCCGCCAGTTTGCTGGCTGCGGAGAGTTGCGCACTCTATAAAGAGGACATTGAAACTACAACCGAAGAAAGAGAGATGCTTTTTGTCAGTTGGCAGATGGAATGCAGCTAGCCATGGTGCATGGACCAGAAGGCTGATCCCAGATATTAAAACTTGAATTGACAATGGGGTGGTCCTGAGTAGTATACTGCACAGTTCCTCACAGGACCTGGTTGTTCTGACAGCTACCTGAAAGGATAGACTTTGGGTTGACTACCAGACACAGCTTGAACTGACGCTCGACGAGAGGCTCACTGCTGACAAATTTGCCTGCGGAATTCTCCGAACTTAGCCTTATATCGCTTCTACCATCAGCCTCAAAAATTTTTGAAAAACTTATATATAGGTATATATATATATACAAATTCATTAATACTTTCCAACCTCCTGACTGCCAGTCTGGATTCAGACCTGGAAGAAGTACTGAAACATCATTAGCTACGGTAACCTCAGACATTTTAATGCCGTATGATCAAGGTTTGTCTAGCGCTCTTGTCCTTTTGAATTTTTCCAAGGCTTTTGACACCATCACTCATGAATTGTTGTGCTCAAAGCTCAACTGCTATGGTTTTACTGACCCCTAACTATTTTTAGTAAGGAGCTACTTACCTAGACGCTCCCAGAAAATTCACATTGATAGTTCTTATTCGGCAAGCACAGATGTCCTGTCAGGGGTGCCACAAGGATCCATACTTGGGCCTTTGTTATACATAATATACACAGCAAAAATCCTAAGACAGATACAAAACGTCAAGGTACAATCGTACGCTGACGATATTCAAGTTTACTTTAGCTTTTCTATGAAAGACGGAGCTGCAGCAGAATTAACTCGGAATGAAGAGCTTCAAACGATAAAAAAAGAAATACTTTTTGGCAACAAAATTAGTATAAATATTTCAAAGGACGCTCTTTCGTGGAAAATTACAAGCAAAGTGCTTAGTTTCTGTGATTCTTCTCGTAATTTAGGATTAACTGTTGATCCAAGCCTTCGTTTCTCACTCCATATTCAAAAGCTTGTAAATAAAGCATTTAGTTCCCTCAAAAGCATTTATAGCAGTCGACATTTCCTAAGTAAAAAACTAAAAAGAAAAACTTTATGTGAGACCTTGGTACTTAGTAATTTCAACTATTGTAGCTTTGTTTATGGGCCGTTCTTGACTAGTGCTGACAACGAAAATACAAAGGGTTCAAAATAGCTGTTATAGGCTGGTATACGGAATTAGGAAGTATGACCCCATATCACACAAAATCAGAGAATGTGAATGGCTTAACATGAAAAATAGGAGACTCCTTCACCTGTGTAAATTTACGCATAAACTGGTCAACACTCCAAATTCTCCAGGTCTGATCAAACATTTCATACCTCGCAAAGACACTCATCATCAAAATATAAGATCAAAATTGAACTACATTGTTCCGCAGCATAAGACCGCCATGTTTCAAAGATCGTTCATATATAATGCTATCAGGATGTATAATCAGCTACCACAAGAATTCAAGCTTCTTAATATGAACTAAAACGTTATTTGGTTGATATGTAGTAGGATCAATGATACAATGTTGTATATTCAGCTTTTTATCTGTTTACTATTGTGTAACCCCTATATGTGTGTGTATACGTGTATATGTGTATATATATATATATAAATATGTGTGTATGTATACAGGGTGACTTCGAAGTTGAGTCATTTATTTTAACAGTGAGTAGATCTGATCAAAAGAAATGTTTTTTTCCTTTACCATTTTTCTGGTAAAATTAAAGTAACAAAGTTATAGCCCTTTGGAAGTTTGAGTACCGCCCTGTCTCAATAATAATATCATGTACTCGTGTTTGGCAACAACGGATATAATCCGCCTTACCGGTTCATCGCATCGGAAACAAAAAAGCGAAAGAATTTGGAACGATGTTTTTGCAGTAGTAAGTAAAGTATTTTATTCAGTTCAGTTATACATACAGTCACTGTCTGTCGGTTAGCGTGTGAATAGCGTCTGTTGCGTGGCTCAAACGAAATAAAAAATGGCACATGTTTATGCGGATCGGTTTCCCAATCGAGTGCAACCAACCCCTCGTGCCTTTGTTAATGTAGTACAACGGGCTCGTGAATCAGGTGACTTAAGACCTCACAAGGGACCTCACGATCAAATACAGGTCCGCACTGAAATACTTGTCGGGAGGATACTTTATAAAACAAGGTAAAAATTTTTTTTTTATTTTTTTTTATTTTTACACACATATTCTGGTTTATCTTCCTTCTACAATCATTATCTGAAAATTAATGACTCAACTTCAAAGTCACCCTGTATAAGTATATATGAAAGCAATATTGATATCAAAAGTGTGGCTAGATCTGTTTAACATAGAATGTGTTGTACCTTTCTTTCTGCGTCCTGTATAGTTTTTAAAAGTTAAAAGCATAATCTGTACATGTATGTTTTACTGCGATTACCTGTGTTGCTCTATGTTATTCATCATATGGATACTTTTTCTGTCTACCTCATTGATTTTGACATATGTAATTACATGTTATTTAATAACAAATTCAATTATTCAATTATTTGGGTGCTCCCCTCCAGTGGTTGAGTAGAGTAGCTGTCAGCTAGACTTCGCCACTGGTATTATACGTAAAGGGTGTCTCATAAATATTTTCTTATTTTATGCCATAAATAAAAATACTTAGAATATTTTTATAAAGATAAATTTATTACCAAACGAAAGCCTAAACATTAATTTTATTTATGGAAAAGAGTATCGGATAAATGAGCACCGTTCATGTTTTCACACTCTCTTAATCTCGAACTGAAGTTTTCGATCACTCTCCGAAGCATTGCTCGAGGAATGGCGTTTATTTCATCTGTTATTTTTTGCTTCAACTCTCTCAAATCTTGTGGCGGTGGGGTGTATACCTTACTCTTCAGGTATCCCCATAAGAAAAAATCTGCTGGTGTCAAATCGGGACTTCTCGGTGGCCAGTTAATGTCTCCTCTGCGACTGATGACCCTCTCTGGGAATAACTGATGAAGAGCATCCAAGGATTCATTCGTGACATGAGAAGTCGCTCCATCTTGCTGGAAAAACGTGTTTCTATTGTAGCCACCATGGTTCTGTATAGCTGGAGTTAAAAAAGTCCTAATCATGTGGCAGTAGCGCTCAGATGTTACAGTTTGAGCTTGGCCACGATTGTCTTCAAAAAAATACGGGCCAATGATTCCTTGCCCTGACATAGCAGCCCAGACGATAACTTTAGGCGAGTGTAATGGCGTCTCATGAAGATTTTGCGGGTTCTGCTCGGCCCAATATCGGCAGTTTTGTTTATTAACATGCCCGTTAATGTGAAAATTCGATTCATCAGAAAACCATATGTTGTTGTAACCGTTAAAATGCTCTCTCATTGTTCTACAGAACTCTAATCGATTAGCGGGATCTTGTGGTTTTAATTGTTGTGTAACAACAATCTTGTATGGGTGAAAATGCAAATCCTTGCGAATAATGCGATGAACAGTTGACTTATGCAAAGTTAGAGATGCTCCACGCAGTCTTAATGATTGCCGGGGATCCTCGTTAACGGACTGGCACACACGTTCAATATTTTTGTTCGATCTTGCTGACCTTGGCCGTCCAGGCGGTTTACTAATACACGTGTTTCCAGTGCTCTCGAACTTTCTTACCCAATATTTAATTAAATTTGCGCTTGGGACATCTCTCATTCTTGCTATGTTATAATGATTTCTGTACAAACGACGTACAAGCACATAAGAATCCTTGTTTTTATAGAACTCGCGAACACAAAAAGCACGTTGCGGCCCTGTAAAACGCTCCATTGCAACTAAAATTTAACAATGTTGCCAAACGTTTGTCAACTGTCTCGTTTCTCCGGAGCATGCGTATTCCGCCAGATTACTGATCTAAAAACGAAAATATTTCTGAGACACCCTTTATATACATTATTTTATTATACTGAATTTTCTTTAAAAATAAAAGACGGTTTATTATTATTATTTTCATTATACGCGAGGAAAAATGGGTTGATACAACCAACAGTGAGAAAAGTGATGCTTTGTAAGGTACAGGAGAACAAAAATAGATGAAGGAACCAATACCAGGTTTCCATTTTGCTCGGTTGTAGAGGTAACTCAGAATCTCGTGAGCTGTGGCCTTGAATGCGCAGACTGCAGAAACAATACGCTGGAAAGGCGCTACTACATTAGGTAAAAATATTATAGGTTTTTCTAACTATTATGCTCTTGGAGGTCGAACGGGTAACATCAGCGTAACATATGCGTTCTTATAATTTTTCCAGAGGTAGTATTTTTAATTATCTTAAAAACTGGAACCCAGTCTTTTTCAAGACTACCAGTAGATCTGGCAGGCAAAACGTAAGATACTATAAATTAGCAGATGAAACATTGCATAAAAAATTATCTTTCAAAAATAGGGAACGAAATAACAAGAAAGTTGTTCATAGCCAAGGACGACAAATTATAATTCAATGTGTTTGAATATATCAAGCGAGAAAAGGAAACAAAAGAATTAACCATAGCTCTTAGCGCCGTTTATTTGAGAAAGTAGCTGAAGCTACAGGTGTATCCATAAATACTGTGGAGCGTGCTGTTAAAGAAAATCACTTCAAACCACCGAATACAAAAATTTGCTCCTCGATCAATTTGATGAAGAAATTATTAGAAATGTCATATATTCGTACAAGCTCGAGCATGTCCGTAAAAGGAGACCTACGATGAAGGCGGTATACGACGCTGTTATCAGCGATGGTGTAACTCTTAATGGAAAGTCACGTCATTCTGGAAAATAATACGCAAATTGTGCTGCCGTTGGAAATAACAGGAGGGTACTGATTGAGAAGCCGGAGATCAGAGCGAAACGGACAGAATACTTGGGAAGACTGAAAGAGTACGAAGTTCTAGGTGTGTAGATATATTTGAAACGACTCACGAATACAAAATTCATGATGTTTTTCAGTATAAGAGAATTTGTTTTTAACCATAAAAAAAACTTTTGTAGGCAGAAATAATATCGTTTACAATGACGAAACATACATACAAAGCTCACACACAGTACCGAAAGCATGGGATGATGGATCAGATAATTGCTTAAAAGCACCACTTGTAAAAGGCAAATATTTAATCATTGCCCATGGAAACAAGCATTAGATCGCGTCACTCCAGAAACATGGAGAAACGTTTGCGACCATGCAGTGGAGGAAGAATACCTAAGTCGGGGATATACGTTATAAGGGATAACGTCCAGCAATTTATTATAAAAATATTCCATGACAGCGATGAATCTGACCTACAGCTGTCATCACATAGTATCAATGAAGATGACTATTTAGGACGCCAAACACTTAGCATTGGGACTTCTAACTCAGTCAAACTAAAACGGATGTTCAAGTATCTTATTTTGTTTATTACGTAGAAATATATTTTCGAACAAATTGCGTATTAGCTGGCTTTCATCAGTAATTTGTCAAAAAAAAACTGACAAGGAAATCCTTACATTTCATGTAATCACAGAATAAGCAGAGCAGTTATGTTTGTTTTTCAACTCTTTTTTCTAGATGATATTTATTACAATGCTTATAGGATTAGGAAATTTCCGTAATCATGAAATTAAACACAAACATGGTATATGTTGGATGTACGCGTTCAACTCCATACCATTGAATAAACCCTATAACTACGCCACTGTACAGACATACATGTTGTAGACCCGCTGCTGGTGTTCCCCAATGTTTTTAACTGAATCTGAGAACGAGAGAGATATGGGGAATGACCCTACTCTGTGTCCACCCACCTCATCTCTTGCGCATTGCGCGGCTCACGAGAAAGTCTACTAGCTCTCCATGTACAATGTACATACATAAGGTATGTATGTATTACCATAGTGGAATGCGTGGCGTACGGCTGAGTATGCTATTTCAGGAGAATCTCACACTTTGTGTAGGAAGGGTCGGCAGGGCAATACTGTCGAGTTTTTCTGCAGGAGAGTGGCTATTAAAGCTTTCCGCTGTCAAAAAATGCCAGCTAGACAACTTGGTAGATTAAAAAAATGAGTATCGGGGGACGGTACTATTCGTCATTTATTTGTCTGGGCGGTCCGTAGGACCTTTGGCCATTAGTCACTGTCTGATGTACGTTAGACGAATCTGTCAGTCCTGGTTGCCCAGAAACCAGACAAAGTCGAGGAAAAAGAGAAAGGGAAAGAGAAAAAAAAGGAGAAGAGCAAAGAAAAACAGATATGCTTAGTTTAAGAGGAAACACCTAGGCTTTTTGACTTGGTACACGGATTAATTTTGAGGTGAACTAAACAAATTTTTGATTCGGTTTTGTTAGAGTGTAATTTTGAGTTTACTAAAGATTCACGCTAACTTTTGATTACAGTGCGAGCCGTGGCCTTGAATGTTTACGAACTTGCTCCACTGTGTAGTCCACTGAGTCACGCAACAGAGGGTTGCTGTGCGATTCCGCTTGACTATAACGTCGCTGCGCCTGAAGCTTGACATAGTCCCTCAAGTAAGGAATGTCAAGGTCTCTGTGTAGTGTCTCATTTGAGACATACCATGGAGCGTTGCAAATTGTCCGCAAAGTTCTGCTTTGCAGTACTTGAAGACTTTGCATGTTTGTCTTGGCAAGAAAGCACCAAGCCGCACATGCATAAGTAATGACTGGTCTAATAATCATTTTATATAGTCGAACTTTGTTTATCAAACTCAATTTGGAGGATCTACATAACAAAGGATATAGTTGCCGAAACGCAATTTGGAATTTTGTTTTTATGGATGCTGTATGTTTCTGCCAGGTCATGCCTTTATCAAGGGTGACACCGAGATACTTGGCAGAATTTGTCCATGGTACACGATTTCCGTCTACAGAAACCTCTGCTGGGGGGCCGCGACGTTTTTTGGTACAATAAATAGCCTGCGTTTTCGAAAGATTAATTTTTATCATCCACCGTTCTGCCCACTCTAGAACTTCGTCCACTGCATTCTGCAACCCATCGTGAACCAGATCATCAGTACACGACTGGGCGACAAGTGCAGTGTCGTCAGCATAGAGGTAGACTTCACAGTTGCTGGGGGAAGGGACATCATGGATGAATAGCGAATAAAGAATTGGTCCTAGGACCGAACCCTGAGGAACACCGGCCCGTACTGGCCGTGTTGTTGACAAAACATTGTTAATTTTGATCCGAAACTTCCTTCCTTCAAGAAAGGATTTCAGTAATTTTAGAAGCCAAAAAGGAAAACCCTTTTGGATTAGTTTATAGAGGAGGCCCACGTGCCACACCTTGTCAAAGGCTTTTGAGACATCCAAAAGCAAGATGCCAGTACTCATGCTAAGGGTGAACCCTCTGGTTACATGCTCCACCAGCCTGACTGCCTGTAGCTCGGTGCTATGCTCGGACCGAAAACCGAATTGGACGTCAGGAATCACATGGTGATTTGACTATTTAGGATGCCAAACACTTAGCATTGGGACTTCTAACTCAGTCAAACTAAAACGGATGTTCAAGTATCTTATTTTGTTTATTACGTAGAAATATATTTTTCATCAGTAATTTGTCAAAAAAAAACTGACAAGGAAATCCTTACATTTCATGTAATCACAGAATAAGCAGAGCAGTTATGTTTGTTTTTTAACTCTCTTTTCTAGATGATATTTATTACAATGCTTATAGGATTAGGAAATTTCCGTAATCATGAAATTAAACACAAACATGGTATATGTTGGATGCACGCGTTCAACTCCATACACTAGTCATACACGTTGTAGACCAGCTGCTGGTGTTCCCCAATGTTTTTAGGACTGAATCTGAACGAGAGAGATATGGGGAATGACCCTACTCTGTGTCCACCCACCTCATCTCTTGCGCATTGCGCGGCTCACGAGAAAGCCTACTAGCTCTCCATGTACATACATAAGGTATGTATGTATTACCATAGTGGAATGCTGAGTATGCTATTTCAGGAGAATCTCACACTTTGGGTAGGAAGGGTCGGCAGGGCAATACTGTCGAGTTTTTCTGCAGGAGAGTGGCTATTAAAGCTTTCCGCTGTCAAAAAATACCAGCTAGACAACTTGGTAGATTAAAAAAAATGAGTATCTGGGGACGGTGTTAAAAACACTGCAATATTTTTCTACATAGAAAACATCCTCAGACAATCCATAGATTTTTTGGACCGCCTGGTATATCATACTTGAAAGACGTTTCAATTCTCTCAGAAGTGTAAGCTCCGCCTATTTTCAAGTTTCGGAGGCAAATAACATCCTCCACCAATACATGTTTCGATACACGATGTTCAAAGGTATAATTTTGGACCAATAAATGTAATGTAGCCTTTATCAAGTATAACCGATCAAAAAGTAAACATGTAATCATTCCATGCTCGTTTCTGGCTGACATTATAGCATTAGCGATTTAAAATAATAACATCCGATCTCTGAAATAAGCACATTTTTGAGTCCCAAAATGAAGTGAGAATATATAGAATATACAGGGTGTAAACGTTATGGTAGCCATTATTGAAATAAACAAGTCAAAAGGTTGATATGACCCATGGTCCAAAAGTCAACAGATTTTGTCTAAATGGCTTTATAGTTTACAACTTTAAGTGTTTGATATCGACCACAATCTTACTAATTTTTATAATCTAATCTAAATCATTTTTAAATTTGGTAATTAACAAATATATGGCATTAAGTTCTTCTAAGATAAGCCAACATTTGTAGTCAGTAAGTAAGTTTCATTAAATTAAATATTAAAAACACACATGACAACAGCGCGTCGGTCGCTTTTATTTACAATGTTCTCGAATGAATCAAGTGTTCGCCGACATGTTGTTAGTTTACGGTGAAGCTCGTCAGAATTCAAATCTTGCAGCTCAAATTTATAGCGACAGATTTCCCCAACGGGTACAGCCAGACAGAAGGACATTTGTGCAAGTGTACCAAAGACTGTTCAGTCCACTAATATTCGCACTCGTGAAAGACAGGTTACTGTAGAGCAGGAGGAACGAATTTTAAATACCGTGGAAATCAATGCAGATATCAGCACTAGGGAATTATGCCGCCGCGTAGAACTATCCCATACCATAGTCCATAGAATCCTACGGGAAAATTTGCTTTATCCCTACCATGTACAACGAATGCAGGCCTTGTTATCAGACCATCCCCGCAGACCAGAATTCTGTCAGTAGTTTTTGCACAAAACACTTAAAACTCCGGATTTTTTAAAAATATTCTTACGACCGACAAATGTACTTTTACGCGAGACGGGATATTAAATTTCCGTAATACTCACTCGTGGGCCCAAGAAAATCCTCATAACATTCGTGAAGGTCATTTCCAACAACGTTTTAAAATAAATACTTGGGCTGGTATTCTTGACGATCAGGTAATTGGCCCCTTCCAGTTACCCCCAAAGTTGTCAGGATAATGATACCTTAGCTTTCTGGCCAATAACCTACCAGAGCTTTTGGAACAGACCTTAGACAACATGCCATTACAACGGAGACAGAATTTGTGGTTTCTTCATGACGGGGCACCACCACGCATTTTTAAAGGCGTCATTCAGTACTTGAATGAACATTATCCAAATCGTTGGATCGGTCAAAATGCTCCTGATCCTCGAAAATGGCCACCAAGATCTCCTGACCTCAATCCGATGGACTTCTGGTATTGGGGAGAACTTAAAGGGACGGTTTATAGGGCTGGTCCAATAACAACTGAAGTACAACTTCGCGAAAAAAATTTTAATGCGGCTCAAATAATAAACGGACAGCTTCGAGGACCTAGAGTAAGAAGAAACTGGGTTCGTCGTAATGAAGCTTGTCTGGAAAGTGGAGGACGATATTTTGAACACCTTCTTTAAACGCAAAAAAGTGCAGTGTGGGTTTTAAAAAGAAAAATAATGTATGTATCAAAATTGTGTTCCCTATTCATATGTGGATTTTTTTAATACGTTTAAACAACTTTCACACACCAGGCGAAGCACTGAGACAGTTACTGGTAAGTCCGTTTTTTGACGAGTACACTATCAAATAATAAAATAATACCTTAGTGCCAAAAATAACAAACTCCGTCTCTATTTACACTGGGTTCCGTCGTAATTTGCGTCTGGCATTGCGGCGTTGTCAGATTTTATTTTACTTTAAGTCGCTTTTCTCTAAAAAAATGCAGTTTTGATCCCCTTGTTATATGAAACTTTTTATATTATATAGTGTTTGAAATGATTTCTCCGTGGCTAGTGACCCTTGTATCTATTGCCGGTAAATGAACTGCTTATAAAAACTAAAAGCTTAGTACGAGTTTCTTGAGGTAGCTAAAAAAGACTGTAAGCTTAAAAGGTTTGCTCTTCCCGAAGAGATTTCAACACAACTAGAGCTTCGACCACGATGTGATAGCAAAAAACTTCGGTTTTGATTAGGATGAATTTACTTTATTTACTCTAAATATACATTAACAACACAATTTATTCGTGAAAGATGATGCCAGTTTATGGACCAGTTGGAGATTTCACTATAGGTATCGTCTTAAAGAAACTGTGTTAATAACAAAATGTTTGCCATGTAAAGGTAATCGAAAAAGAAATATCAGTTGTTGTGTATATTCCACATGATTTTCAAAATGTGTACTCATAACAAGTTGATACATTTTTTTATTCTGTTCAAGTACACTTATTTCGCAACACTTTGAAATGAGGAATAAGTGTTACAATTTTCGTGTCAAGATATGAGTTTGTATGATGTGAGACTAGAAACGAGAAACAACTTCGCAGGGTCCGATAAGTGAGATTCTTTGTAGATCTCTCTAATATGCTAAATGGTAAAGCTGATACCTTGGTAGCTTTTAGCAGTGATTACATTTGCAAATGGGACTGAGATTGCAAGGGATAAGTTGGTGCAGTAAACAAAATCCTCGGAATTCTGGCATTCTACATGCTTTTCATTTGTATGATGACAATGAGATACGTCGCCGTAGCACTGAAGAAAGACAATATGTTGGATCGATTAATTTCAAAGAATCCAGCAGCAGTAAACCTTGGTGGGTCACTATTGTATTGGTCTACGATCAACCTCAGCTCGTGCTTATCTTCTCCAGTGTATGCCTCAGTTTGCGCTAGAGCATAGCAAATCTTCACAATATTTCTCGATTCATTGATCGTAGAATCGCAACATAGCATAACCGCTAATGGACCGACCTGTAAGAAATATAGCTGTTGTTGAATATGTCCTTCACGATATATGTATAAAACCATTCCATTTTTATCCCTCAAAAAAATCTTTTTGTGGCTTTTGGGTTCTACTGAGAAATAGTACTTGATTAAAGTTGTTTATGGGTTGAAATTATGGTAATATACCGGGTCATTCTCCAAGGTAGCTCACCCCTATAATTTTATTGAAAATAGAAAAACGAAATTTGGGGGTTGCGTATTATAGATGAATCTAGCTTTTTTGAGATATTCAAAACATACAGCTTATTCAAAAATCAATGACGTATATTCTTTTGACAATATTATGCGCGAGACTACTCCCGGGACGCCACCGGTAATCGAACTGTTAAACAGTTTCTTATAAGACCTATAAAACAGACTTCTTACTACGCTTATGTAAACTTTTCTAGGTAAATTCAGTTGAGTAACTACTTTGTAATTACGGCCTATCACTGAGAATCACCCTGCAGTCTGTTCTGTAACTTGTTAATAAAGCTTTATTACTTTTGTGTAGAGTCTTGTGTCGTTTGCAAAACCTACCAGGCTGTATACTATGAAACCGATCTTGTTTATCAACAGTCGTATTCCAGTTCCTTGGCTCTCACCAAGATTAAGACTCGATTGTAGCAATTCAATTCCAAAAATAAACAGCAACGTCAACGCAGAATTGAGTGACAGGAGCAATATCTGCCAGGAAAATAATCGGTTGAACTGACTCGTGAATTCGTTGAATTCGTTAAAGTAATGCGTGATAGCTTTGAGCCCTTTGTTTGTGGGTTTCCCATTGGATAATTGTTCATTCATCTCGACCATTCTTCTTCTCACGATCAAAAGTACAAGGCACATAATATCGCAGATCAATCCATGGCAATAATCAAGTATGACGATTGTCCAAGTTCGTATCAAATCGTAAATTGGTACGGCTCCTTCGATGGTGAAAGGTAACTGCAAGACCACCATTCCAATAGACACGATGCTCTGGACTACGAACACCAAAAACACACTGTTCAGCTTGTCATCAAAGTGGGAGCGATCTCCTCCCAAATACTGCAACTTCTTAGCAAACCTCCTCCAGTCACCAGTGTTCCAAAATGTCATCACCACATTAATAGTATAGAGCATAAAGACGTTGAACCACATGGAGATGCTCAACAGTATATCAATGTTACTATCCGAGTTCCCATCTCTCCAAAATCTGTATGCCGAATTGCAAAAGAATGCACCATGGACTGTGATGATAATTGATCCATAAAGCCGGATAAGTTTTTTGTGAACCACTTTGTGGTTCCAGTAATCATAAAATGGTGTAATACCGAAGAAAGACGAACAACGAAGCACTACGTTCATTGCGGTAGTTTATAAGTTTTTGAGTTGCAAAGCTTCAATGCACTAAGTAGACAACTACACCCAATTAACATAATGGAAGCCGCAAGGTACATAATGTGTCAGAAATACATACATAATGTACTTATTGAAAGTCTCGTAATGAATGTTCGGCATTCCTGATGACTGACAGAATAAAAAATGGGTTTTTCCTGGATAATGATATAGATTGAGGAAGAACAAAGATAACTACTCGACTATATTACTATCAGCTATCATATGCAGCTCTAATAAATAAACATTCATATTATGCAGGAAATCTTGCAAGTAAGGTAAATCGCATTTTGAAATAGGGTAGGTGCGGTGCGTCTGTCTTTGTTTCCGTTATGGATGATCTGTAGGATAGACCAGAATATAGGAAAACATTTTAAAGGATCAGCGTCCAGTGTATCGGCGACAACCACTAACTCAACAATAATATATATGAACTATCTCTTACTTCCTACGCCACTGTGCGAAGAATTATACATGACGAGAAACCGTGTTAGTCACTTCCGTCGGTCTGATGGTCTATCTGTCAGTCTGTCGATCCTTGGACCGCCTACGATTTGGAAAGCACTCCTCGGGTCTGAATGAAAGTTCCATGCCAAGGACGAAAAAGCTTTGTAAATTTTGAAAATCGGTCCAGAGGCGAATTTTTTGCTGTTAGCAATTTGTGGGTTTCCAACCCTGACAATTCTACACATCTATCAGGCATATTTCATAAATCTAAGATTTCCCGTACACTTGCCCCTGAAAGTTGAATTTTAAATATATGTCTTCGATGTACGCGTGCCTGACCACTCAACGAGCGCGCGCGTCTCTACTTTACTGAATTGCGACTTTGCTGACTGGTCGGTACTGATTGTTTGCCGGTAGGTCAGATGTCATTAAAAGACTATGGACTGATTAAATGATCCATTTAATTTTTTGTAGGCAATGTTTTTCGAAATGGGACTAACCTTACGTGTTGGTGACAGCGTTTTTATGTTACTGCTTGACTGTACTTTAAAAGCTCAATATTCACCATTTTGGCATTTTTGACCTGAAATTCATCTATTTTCACGTAATTAACTTAGTATTTTTATATGAGTGCTCACAATAAAAACGGGCTTTTAGTTTCAGGGCAATGGCGCAACAATTACATTTTTATACACATTTCAATGTGTTTTATTATAGATTTTAGGTACGAGTAATTGCGACCATGAGCGCCTATACAAATGAGTAAATGTACGAAAATTCGTGATTGGGAAGCTGGCCTTTTAAACAAAGTTAAGTACCAAAATGAAAAGGAGAATGTTTGCTGGAACCCTAAAAAACGTATGTCCTGAAAGATTTAGATGTGAAAATTTTACAGGTGCGGCCATTTCAACATGTTAGTCATTTCCAGAGTCTTTGACTTGCTTTTTTTCTGCCGTAAGGGACCTATAGCTACTATTACGTTACTCCTGATGTGCATCGTCATCAATCATCACTAACACTGTTATTTTTTGGTCTTTCCAATATCTTGTCATTGTTTTACCTCTTGTCTATTGATACGTCCGTATGGTTTTCACACTACGCTGAGGATTCTTCAAAAATACGATTCATGACTTAGGGGTTGAAGAGTAAGGGGCGACTATCAATCGAATTAGCAAAATATATTTTCCTGGAAGTTGAATATGTCTCAAAGTATCTCTACCTGTGAAATGATACGGTAACCGAAAACGAGATGGTCTTATTAGGACGAACTTGAAATTTTTCCAAACATTGAGGATGCAAGATGGCGAGTCCGCTTGAATAATTTTTCACTGGTCACATTTGCAGCTAACTAAAATGATTACACAGATAGTGTCGTACAATCTACGAAAATCAAAAGCTCGCCAGTTTTGGCCTAACAAGGTACGACATCGGTTTGAAATGAAGTAACCTTAAAATACTCGTACTTGTCCTGTAGAGCTTTAATTTAGATATTTGGCGACCTCAAAAGTTATAATTTTTAACCAAGCTTTTAAACATTTAGTATACTAGGGTTACCCAGTTCCCGAACAAAAATATTAGACGAAAATACACCTGGCCTGCGGAATTATTGAAAAGTTTGGTTTTATTGACGCAAGTTGTTCAAGGGAGAAAAGTTTAGGTATTTATGAGACATACAAAATGAGATAACACGTAAAAAAATCCGACTAATAGCAAGAAAGTGTTACTACACTACACTACTAGCTACACTACTACATGGCATTTTATAGCAAAATACATGAATTTAACTTGCAGATATTAATCACAAAACATTCCAAAAGATAAATGCTATTTTTATGCGAAAAGCAAAGGTGTTTGTTTTTTCTTCTAAACAAATTCAAAGATATCATATTTGTGAGTAATTGAACAGATGCACTACGATAGAACAGAGCAGATGTGTATTTATCACCTCTTGCTGCCAAGATATCATTTTTTTCAAAATTTTGTCATACTCTTATGTATACATATTTAGAGCTGAACTCTTTACACGTTCACCGATGAGCCTTAAAGTTTATAAACTGAAAATTAAACTGTCCTAAGACTATTTAGTATGTAGCATGTGCTGGAGTTCTATTCAGCCCGTGTTTTTATTTTATATAATTCATAGAGCATAATAGCTGGTAGCACGGTGAGTATTTAGTACTCTCCTGATTGATGACACGCCTATGTGGTTGGAAAAATTTGTCGGTTTAATTGATCTGGCTGTCAGATGTAGAAAACTCAGTTGCTTGCTACCAACGAAGAGGTCAGTAGTACAGTAATAGCTGATTTGCTTTCCGAGATCTGTCTCCAATAACTAGACCTATATAATACTGATGATTCCCTAAAAACATGAAACAGCACTCTACGTGGTGGGTTATGGTATCGGTTAACATATTTAAACATCTAGTTTCACAGTCGGACACCCTACCTTAGATATTTAAAAGTTTAAGCGCTGGTCTATTAGGGACTCAGTTAAGAGCAATATATTATGGTGTTGTGGAATTGCGAATCAGATACAAAATCTGCTTCTGGGGTTCTTTATCCGTCGCTTGAAATACCCTTGTGGCTGAAAAACGAATTGTGACTCATATTTGCAGGGAACTCTTTAAAATATATAGTATGTTAACACTCCCGCATTGTTAATTTATGAACTTTCTATGTGTGTTTATTTAAAGAAAAACAAATCCTCTATGAATGCGGATGTTCAAAATATAAACTTGATTCAACGGGACAGTTTACACCCAACATTCTCTGAGTATGTCAGTGGCCAGAATGCGCCGAATATAATAGAACCAAAATTTTTCAATGAAATACCGAGTGATCTCTGCAAGGAACTATAAGTCTGAACCTAAAAGCAAGTTATTCATTTATTCCACGCACATGAACTAATTCTTCTGTGTGTACTTGCAGTTTATTTGCGAGTATGTATGTTAATTTAATTATATTTGTACAATACGTGAATAAACTTTATTATTATTATTAATACAATTTCTAGTGAATAAATGTTTGTTATCTGTTTGCGATTTTCCTGTCAGATTGTAAGTATTGTGTTTTTTCAATATTTTGTTTATTCCATTTTTTGTGTCTATACGCATAATGTCTATTCATATGATTTTATCTACAGGGTGACTTCGAAGTTGAGTCATTTATTTTAACAGTGAGTAGATCTGATCAAAAGAAATGTTTTTTTCCTTTAGCATTTTGTGGTAAAATTAAAGTAACAAAGTTATAGCCCTTTAGAAGTTTGAGTACCGCCCTGTCTCAATAATAATATGTGCTCGTGTTTGGCAACAACGGATATACCTAATCGGAAACAAAAAAGCGAAAGAATTTGAAACGCTTATCACGATGTTTTATTCATTTATTTTATTCAGTTGTATTCATTCGATGTGTCAGTCGGTAACGCGTGAGTGGTATTTCTGCGTGGCTCAAACGAAATAAAAAACGGCACATGTTTACGAAAATGCTGAACTTGTGGAAATGATTCTGATTTTACAAAATGCTGCTACGGCAACACGCATTTATGCGGATCGGTTTCCCAATCGAGTGCAACCAACCCCTAGTGCCTTTGTTAATGTAGTAAAAAGGGCTTGTGAATCAGGTGACTTAAGTCCTCACACGGGAGGGTATGTGCTCCAAGACCGCACGATCAAATACAGGTCCGCACTGAAATACTTGTCGGGAGGATATTTTATAAAACAGGGTAACATTTTTTTTAATTTTTTTTTAATTTTTACACACATATTTTGGTTTATCTTCCTTCTACAATCATTATCTGAAAATTAATGACTCAACTTCAAAGTCACCCTGTATACAACTCTCTGTGTATATTTTTGAATACATATTTCATTTATTCTCACACCTGTCTTGTCTATGATCTCAGTTGTGTAACTGTATCGTATACAAACACGTTCATCTTTTTTCGATTGATAAATTGTCTGATGGAAAACGAACAAAAAAATGTCTGAGTTAAAATAAGATACAGTAGCGCCATCTATGAGAATGTGCTACAACTGTTTTGCTATTAACTATATCGGAAGTTTCAAATGTGCCCCTCACCATTGGGATGTCGGAATCGGTAAGAGATACGAAGTCGCTTAAATAGGGGCAAGTTGCGTGTTTAGGTAATTAACAAAATGCCGCTTAGATAGCTTCGAAAGTCGAAATATTTCCGGAGAGAAACAGAAAAAGCAGAATTTTCCCAAAATCGTATTATTTTGTCCTGACTTTATGTGTAGTGGTATTTTGAATATTATCATTGCCACTTATTCTCCTCTACAATTAGAATTTCAATACGACGTTTTGTCTCTTGTCCTCTAGCATCAACTGTATTTTTTTTTTCTGAAGACGCCATATTGGATGTTTCTGCAGATATAGTTTTCAATTCTGATTTCAAAAATGTATAATATCACATACATTGGCATTGCCAAACCTTAGTTGTTCCAGAAAAACAGAAGCTCCTAGATAAGCCTTGAAATTATCTGGGGGTCCGTACCGTTTTATTTCCCTATAATCTTCATCTATCAACATATCCATGGCCAACTAAAGAAATACATCTCTGAATTAGAACTGAGGAATACATTAAATGTACAAAATTCCAATATATCGTCCATATGAAAACACGAAGTTGGTGATGGAAGTCGAAAGGAGAAATCTCGAATTGAAAATTTGACTACGGCATCTACTATCTGACAATTTCAAGGCATACCTTCTGCTTTTCTTGAAATAACTAAGCTTTGGTCAATATCAATGTAGGTATAACGTTTTATACATTTTGGGAATCAGAATTGAAAACTCTATCCATCTGTGCAAAATCCAAAATCAAAAATAAATAAGCGGCATTTTGTTAATTACCTAAATAAACCAATTTGCCCTGATTTAAGCGACTTCGTATCTCTTACCGTTTCAGAGATCCCAATGGTGATGGTCGAATTTGAAACACTCAGTATATGAGAATTCGCCACAGCTGTTTCTCTATTTACATGTATACTTTGGTGAGATTAGTGTCTCGCAGATGGCGCTGTCTATATGAGCATATTCAAGCATACAGGTAATTACAGCGCCAATTACGAGACACCAAAGTTTATACAGGGCGTAAACGTTATAAGTTATTATTTAAATGGGTGATAGAGGGGGTTAAAAGAAGCAAAAAGTTTCATATAGCATGGTGTCAAAACGGCATTTTTTTAGAGAAAAGCGACTTTAAAGTAAAATAATATCGCCGCAATGCCAGACGCAAATTACGACCGAACGCCGTGTAAATGAAGATGGAGTTTGTTATTTTTGGCTATTAGGTAATATTTCATTATTTGATAATGTACTCGTAAAATGCAAACAAAAAAACGGACTAACCACTAACTGTCTCAGCGCTTCACCTGGTGTGTGAAAGTTTATTGAACGTATTAAAAAAATCCACTTATAAAGAGGGAACACAATTTTGATACATACATTGTTTTTCTTTTTAAAACCAACACTGCACTTTCTTGTATTTAAAGAAGGTGTTCAAAATGCCGTCCTCCACTTTCCACACAAGCTTCATTACGACGAACCCAGTTTTTTTTTACCCTAGGTACATTTATTATTTCAGCCGCATTAACACTTTTTTCGCGAAGTCGTGCTTCAGTTGTTAGTGGACCAGCCCCATAAACCAATCCCTTTAAGTTCTCCCCAATACCAGAAATCTATCGGATTGAGGTCAGGAGACCTTGCTGGCCTTTTTCGAGGATCAGGAGCATTTCGACCGATCCAACGATTTCGATAATGTTCATTCAAATACTGAATGACGCCTCTAAAAAATGTGTGGTGGTGCACCGTCATGAAGAAACCACAACTTTTGTCTCCATTGTAATGGTATGTTGTCTAAGGTCTGTTCCAAAAGTTCTGGTAGGTTATTGGCTAGAAAGCAAAGGTATCCTTCTCCTGACAACTTTGGGGGTAACTCGAAAGGGCCAATTACCTGATCGTCAAGAATACCCGCCAAATATTTATTTTAAGATGTTGTTGGAAATGACCTTCACGAATGGTTTGAAGATTTTCTTGGGCTCACGTATGAGTATTATGGAAATTTAATATCCCGTCTCGCGTAAAAAGTACATTCGTCCGTCGCTAGAATGTTTTTTAAAAAATCCGGATTCTGAATGTTTTTGTGCAAAAACCGCTGACAGAATGTTAGTCTGCGGGGATAGTCTTCTGGTAACAAGGCCTGCACTCGTTGTACATGGTAGGGATAGAGAAAATTTTCACGCAGGATTCTATGGGCTGTGGACTATGGTATGCGATAGTCCTACGCGGCGACCTATTTCCCGAGTGCTGATATCTGCATTGATTTCCACGATTTTTTTTTTTTTAATATCGAAACAGCCGCGCAGGCAGAAGCCTAAATGCCGGAACACCGCGGCTGCTATGATGATCCCAAAGAAATTTTGTTAATACGATTTTTGAACTGCCTAAGGTTAGTAGAACTGGGAAAAGCTTCCTCCCGTAGATTGTTCCACAATCTAGACACCCTCGGGACAAAGGAGCGGTCGTATCGGCCAGTTCTGGATGTACGAAGTTTGACACGGTTAGGATGGGACGCCGAAGTCAGGCGGGTCTGTCTGGCAGGCACATCGCGCAGCGGCATCATGGAAGAGAGCTCTGAGGAGCAAAGCCCGTTGGTGTAGCGATAGAAAAGAGCTAGATCGCCGACGACCCGCCGGAGCCAAAGAGTCCCGAGACTGTCTGTTAGAGAAGAGTCATCGATCAGTCGGACCGCCCTCCTCTGGATAGCATCGAGCATGGACAATGTAGTCGGGGCGGCAGCACCCCAAATGTGTGAGCAATACTCGAGGCTAGGCCTTATCTGGGCCTTGTATAGAGTGAGAAGGTCATGCGGAGAAAAGTACTTCTTAGCCCTAAACAAATAGCCTAGCTTTTTCCCAACAGCTGCAGCTATTGAAGAGATGTGTTCGTGCCAGATCAGGTCCTCGGTGATCTGGACTCCGATCAGCCGAAATGAATGGCTCTTTGGTAGAACTCGGCCGTCCATCGAAACTGTATGAGCGCTAGAGCGCTTTTTGTTTGTCAAAGTACAGTACTGTGTTTTGGAAGCATTGAACTGTACAAGATTGTTGCGTCCCCAAGCAGTGATAGCCTCCAGGTCTCTTGTCAGAGAAGAAGTCGTCGCTAGTCTTCTTTTTTCCAGCTCAGCGGCAGAGATCGGCTTGTCACTCTGAATTCCTGCATGTAGAGTGCTGTCATCAGCGAAGCTGTGGATTGGGTTGATCGTGCAGGAAAGGAGGTCGTTGATATGTAACAGAAACAGTGTTGGAGCCAAGACCGATCCCTGGGGAACACCCGCGTTGACGTTGTGGGATGAAGAGGAGAATCCGTCAATTACGACGGATATCTTGCGGCCAGAGATAAAGTCAGCCACCCATCTGCAAAGCTTTTCTGCGAGGCCATAGGGGCAGCGTGCCACAGCTGATCGAACGCTTTCGTGATGTCAAGAGCAACGACATGAGCCTCACCATGAGACTGGATGAGTTTACTCCACAGTTGCGTGACGTAAGCTAGGAGGTCCCCTGTGGATCGTTGGTGCCGGAAACCGTACTGCCTGTCGCTAATCAAGCTGTGACGTTCGAGGTAGTCCAGAAGCTCGCGATTTATGCACCTCTCCATCACTTTACCTATAACAGAAAGCAGAGCTATAGGCCTGTAGTTGTAAGGGTCGGTCTTAGATCCTTTTTTTGGGATGGGCTGTACATGAGCAAATTTCCAGTTTTCGGGGAAGGTGCCGGATTCATAAGATATCTGGAAGAGACGCGAAAGAACTGGAGCAAGCTCCGCTGCACATCTCTTCAGTACAATGGCAGGACTCAAGTCCGGACCAGAGGCTTTGTTGATGTCGAGCGACAAGGGCACTCGTCTTACGGTCTTATGCCTGAATGTTACCTCCCGCATAGTGTGGGGAACCCTTTGAATTGACGGCACTTGGGCGTTGATGGGGACGTCCATGGTGGAGTTGGCAGCAAAGATCTTGGCTAGCACCTCCGCCTTGGCCTTTGAGTCGAATACAATAGTTCCATCCTGACACGTAAGTGGCGGAAGGCTACTGTGTGAGAAGTTCTTTTCAATCTGCTTGGCCAGCGTCCAGAAAGACCGACTGCCATTGCGCTGCGACATTATCCTGTGCCTAACTTTTATATCATGCTGGTTTTTGGCATTGCGAACCGCATCGTTATATTTGTTTCTGGACTCGACGTCGGCTTGTCTGTTCTCTACAGTGGGGTTTTGTAAGTAGGTTCTGTGTGCCTTGATCCTCTGCTGGCGAGCAGTGTCACACGAGTTGTTGAACCAGCCGTTGGACCCTGGTTTAGGAACTTTCACTGTATGAGGGATGTATTCCTCCATTCCGACGTGGATAATTTCGGTTATTGAAGAACAGACAGTCGACGCATCCGCGTCAGTGAAACAGACATCTCTCCAAGGAAAGCTAGAGAAGAAGTCTCTGAGCCCCTCCCAGTCGGCATGTCCGTAATGCCACGATTTGCGGCCTGTACGAGTTTCTGCTGCCACAGCGGCTTCTGACCGAAACCAAACCTCCACAACACCGTGATCCGAGTTACCCAGGGGGGACAGGACAGCAGTGCTGTAAGGGACAGGATGCGTGGTCAGAAAGAGATCCAGCAGGCTACTGGCGTGTGACGAGACGCGGGGGAAAAAAGTAGGGCTCGTCACCAGCTGGGTCAGCCCTTGAGTAAGAGCGAACGCTTCGACTGCACGACCTGCTGCATCGGTCTTATTTGAGTTCAACCAAAGCTCATTATGGGCATTGAAATCACCGAGAAGAACTACCTCTGAAGCGGGGTGATTCATGTTCAGGAAATCGATCTGGAAGGCGAGGTATTCGAGTAGATCATCCCAGTTATGGTTCGAGGGAGAGCGATAAAGGCAGCAAATAAATTTGGGTGATGTTTTGGAGTTGAGGCGAAGCCACAGAATGTCCTTCCGGACTGATTCCAAAGACAGATCCCTGGAGCAGGAAAGACTGCTGCGGACAAAAGCCACAACTCCCCCGTTCTTTCTCAGATTGGAGTGCACCTCGTAGTTTGGGAAGTTGAGATGGTTAATCGGTGCAGTCTCTGAGATTTTTGTCTCCGCCAAGAAAAGCACGGCGGGACGATTGGATTGCAGGTAGTGATGAACAGCATCAATGTTGCTGTTGATCCCGCAGATGTTCGAAAAACAAATTTTATCTTCGATGTTGTTCCCTCGAGCCCACCCTCCACCCGGACATTCCGAGAGTGGAGTGAGTTTACGTCCGGAGTTCTTAGTGCTCGAGGGATCCATCATCATTAATTTATTTGTTTTGGTAGATAACCGACTGCATAGCTTAGGTGTGGAAACATGCGGACATTTATAAGACACCCTGGGAAAAGCTAGCGGGTGGTACTGCCTCGGTCGACTGGTCCTTGTCTACCACCTTCTTTTTACGTGTTAGTGATGTTAAATAGACCTAAAGTGGCCCGTTGGCGGACTTGTACTGCCACCCGGCAATCGGTACTGAGGTATTCCTTAACGCGTGCACAATCACTTTGACGGGAAGAAGTTGTATACTGGATACAACAACTTCCGGAACAAGCATTTGCCACGGCCCTCGCTCAGTAGAAGAATGAAATAGAGAATAGAGATATTTAAAATTTGTTCCTCCTGCTCTACAGTAACCTGTCTTTCACGAGTGCAAATATTAGTGGGCTGAACACTTCCTGTATGTCGAAGTCTTTGTTACACTTGCACAAATGTCCTTCTGTCTGGGTGTACCCGTTGGCGAAATCTTTCACGATAAATTTGAGCTGCAAGGTTTGAATTCTGACGAGCTTCACCGTAAACTAACAACATGTCGGCGAACTCTTGATTCGAGAACATTGTAAATAAACACGACGACGTATGCGAACAAAAACAAAACAACACGCCTTCTCTGCAAAATGATAAGTAACCACTGTTACCATTTGCAATCGATTGCCGGTTCTTACTTACTGACTACAAATTTTGGCTTAACTTAGAAAAACTTAATGCCATTTATTTGTTAATTACCCAATTTAGAAACGTTTTAAATTAGATTACAAAAATTAGTAAGATTGTGGTAATTGCGGTCGATATAAGCCACTTAAAGTTGTAAACTATAAAACCATTTAGGCAAAAATCTATTGACTTTCCGAGCATAGGTCATATGAACTTTTTGACTTGTTTTGACCCCCCCATTGCCTATTTCAATAATGACTACCATAGCGTTTACGCCCTGTATAGTAAATAGAGAAACAGCTGTGACAAACTTTCACAGATGAGGCTACGGTATCTCATTTAATCTCAGACTATTTTTTTGTCAGGCAAAAACAGCATTAGGTTGGCTACGTTCAGTTAGAATACGTTGACCAATTGTTATTTATGGTGATAAAGACGAGAAGCAAACAGATCCTATGCAGCTGGTGAAGGTATGACGACACAATCTATGAGACGGTACTGTGACTAAATATGATGGCAGAAGCATCGTTTAGTTTCAAAGATACTAACCACCCCGATGAGTAATTCATACATGTAGAGAATGAGCTTCTACTTACGAGGCTGTACGCTCCAAACACCGTTCTGTCGTACTGTGAATGCGCCACTAATTGACTGCAGTGAACGTCGATCCAGCATATCAATTCCAATCAGAAATACCATAGTCAATGAGGTATTCAATGACAAAGCAAGTATTTGCCATGAAAACAAGTTGTTGAATTGTTCAGTAAAATCAGCGAGATGATTATAGAACCTTCTAACATCCTTAAGCTTCAGTTTCTTTGGTATTTTGACCATAGTATCTTCGTTCACTCTACGTACGTTTTTCTTTACTATCATTATGATGATACACATGACGTCACATATTACCACATGACAATAGGTGATTAGTATGGGACCAGTTATCGCTACTAGTTCTTCTAGCATGGTAACTCCTTGGGCAGCGCAAAGGATGTGTACTATTACGTGTAATGCTGAAATTGTATTTTGCAAAATGAAGATAGGCACTGTTAAGCTGAATTCGTCAATGCCACTTCTAATGTAGCTCAGTTTTTTCCATAATATCTTCCATTCTGCGCTGTTCCAATATACAATTACAACATTGATTGAGTACATCAAGAATGCATTTGCACACAATGCTATACATACTCCAAATCCAATCCAGTCGCTGTGTTGTTCCGTATTATAATCAATATAACATCTAAAAGCTGCTATTGAGAAAAAGATAGCATGGATAGCAATGACTATTGACCCATGTACTTTACTCCATCTTGTCCTAAGGGTTTTATAGTTTTGGTAGTCAAAAAATGGTGTTATTCCTAACCAAGAGGAACATTGGAATATTGTGTCCGTGTTCAGAGCTGGTGACATTTCAAATAACGTGGTGAGGTTAGTTCAAATGCATGGAGCAAATATTTACCTTGTATTACTGGTAAGGAAAGAGTACACAATAACAGAGGCGATCGATCAGATGAGTAACAAATACCATAATTGAAACGAGTTATCCGTTAGACTGCTACATAAATATGTTTACCACTTAGCAATTAGAACATATTTTTAATAGCACTTTAAAATAAAACGATACAGTGTAATCGTTATTATACTGTAGCTAATAAAACTAAGACCATTCAATGACTACTGATATACGAGGTCTGAATATTAGGTAATGAGACAATTTTTTTTTACAAATTGTTTAAGGCTTTCGCGGCCAGTTGATAAACTGCTGTCTTGATTCGGATCTAAAGGTCGTCGTCGGTTTGAATTTCTTCCTAACGTTTCGCTAGCACGAGTGGCAAGCTTCCATTCCCGATGCTGGATGTAGACAGACGATTTCTCTTGTACAGGTTGTATTTATACCGGAGGGTAGGTGACGTGGCTTGTTCCGCTTCAGTTGACTTCGGGATGTCGATCGGCACTGCTCGGGCGTTTCTGAGGATCGGGTGCCAGATCGGGTTGAGGCTGAGGGTCTTTTCCTTCCTGTTGAAGTTATATGGATGTTTGTGAATCTCGATAGCTTCCCTGACGAGTCTATTGTGATAGCCGTTACCGCAGACTGCTGAGTTTGTCCTAGCCAGCAATTTGTTTTGTACTCCTTGAGTCTCGTTCCCATTGATCTTTTCGTGGTTCCAATGTATACTTTGCCGCATGAACACGGTATGCGGTAGACTCCTGCAGCTGAGAGTGGGTCCTTCTTGTCCTTTTCCGATCTGATGGTTTGTTGGATCTTCTTCGTAGGCTTGAAGATTGTTTTAATATCATGTCTGTTCAGGACTCTGCCAATCCTGTCCGTAACTATTGGCACAAATGGAGGATACGCTTGAGAGGTGGTGGGACGCTGTTCGGTTTCACGTGGCCTGGCTGATCTCGAGTCCATTGATCTTTCGATGTCCCTCTTGCTGTAGCCATTTGCTTCGAACGCAGTTTTCAGGTGTTCAAGTTCTGTCTGGAGGTTCTTCGGTTCGCAAATCTTTCGAGCTCGTCCTGTTCGTCCTGTCAGTGTTCTGATGACTCTATGCTTGTGACTTGGGTGATTTTTGGACAAAGCGTGCAGGTATCTGTCTGTGTGCGTCGGTTTCCTATACACTGTGTGACCCAGCTTGTTACCTCACTTCCTTACTAGTACTTCCAAGAAGGCCAGTTGTTGGTCACTCTCTATCTCCATGGTAAATTGTATGCTTGGATGGCCATCTCAGTATCATCATATTCCAAGCCGACAAAGACAATGCACCGTTCTTCTGAAGATCGAGGACTACAAAAGGAAGATTACTGAGATTCTAGACCCAGAAAGTTACAAACCCCTGAAGAAGGATTCAACGCAAGCCCGACATGGCTTTTAGTGATGTCATGTAACATCAAAAACACAAGACATCATTTTCGAAATATTTTGCAATTACAATACATCCTCATCAGTTAGCGTTAGAGGTAATAGAGGGTATTGACTCATACTGAATGGGATTCATTAAATCTCAGAATTATTCGGCGGCGCTGAAACAACAATTGTTCGTATCATCTACGGGCAGATAAGCTTCACACGATAACATTGTCTTACACAAAATGCTTCAATTTTCAAAAATTGCAACAATTATCGACTTCTATAAGAACAAGGAATTAATAAAAAATTCAAAGCTGCTTCACAGCTCTCACTTATCCAGACGTACTTCGGTACCTCGGCCAGGACAAGATCTAAGGCGAATACCTTTAGCAGCGCTTAGTGCAAGTATCTATTAGTTACACAAAGTTAATCTGAACTGTCTACCTAGATTGGCTGAAACTCCAACGTGACAGCACGGCAGCGGCGACATGAATCACACAAATCGGACGCAGAACATCCGACGGCGTTTGAATTAAATCAAGACTCTTGTACCGGCATTGTTAACAAGGTGTAGAAATCTATCAGCAAACGCTTGCCGGGTAACTGCTAGGCCATTGTTACATGGGGCGGCGGCAGTGAAACCGATGAAAGACGATAATTATAGTGGAATTCCGATTACCGGTGGCCAGAGATCCAGCGAAGGAGCCTCCATCGTGCCAGAGGCACCGCATCGCGCCACAACTAATCTGCAATTAGGCAGCTCCAGGCAATGTACAGTGGTGTCAGAAAGCAGAGCAGCTCTTCAGAGTATACATGGTATGCCAAATACATTTTAGGCAAAGCAACCTTCAGCAGGATGATCATATCGATTCTTAAAGCAGAGATTCCCACGTCTGTAACGCAACTTAGACTAGACCGTTCACTCCTTACATCTTCAAAGCTTTTGGAACGAGAAATGAAAATACAAATATCTGAGTATATTTTCAGTAACGTGATAGTTCCATCAATGCCGTCAGGATTCAGGGAAAACCATAGTACAATAGCGGCTCTAGCCAATGTAACTGATGATGTTATAAGAGGCCTTGATCAAGGAAATGTCACTTGTTTAATTCTGCTAGATTACACAGAAGCTTTCGATATGATAGACCTTGAAATTTTGCTACTTAAGCTGTCTTACTATGGTCTCACTGACGCTGTGGTCAATTTGATATGCTGTTATTTGTCAAATATAAATCAAAATCAGCTTTTAAAATGTCACAGTCAACTGCTATAAAGTTTGGTGTTCCTCAAGGTTCCATATTGGGACCTTTACTTTTCTCCCTGTATCTATCAGATCTCCATCAATATGTCCATAATTGTACAATCCATCACTTTGCCGATGATACTCAAATTTATTTAAGTTTTCAACACAAAGATCTTGAAATGGCAGAGGCATTGCTCAACGAAGCTTTAACAAGGATAGTAGACGTCTCGTTCTCGCATAACCTAAAAATTAATACATCTAAATCTTTATGTATGGTTTTCTACTCAAAAAACAAAAGAACATGGGTCGAAACGGTAATTAACCTTAAAATCTGTGCTGAATGAGGGTAAAAACCTGGGACTATGGATTGACATAGAACTAAAATACGTTTGTTGCGCTTCACGGAGCCGCCATTGGACCGACTTTCAGGATTTTCCAAGTTATAGACGTGCCCAGGATAAGCAAAAAGACAAACTGACCGAGAGACCGATAGACCGACAGACTGACGGAAAAGGGTGACGTGATTTTTCGTGATGTCATATAACATCCAAAAGACGTAATATCATCTCGCCAGTTGGTGTCTGATGTAAAAGGACAGGTCTGGATCACCTCAGCGCAAACAAACCAATTATAATCTTCCACACACATGCGACCAGCCTGAGGGAATCATTACGTGTAACATTGATTAACAATACACCAACTGGCGAAATGTGTGAAAGACTGGCATGATGCCCTTAAGCACTGAATACGACTCTGTCCCAGGCCCTTATGCCTAATGTTGTTTACGTGTACTGCACTAGAAACCAGATTTGGTCTAGATACCCATCAGTCTGTCTGTACCATCATTATAGTGCCTACAGATGCGGTATTAGAATCTCTTTCAGGTATACAAAACGGTGTCACATTTGTATCATATTAACGTCAGGCCTAAGTTCAATACTATAGCACCAAATGAGCCTTATTTCTGTTCTACATCTTGTCTATATAATATACCAACCTGTGAAACTCGCTGCCTGAAATTTATTTGGCATCCAGAGCAGATAGCTTACCACGCTTATTTGCAATAACAAATGCAAATTTGTACGTTCTTGACCATCAACAATTTTATTTTCGGCATGTAGTTCTGATTTTCGCAATGTTTTACATTTTTTCCAAATAATAGTTTCTTGGAAACATCCTATTTAAATTGTCCATCGTGAGGATATTCGATTGCATCAGGTGAGGTTGGATTATCACTAAGTTTGGTTAATAGTCCTTATCACTGCACTAAAACGGGTGTAGCTAAGCAACAATAGAAATTATAGCGATGCGTGTAGTCCTAGCATTTTAATAAGACTCCATCGTTTCGACTTTTTTCGCTCTGCATTATCAAATATTTGAGCTCCGTGGTGATCCTGATCTTCACAGAAAACAAAAATCAGAGGAGGTTTCCTCATTATTGTTGCAGAAACTGCCTCTTCTAATATGCTCATAACCTCGAAGTGTCAATTAAGCCGACAGTGTCCTATCAGTAAACCCACTATGACCCTCAAGGCCTTTACTTTGTGCCGATTACATCATCTAAAGCAAGCTCGTCTGCCATTTCCTAGCTGCTGTGTTCGTATGGACAAAAAGGAAGGTGGTCGAAATTTCAAATGACCTGCAAATATGCCGCTACATCCAAAACGATACTACAGTCTAATCATATTAGCAAATTTTCCCGAAATAATATTGTGAAGTCCGGTTTTATTGGTGCAAGTTGTTCAAGGGCATATTTAAAACATTGATGCATAAAATGGGTACACCAATTTTTGTGGGAAAACTTTTTATTTGACAACAAAGAATGAGGAAACATGATTTTTGGGATTGAATCGAGGGTGAAAAGAGCGAAAGAATTTTTTTATATATGATACAGAACGAGACCACATTTAAAATTTCACGCAACTACTTGAACTTCTTCAAACCCGTAGGATCTATACTTCTTAATAACTACAACAAAATTGGAGTATATTGGTCAAGTAGTTTTTTGAGAATTTCTAATTATTTAGCCCAAAACACCTGTCTTCCGGCCATCACTACTAGCTTATTGGGCTATATACAGGGTCGTTCGAAGAGCATTTAATAGCAAAATATACGTGCTTACCTTGCCGATATGAATCATTGTTGTGGTTATTTAGAAGAACGAATCCTACGAATATGAAGAATTTCAAATATCTGCGCGAAACCATAGTCGAATACACAACAAGTGCTAATACCTGCAGTTTGCCTCGGTTTTCGGCCATAACTTTTTTGCTATTAGTCTCATCTTTTTGAGCAGTAGTCTTATTTTGTAGGTCTCATAAATACCTAAAAATCTTGTACGAAAAGTTTTTGAGTTGCTGCCATAACTTTCGATTGAATCCCAAAAACACACGTTTTCTCACTCTTTGGTGTCGTATAAAAAGTATTCCCACAAAAATTAGTCCATGTGTTGAATACCTCCTTGAACAACTTCGATCAATAAATCCAGACTTTACAAATATTTCGCAAACCAGGGATATTTTCGTCTAATATGATTAGACTACTATATGATCGTGATTTCATGTACAGTTTTAAATAAGTGATTTCTATTCCAAAACCTATGCCTGTTTTGTAAAATGTTTTGGTATGCAAGGATTTCCCAAATCAACAATTTTCAAATTGAGTTATATCCAAGTAGCATACCTGTATCAAGTTGGTCCTGCATGTTTGCCATTAGATGCCCTTAAGTTATATTTAGGTATCCGAGCCTAGTCTATCATGACTTTGGCACACGTTGTATCCTAAGCGTGAAATTCTGAACAGCATTCGTACGTACCCATATTACGTTATTATCTCATCTTTGTACCTGTTAACAATTTGTGAAGCTTTATATTTTTTACAAAATGTTATGGTAGATCTGGCAGATAATATTCATTATCTGAGTATCTCATGCGCCTACGGGCATAAGCAAACATGCAATTTGGACAAATTGGCCAAGGTTCCTTAAAGCGACGTCTAGTGTGCTAACATGCTTCTTAAAGATATATTAGGTAGTACCTCAATAACAATAATGATAACACTGATCAACAGCCAAAAAATATCCTAAATAAAATCAACAAAATATTACTATTTTTAATGTGCTAAAACCGGAATGAAACTTATTTTTTCAATATTAGTTCAAGTTTTAGAGATACGGTAATTATATGTGTTCCTGCTGTGACAGTGTTAATATTCGGCAAGGAAAGATGATGTAATCGGCATGATTGTGTTACGTTATACATACATGTACATTATATTGTTTTATATTAGCCATTTTTTCCTCAGTTGGCTGACAGCGTTCATGCAAGATGTCTCGAAAGTGTGTAAACAATCCAGATCAGTTTTGTTACGTGTGTGGTAATGTGACTTTTGCGTCTCAGAGACGGTCTATTACTCCACTAATAACAAAGGCATATCAGCTTTATTTCGGTTGTAAACTAGGTGATCAAGACAAACAGTGGGCACCCCACATCTGCTGTAATACATGTGCTTCAAGTCTGAGGAGCTGGTTAAATGGCAAAAAACGGTCTATGCGCTTTGCTGTCCCAATGGTTTGGAGAGAGCCTACAAATCATATTAATGATTGTTACTTTTGCATGGTACCTTGTGTTGGACAAGCCACAGGTATGTCCAAGAAAAAAAAATCGGTTATTAACTACCCAAACATACCATCTGCGATGAGACCTGTGCCTCACAGTGACGAAAATCCTATTCCAAAACCCCCAGAATCCTACACTTGCGAATCAGATCATGGCGATCGAGTGATTCGTCAGGAAGAAGATATGCCATCAACGTCAAGAGATCGTGATTTTATACCGAGCACGTCATGCCACCACCGCACAAAATAACACAGTCAGAATTAAATGATCTTGTAAGAGATTTAGAACTTCCAAAATGTAAGGCAGAGTGACTTGGATCAAGACTGCAGCAGTGGAACTTGTTAGAAGACGATGTTTCGGTGTGTGTTTTTCGTAAACGCCACAAAGACTTAGAACCATTTTTCAATATGGAGAATAACTTGGTTTTCTGCAGTAACATTAACGGCTTACTGGCGGCTTTAAATATAAAGTATAACCCAGAAGAATGGAGATTGTTTATAGACCGTTCAACATTGAGTTTAAAGGCAGTGTTATTGCATATTGGAAATATTTTACCATTTTTTCCTGTAGGGTATGCAGTTCACATGAAAGAATCATATGACAATATGAAGTACCTATTGACATGCATAAAATACGATGAGCACCAATGGCATATTTGTGGCGATTTGAAAGTTGTTGCACTTTTACTTGGGCTGCAGCTAGGCTACACAAAGTTTTGCTGTTTTTTGTGTGAATGGGACAGTCGGGCAAAGGCACTTCATTACACCAGACAAAACTGGTCTGTTCGTCAATTCCTAGAGCCGGGTCAAAAAAATTTACAGCATATGCCATTAGTAGATTCGAAAAAAAATTTATTACCACCACTGCATATCAAGTTGGGCCTAATGAAAAACTTTGTCAAGGCAATAGATAGAGATGGGTCAGCTTTTCAATACCTGCGTCAGAAATTTCCAAGACTAAGTGAGGCAAAGGTTAAAGAAGGTATTTTTGTTGGGCCATAGATTCGAAATATTTTGAAAGATACACAGTTTGAAAACACTTTAACAGGTATTGAAAAAACTGCTTGGAATGATTTCCGTCTGGTGGTCACTATTTTCTTGGAAAATAGAAAAGCTGACAACTATAAAACCCTTGTCAAAAATATGCTGTCATAGTATCAAAAGATGGGCTGTAATATGTCTCTTAAGATACATTTCCTACACTCACACCTGGACTTTTTTCCTGACAATTGCGGAGCCGTAAGTGATGAGCACGGCGAACGTTTTCATCAGGATATTTCAACAATGGAAAAAAGGTACCAGGGAAAGTGGAATCCTTCCATGCTTGCAGACTACTGTTGGACTCTTGGTAGAGATGCTCCAGAAACGATCCATAAAAGAACAGCAAAAAGACAGCGCATATAGTGATTCTTATAAGTATATGAATCTTGTTACTTTTTTAATATATCCTTAAAAATAAAAAGCTTTTTTTCTAAACCGCAACTATTTTTTTTATTTAATTGTCATTTTTGGATTCAGCGCCCCAAAATTAACAAAGAAGTGCACTTTTCCCACAAGATACAATTAAAAAACTAAAATTTGTTGTCCAGTGTAATAATATCGTCATCTCCATAGGACTGTGCCATAGAGTATTCAAATTGTCAATCATAATGAGTTCATGGCGTACTTATTCAAAATTATTTAAGGAATATAAAGGATTATTTTATAAGAACTTGTCTGACCTTCCTCTTAAAAGTACTATGGATTGGATAGTTTTTATATGGACTGGTAACCTAGGTAACATATATTGTGGGGCTTTCGGAAATTAGTGCAATAGTTAGCTTGTACGATGTTCTTAAATGCTGGGCCGCAGCAGATCCATTGTGGATGGTATATGCACCATCAGATTTTAGTGTTAATGTTGTGTATTTGTAAATAATGATACCTTCGTTTTACAATAATATACAGAATAAAGCAACACCCTCGCACAACTATGCATGGGGAGCCAAAAGCAAACTTTAGCCCTTCTTCGGTCAGTATTGGTGAACACTTCGCCAGACACTTCACCAGAATAGAATCTCCATACATTTAATGCAAATCAATCGTATCATCACATCTAATGTAACACTTTAGAAGTACCCGAAACGCTGGAATGCAACGTACGATCTGCAATTCACTCCGTGTTTTTATTTGATCTATCTACTATATTATCTTGATCAATAAATGAAATAATAGATCTTTGATAAACTATTGACATTTTGGTTGATCCAGTGCCGTTCAGAAACAAAAGATATCTGACTAGAAGTTTAGAACTAGCTTGATGTTGAGAATCATTTTATTACGAGTATTTATCCCTTAGATTGCGTAACAGTATACGTTCACGCCTGAAATAAAAGGTCTCTGTTATATGGAATATTCACGAATAAATGAATCGATGCCACTTACGAATTATTCAACTCAAAATAATTATGCTACATGCTCTTGGTTTTGTACTCTGAAAAAATGATTAGGTGCGAAAAAGTTTAGCTACGACCACGTATATCAAAATAATAGATCAAGTCAGTCGAACAAGCCCATTCAATTAGTCCATAGTCCTCACCCATTCGAAAACGTTCTTATGACTATGACTATATGATTATGTAAAAAAAATTAGAATGTGTCATCATGCAGACTAGGCAGTTTTCAGCGTACAAATAGTTCATTCTACGTTTGCTTGCTGCATATGTTGTGTCAAGCCGCTTTTTTTTATTGACATCGTAAAATAAATTTCTATAAAATTTAAATGACAGGAAATAAAAAATAGTGTAGTAACCTTTCCACTTTCATATGTAAATATTCTTGTCGGTAGCATATTTTGTCACCTGTTACTTCACCAACCAGAGATTTTTTTTTCTTATCTGTCTCGTTTTTGAAATTCAGAACTAATAAAAAATGTGGATGCGCAACTAGTTTTTAGTTTTGAATCTCAAGTAAGTGTATTTGAGTCAAGAAACCAACTGAATTATCATCAAAACGTAATATTAGCACACAAGTCCTCACTATACTGTCTGGGGGGGCAAAAAACTTTATGTTCCGAAAGATGTTGAGCAGTTCCTGCGAATCGATTAATATTAATACTTACCATGTCCTTTGAATCCAATGCAACAACTGTTTTGTGGTTTTGTCACAGTGGCGGATTTAAGTAATGGCAAAATGAAGAAATAGACATGATGATGGCTGAAAGGTGCATTTCAGCAGGATTAATAGAATTAAAAGATTTGAGGAGCGAAAGCACATACGATAATTTTGTCTTGAAGGCTAAGAATAAATGAGAAGAGATGGAATGGGAAAATCCTGATTTTCCCACTGTCAGAAAGAAGAAAATCAAAAAAATGTTCAACGAAAAAGCTGCTGACTTGCCACTGGAAAGACACGTTAAAACCTTGAAATAAATTACTACGAAGTTTTGGATTCAATGAGTAACGAATTGCAAGAACGTGATGAAGAATGTCGTGAATGAGTTTGGTTTTTTGATGCCAGGGAAATTAGTCAATCTAAAAGAAAACGCAATAGAAACCAGCGTCACATTTGATGGAAGAATATTCTGAATTTTTAACTACAGATCTAAAATATGAATTAGCTAGTTTTACGAGCATGTATTTTTCAGAAAATCGTAATTTTACTAATGACAGCCCGTTAGATTATTTGACGTTCATGATCGCAAACAATTTTATATTCAGTTTTCCAGAGAGCTGCAGTCTATTCAGATTGTTTTTCACTTTGCCTATCGGTTCAGCTAGTGCTGAACGTGTCATGAGCTCTTTGAAAGAATTTATAAAGAGTACCGTCGAGCTTCTTTGGCTGAAGACACACTCAACAACTTCTCTATCCTTTATATCGAAAGATCAGTAGCTAATATACTCAATTTGGATTCTGCAATGGAAGTCTTTGCTGAACGAAAAGCAAGACGCGGATTCAAATTAGAATAATTCTGTTATTTTGTATTGAATAAAAAATGTTTGATCTCACAGTCTCTACTTGATTGAGGTTATATAGACATATAGTAAAAAAACAGAGGTAACATTGCGTAGCGGATATTATTGTGCATATAATTGTGAGCCCCTGTTGATATGTGACATCCTTATTGCCAACAAAATCTGTAGTTCGGACTTCTAAACAATTTATATGGATTTTACGTTATCGAGAAATTTCAGATGCGCGTGAGTATTGAAACAGTTGAATTAGCTGTTTTATTGGCACGTTGAAGCAGCATCAAATTAACTTTTTGCAGAATCTATGAGCTTGTTTCGGTTCGGTTACTTGTGTGGGTCTTTCTAATTTTTTTATTCTCTGTTGCCGTCATTGATTTGCAAATAGCGACAAATGTGGAGAATATCACTTTCGCAAATAGTTCCCAGTATATATACTGTAGTAATGCACGTTATTTAAAGTATTTTAGTGTTGTTCACCAAGTTTGTATTCAATGAAGTATTAATCACGGCAAAAATGACAACCACTATCGATCATATTTGTTTTTTTCTTCTTACTTGCAAATTCTATGAATAGCATGCACTCTAAATATGACTCGACGCCCTTTACTTATTGGTAGCATCCTTGATAACTCTTAAACTCTATTATGCACAAGAAGTTTGCTGGTGAATTATCAAGTTTAATTTACTTCAAAAAATTACGATGCGTATTACAACGTGTCCCGTGCCCATGCGCACTATTTCTAGAACACCCTAAGTTTTGCGGGCAAATGTACGGGAAAATTTATAAAGCGTGGAATATGCCTATTGAATGCATATAATTACTGGGATTGGGAGTGTATTAATATACTTGGGCGAAAAAGGCGAGATATCTCTTCTTCGACCACCTTCAACCTTCAACCTCCAGCTTCAACAAGTCATAGTTTTAGAGATATTTGTCATTTCGTCTTTCCCTATAACTTCGCCGCCACTGTATCCATTTTTCGTTCTTGATATACTCGTAACCTTGTGCCAAGATTTCATCAGAATCCGTCCGGTACCTTCCAAGTTATAGCAGGTCCAAGGATTAATGAACATTCAGATCGACAGACAGACCTATAGACCGACAAACCTGCGGAAATGAGAGGCGCGGTTTTTCGTAGCACATGTCAGATAACACCTAAAGACATAGATACGTAGTTTAGAAATTTTTGGCGAGTACAGTAGTTCGTCGCCATTTGATGTGGGAAGTGAAAGGCTGCTAGTATGTCCGGAATCACACTAAAGTATTTTTTTTGACAACTGTTTTTTTATGTGCTATAGCAAAGCTGGGATGGATCATAGCATTTGCATAAAAATAAATGTAGGGTTTTCAAACTCTGCATCTGGGGAGATATGAATAACCAAGACATCCGATTGATGTATCATAGAAATTACAATTGGTAATAAAATCATTTCGTCTGATGGCTGACAGAGGGGAAGGCCTAAAACCCTAAAAGCATTTAGATCATCAATTTCTTATTATCACTGGGCGCCTCCTCGCCACAGAAAAAGACTTAATAAGCGTGAGGGTAGCACAAGAGTATAAGCAGTTGTCAAGGAAATTGATGGTGACATGGAGACAAACTTTATTACTCGCTTCAGATATTTCTCTCTCGAGCCATCGTCCTCATTGTTTACGACGTCTCTTTATTTCATAAATACGTGCAGACAAATTAAACGCCTTAAGGCCCTGCGATTCTACTGGTTTGTTGCCAGGGATTTTGTATCATAAAAAGTTACTGTCCTGAGATATGAATAGAAAGCGGAGGAGACATTTTTGAATGAATAGGTAGAATTCATCCTAAGGAGCTTTTCCAATAAGCACAAATCTTGTCCGAATTGTTGTCCTCTATTGCGTATGCATGCACGACACCTTTGTGTTATCTCGACGGTTTTCGCACGTAGGCGAATTTCTTGCCAAATCGTACCAAACGCCTCTTCTATTCTTCGGATCAACTCCTCCCTTGTTCCAACTTCGTCGCGTAGACGAATGGAGTTAGGTCTGGAGAACGTGCAGGACATGGAATAGGACCATCGCGTCTAATCCACGCATTCGGAAAAACATCATTTAGATGTTCCCGCGCAATTAGCCTCCAGTGAGCAGGACGGCCATCATGTTGGAACACAATTCGTCTGTCGCGATTGAAAATTGGCACCTCATTCACCAATTTGGGCAACTTATTTTGCAGAAAATGTAGATAATTATCTCCGTTAAGACGATCTGGCAAATAATGTGGCCCAATCACATGATTGCCAATTACTTCTGCCCAAACATTCACACTGAATCTTCTCTGAAAAGAGCTTGGCCTCTTCACTCTTGGGTTCTGATCTTTGGACGCCCAATGGTGCAGATTGTGCAAATTAAGTATCCCTTCCTTGGTGAATTTGGTCTCATCCGTCCACAGTATACTTATCAAAAAGTCCGGATCGTCCACGTCTGTGTGCAGCAAGAAACGACAAAACCGGACTCGCTTGTCGAAGTCATTGTTTTCAAGACCTGCAATCAAAAAAATACAGATAACATTAGTTTGGCGCCGCTACATGCTAAATAAAAACGATAAGAAGTTTCCATTGCAGACAGTTGTAAGTCTGATAAAAAAAAATCGTACATTGAACAGGAGTGTAGTTGAAGGCATGTTTATTATTCTGGCGAAGTACTTTCCATACTTTCCAAAATGAAATTCCCAGTGATGAAGCTACATTTCGGATGCTTTGAGCAGGATCTTCCTCGACACTGTGTCGCACTACGACACCTCTTGGTACATTATTGCTCAGAGTGCCGGTTTCTCGTAAGGGTCGATAAGTATTTCGGAATGTGTGGCGAGTAGGTACACACCTGTTAGGATAGCGGTCTTCGTAGGTTTTTTGCGCTGCTCGTGCAACACAGTTGTCTTGTCCGTACACCAACAACATGGCTGCATACTCTTCATCTGTAAATGCAGCCATCATCAAAGCAAAACTCAGCGACAACTGACAAAACAACAACAATCACAGGTCGCGGCACTACGTAGAAGTAACAAAAGGGTTAGGCAGCTAGCAGGGATGAACCTCGATGGAAAAATGGACCCATGTCATCCCTGTCGGTTAGCCGCTCAACTAGTAAAAAAAAGAGACAGATGCTACAGCTCCGCTGTGTACGAGGGAGACAACAGTTATTACCTGAGTTACGTTGTACGTGTAAATTGCACAACAGAAACAAAAATTCATTGTTATTATCCGACCCAAAAAATTTGACCCTGTACACAAAATTTGCAAATTCAAGAAATTCTTTCAACTTTTTTTTGTGACTTGTGGCATACCGTTAGCATCGGGATAAACTAGAGTAGTTTTTAAAGGAATTCTAAGAACGTGAACGCTTTTAGTTTTTTTCTTACAGAAATTTAAAATTGAGCCTTTCATTTTTTTGTTCTTCTTTGTTACCCTTTGTGAGTTTATAAATAAAAAACTACATGCTGCTGGCAAGTTATGTTGATTTTGTAAGATTGGTACATTGGTCCATTAAGATAAATTAATCATTAGGTGGACATACTCTTTATTTGTTTTAGTTCACTTTGTGTATGACATTTTGAAGTTTTAACTAAAAAAAAATTAAAAGATCTACATAATTAGTGCCGTTGGGCTGAAAACTGTTTGAGGGACCTGGGTGATATAAAAATACCTCCCCCGTCCGCCATTTCAATTTGGCAAACGATGCACCAAATACCCTGTATTTATATGGGCGGATTTGGAGCCATATCAGAACTCGATGACGGACATATTTTGGTGTCAAATGTATAAAAACACCTTGTCAGTGATTGCCTTCATGGATCCTTGTGTAACAGCTCCTCGCCGTGATTAGTTAGTAGAGGTCACGTGGCTACAGGTGTTCCGCGACCATGTAGATGCAGCCTTACTGTACTAACTTTTTCTGCCGAGAGGATATTTAAGTAGCTTATCGAACTGAATGTCCTCACGTACACAATATAGGTGTATATATTGCGATGTGAATCGCACAGTCTTTGTTGCTAAATAGGGATACATTAAATAAGTCAAGGATATGACGGTGAACATTTTTCAAAGGTACAGCATTAGTAAACAATTCTGCTTAATCAGCGATGTTGGAAATTGAAGAATATGAAAAATTGTTTACATCAAATAGCAACAATAGAGGAAAAAAACTGAATATTGGAAGCAGTGGGACGCCTTGTTTGAATTCTACTCTGTTCTTGTAAACATTTGTTGTGGTTGAAGTAGTTCTTGGCTAAAAGCAGTTAGCTAATTAAGCATAATATGAAAATAACTGCCACCGTTCACTATATCTATCGAATAAAAAGATATGGAAGCAGCTTAATTAGTTTGATATTGGAAACCTTTTCCTAAAATTAAAGTTAAAGATTCGGTTGGCCCTTTTGCCTGTTTCAGTGTTGTTAGGTATACAAACCTTATATGCCTTCCAGACTCACGGCGAGAAGTCTCGGCGAGAAAATTCGCCGAGACTTCTCGCGAACAACGGCTATGTCCACATTCACACTGAATCTCACTTCTGTTCTCGTCTTTATACGGTATGGACGACAGTGCAGCGGCTTTGATGGTATCTGCGTTGGCGTACTATAACCTTGTAAATATAATCATTAGGAATAGAATTAATAAGAAAAGGCCCAGACGTTGGTGGATGACGCAAATTCATCTAAGCAGAACAAGGTTTGAGAATTTTAGTTTTGTTTAAATTCTGGTTTATTTTTTTATTAAAAATTATCATAATACACATTATATAGTAGAGTAAATGTATAGGTATTTTCCATTTCAGCTTAAGCATGCAAAGTCAGTTGGGAGAACTTATTGCTGAACCAAGTGGAGAATTTAAGAAGTCCACGCGAATGTCAACTACGGACTTTGAATTTTTGCTCAACAAGATTTCTCCTCTAATTAGCAAACAAGATACACAACTTCGAAAAGCTGTACCAACCCGAATGCGTCTTGCTATGACATTGAGATACTTGGCCACGGGAGAAAGCTTTCAAAGCCTTCATTTTTTATTCAAAGTGTTACCGCAATTGATTTCAACAATTGTTCCCGAAGTATGTAAAGCACTGAATCAAGTATTGATAAAAGAAATACAGGTGAGTTTTGAACAACATATTTATTAACTAAGCATTATTAAAGGCATTGCAAATAACATCACAACGATAGGTACTTCTCAATAGGTCGACCGAAATAATGTGTATGTTTGAGCTACTTTGTGCATCTGCATTTTGTAAGACATTAACTTGTGGTGATTCAGAATACATTTGAATTGTATATTTTTCTTCGGATGGTGTCTGAATTTGTAGTGGTTTAGAATACACTAGGAGTGTATGTTCTACTTCTGATGTATGAATCTCCGGCGGTGCGGAATCTGTCATACGGACATTTTGTATAGAAGCCATTTTGTGTTGCAGAGGTTCAGAGTAGCAAGAGATACCAGGGGAAGGGGAAAATATAGCAGATGAAGATCGAGTGTATTCTGAAGATGGATTAAATACTCTGTTTGTGAACCTGTTTGGTTGCTTTGTTCGTCGACGATTGAGAATTATGCCATTGAACTCATACATGATTTCTAGTCGTTCTTCTTCAGAGAAAGCTCTTAATTTCTTGGCTAACCCCATGCCATATATTTCACAGTCATCCGGATGTTCTTGAGACTCCCTTCTTTTAACACTTTCTTGAAACAAACTCAGTGCCTCCTTCACATGCCTTCCGGCCTCTTTTACCTCGCACTGAAGGGAACGAGAACGACCAGTTCGTGGTGTTGTTATTTCATTTTTGGTTTCTCCTGGTTTATTCATTATTTCCTCTTCTGAAATAATTGTACTTTTGCCTGGCTGTTCATCCTGAAAATAAAAGAAAAGCATTAGTATAAAGAAATTATTTATTCCTTTTCAGATTCCATCATCCGCTGAAGAATGGCTGGAAATCGAAAAAGGATTCAGCTCAAAATTTCCTAGAGCCATTGGTGCAATAGATGGCAAAATATTGTTCTGACGTGTCCACAAAATTCAGGCTCGGAGTACTTCAACTACAAGAAAAGTTTCAGTATTGTGCTGATGGCATTAGTCGATAGCAAATATAACTTTATTTTTGCTGATATTGGTGGTCAGGGAAAAATAAGTGATGGTGGAATTTTCCGACATACTTTGTTGTGGGAGATGATTTCTAGCAACACTTTGAATTTACCAGCGTCACATCCACTACCAGGTTCAAATGTTGATATACCTTACGTATTTTTGAGTGACGGTGCATTTGCGCTGCACCCGAATATCATGAAACCTTATCCTGGTAACCATGACAGGGATAGCCCTGAACGCATGTTTAATTAAAAAACTATCTGGATCACGCGTAGTCGTAGAGAATATATTTGGAATATTGTCATCAAAGTTTTGAATATTTAAAAGGCCAATTGAGATGTGCCCCGAGAAATCTGCTGTTATCACCATGACTTGTATATTATTACATAATTATTTAATAAAAAGCAATACTTCTCTAATTCAGCCTGGGACATGGCGTATAGATAATTCAAGCACTAATGCTATTCAAAATATACCATCAATAGCACGCCGAGCAGCTGCCAACGCAAGGCAAGTACGAGATGAGTTCAAAAATTATTTTTCCAATGTAAATTGAGAAAAAGCTATAATTTTTCAATTTACATATTTTTACTGTACAATAGGTACTAAAATGTTTATTGAAATAAATGAAAAGTTCTTACCCTTGATTGCGTATTTATTGTTATCTTCGGAGTAAGTCCATCACTCAGAAATCCATCCAAAGCCTCATATGCAAACCATACTGGTTTGTATAATTCATTTTCCCCAGCACCCGATTGGTGGGAATCTTTAACCATCTTTCTGTATTTCCGATAACTTGCAAAAAGAGATTCCTTCTTCTTCTTGAGATCTGGTATTGGTAGGTCCATCAATTGTGCAATTCTACCCCACGCGTCGTGATTTAGATTCTTGTTTTTGTAATTTCGGTGTTTTGTGTCCCATAATATGGGTTCTGCTTGAAAAAACTCTATAAACTTCAATTCTATGTCATTGTCCCACATTTTCTATTTTAAAAAGTTCACGAAATAAAACAAAAATACTTCCACTAACGTCGCAAGAATAACGTTGGTCGCACGTCGCACTGAGAACGGAGAATGTGGATAGCGTCCTTTTTCTCGCCCGAGAAAGCCTTTGTCTCTTGTCAAAAATACCGGCACCGATCGGAGAACAGGCGAGCGCGAGAACGAGACGGCGAGACACCATTCACACTCGCGCTTCTCGGGTGTTCTCGGGGCTTCTCGCCGTGAGTCTGGAGGCGCCTTTAGATTGGGACTAAGCACTCAGAGAAACAGGAAGTGCCATAAACCAGAATTACCTTACGACTATTCAGATAAAGCCAGTGTTTGAGGTAGATGCACTTTAGCAACGTCGATGACTGTAACGCATTAACACCTATTGATAAAAGATCTGCTCCCATTCAGCTTAAACTGCTTTTGCATTCCACAAAAACCTTCACCATTTTCGCCAATTATCTGGAACACTAGGAGTGTATGGAGGTCACACACTGCAGAAAAATACGAATTTAATTTGAAATGTCAAGAATTGTCAAAATGGCGTCCTAGACCTGATCGACTTGGATCCTGACTACGCACTACGTAATCTTGGTTCAAAACAAATCTTATACATTAATCCCTCTCGCTAGTTAGATTTCGTTGAAATATTATCGAATGGTGACCGACCAGTGTTCCTCATCAAGTATCAAACAGTAAACTGAGGTGGACAGCGCAATAAAATTAGCCGATAGCGCCTGTCTTAAAAAAATGTCCTTCAACTCGTAGCTTGTCTGCACCTTCATAATATTTTCTTGTACTTAATGTAAAGTACCACATTTGGAGTTCAACAGCAAGGTAAGTTTTCACATAGATCTTTGACTCATCTAGCAATGAATCCCGGAAAAGTTTTTCAAATATGCCCTCTGAGAGTTGCCGTAAACGTGAAATACAATGTGAGACATGACAATCTTCACGAAATCTAAAAAACTTTTCTCCAATTTGTAAATGTAAGTGTTGGAGTGTCCTCATAACCTGGCATAACGTATGGTGAGGACGTGATATTATCCAGTGTGACAACGAGAGATAGGAGAATATTTTTCGTCAGTGGCGCGTCCGTTTCACAGTCGAGGTTACTATGACGGATAAATTAAATACAGTAAACTTTGCAGAATGATTATACAGTTAAAGTTTGCGCTTTCCCGTTGAGCTACATAATGTGGAAACAAAAAACCATCATTCCTAAGGCTTAAGTATTATGCGAAATATGTGTGAGACTGTATCTCACTGGTGGGTAATACTACCAGGATCGAATTCCTCAATAATAAAACTCATTTCACATCTACAACCGCCAACACCGAATTTTAAGGAATCTATGTAATGTCAAAAAGCGATGAGCGGTTTTGTTTTCTTCACGCCGTCACGACCGATTTTCAAAATCTACAAAGACCTTTATTCTTTGGCATAGTAGTAACTTTGTGTGAAAATTTTATCGAAATCCGACTGCTACCTTCTATGCTATAGCGGGATCAAACATCAGCGGACAGACAGACTGGCCGACGGAATAGGTGACATCGTTTTTCGTAATATACGTGCTGTGTAACATCCAAAGAAGATCTCATTTATAAAATTTTGGTGCTCACAATGATTCCACGCCAGTGTCGGAGGGAATAAGGTGAGGGTAAAAGTTGAAAACATTTGCTTTCAATAGCTAGAAAGGGGGTGATTTCAAGGCAGCTTTTTATAAAAAGATGCTCCAATGGGCCACTAAGGACCAATTTCACCAACATTAATACTATGGACCAATGGGAAAATAGCTTATCGAAATGCAAATTGACGAAAGCTGCCAAAGGTCTCTGAATATTAGTGATTTCTATTGAAATATTGAATAAAATCGTGAAAATTCGACTGTATTATAAACAAGACCACTTTTGGATTCCAACATGATGCTTTTGTACAGAAAAAACAGGACAACTTTTATGTATTTTGATATATGTTATAGGCTTACATTTAACAATCCCCCTCAGCGAATGGGAATGCGGCAAATAATAAGTCGATTTTCTAGCTGTTAAATTTGGCAGCAGATTTGGACGTTTGTTAATGCATGGCACTCTTGAATTTACCAACTTCAATATACTGAAAGTTATCATTACATACCTGTTGAATAGTGTGGAATTGTCTGTATTTTGCAAGAAAATAGAATATAAAATACATTCCATCCAATTCCTCATCTTCCTTTATGTCATAATAGTAATCATTTATTAATTTGGGATAATGAATTTCTTCAAAGCAATAAAAACATTATGTCCTATCCATCCTAAAACACAGATAACATGTGTAAGACGTCAATCCCTATATCTCCCTGATGCATAATGCAATTACTATGGACATAGACAAAAAACTATGAAAAATGTTCACAGATAATGGCTGTCAAGTTCAAAAATCAAAAAACTAGTAATGTTTACTATTTGTCTATTTTTTTTTGACTGGCGGGGATATCTATCTGACACTGGCAGGGTTGCCAAGTCTAACGACGATCAAGTTCCGTGGTGTAGGGTGCGAAATGAATCTTTCACATTTGCTGGTTTTGAATTTTTTTCGTGAAAATTTACTAGGTATCATGATTATAAGCATCTTTGGTAGATAGTTCGATCGGGAATGGTAAAGATCTCCTATTTATGAAAATATTTTTGGTATCATCTAACTGTTGCAATCAGTGCACAAATACTGTGACATATGATTTATAGCATAACCCGCTGCCCTATCAATACAAATTTAACATACAGGTCGCCTAGCTGTGGGGATGCAGTGGTCGGGATGAATATCACGGCAGCAGCTGGTGATTTGGGCATGTCTGGTAAGAACGTATGAAGTGAAACTAGCTAACTTCACAAATTTGAAGATTTTGTACAATTTCTTTGAAAATGATGAAAGATATGTCTGATTTAGCAGGGTAATGTCGCAGCCAAATGGCAGTCACTCTTTCTGACACAGTCCGGATCGAAAGATGACGATACTCGTGAAATGTATTGATACTTCTAAATATAGGATCCTATCGATCATCCCTACTGTCAAGATGTATAACCCAAGGTACCGACGGAGCTATTTTGCGGCGTCATGGAAATAATTTTAAATTTGCATTTTTTCGAGTGTTGCGCAATGATTTTGGGAAAAATGTCGCGAATAGTCTTATAAAGCATAGTAGAGTATATTACAACAGTTGGCGGAACTTACTCCACTGGACCAGGAGGGTAAAACGGGATATTAATGCACAATCTGGCAACCCTATCGCACCCTCACAAAATGGCCGCTGACAACCACACAAGTCACCATGTTGTGATTGAATAAGATGGAATTAAACCTTCAGAATATGTTTTGTGACTGGTACCAAGTGTTGTCAGAGCCCACACTGGTTTCACTCCTTGAAATGCAATAATCAGCTGTATTCAAATAACGTCTAATATAAATATAACCCAGAATATCTACTCAGTGAAAAAATAAAAATATTGCAAATTTCTAGTTTTTCTGCAGGTTTTAGGTTTGCTGGTAACTCTACGACATATATTTGGGTATTTCTTAATCGCTAATATAGTGTGGATGTTTGTTAAGTTCCGTAAAAAAGAAAAATATTCAACTTTATGGATGTATGGATATTAAAAAACCAGAACGGTTTTGTGGGAATATCAATCTAAGGTGCCATAATGGTTCTGATGAACGGCAAGTAAATGAATGAAAGTTTGGAAACGAGCAATATCTATGAACTTTTTGGTAGAGCCAGTCATCAAGTAGGTGCTTAATGGCTATCTGCAACAGGTTTATTGGAAAAAACACCCAGTAGATGATCTTGAATCAGTAAAATCGCATATCAATTGAATAAAATAATATTAGCATGAATAAAAAATCAAAAATGGTAATTCAAACATTAATTTTATTCAAAAATTAAACATTTGTTCAAATTTTGATTGAATTACATATAATTTCTCAATATTCAATAAGCTGGTGATGTTTCAACGACAAGATGTCATCTCATACTTTGACAATATTTTGTTTTCAACATTTCATAGCTATTGGTTGCTAAAATTTGTTGATTGGAACTTGAAGCTCATTCGCTGTATTTGACGGACTGTTACCCTATAGGTGGAGAATAACAGACTGTTGTTGGTGAAATTGGCGCTAAAACTATGGGCGATTCACCTGTGGCTTTCTTAAGTAACATTTATGCCGCACCGTATATTTTAATGGATTTTCTAAGTCATTAGTACCGCTCACCCAAAGTTGTTATTAGTTTTTGAGCTTAACGGTTGACGTATTTTACCATGTACTATGTTTGGGCGAGCAAAAAATCCTGGTACCGTCTATAAAAGTTTATCACATCTCTGTTTCTTCTGTTTCTCTTACCTGCAATAGTTACAGGTCTACTTTGAAGAGTCACATTCTTATGGAATTGACTCTGGAAAACTAAGAAATATTCTAATCAATGTTGCATCTTACACCCACCAGCAATGAACTATGGTGATAGTTATACCGGAATTCATCTTCTATCAGAATTTTAATATGATATGACCAAGGAATTTGTTACAGAAGTATCTGGAAATTAGCAAATATCGATTAGTTGTATAAAACTGGCACAATAGGAGCTGCTAAGTTCCTAACTGATGGCCAAAGAAATCATAGTATCATGTTAGTGTTTGTCGTAGGCCCGTATCTTCTTAGAATTTATTAAGCTTGATATACAGTGACATAATAAAACTTCGCCCCATTAAAGCAGGAACCATTTGAAATTAAGAATATGTCATCTCCTTTCTGACACATGCCTTCTGATACGATATATGAAGTAGCACATGTCGTGGAGTAAATTTGTAGTATTGTAAACCTACTATCCAATGGATCTATCGGCTATTTCTTAAAATCGGCGTATCGGTTTGGATCCAGAATATAAATCATTTTAGGCCCAGCATTATGGCTCGCCTTAGTTAAGTGGCCAACAGAATTTCCAGAATTTTTATCATAAATATCCGAGGAAGGAGGAATTGGCTTCGTATGAGTCACTTCACGCCGAGCACGTCTCGTGCTTTATGGACATTTAAATCATTTTATCTAGTAAATCTAGTGGAAGTAAATGAAATTGCATATGCTATCTACATATTTATCGTCCTGCATCTCTCGAAATGGCCCGGTTACGTTCCATGCATCCTTCAGTGACATATGCTTCGCCATGACCGCCCACGATAAAATCAATAAAATATAATTCAAACCTCTGTTAGTTTCTTGAGATTTACTATTAGCATCATGTTGATCAGGTATACCGTTTCCAGTATTAATTGAAACAGACAATTAATCAGAGTCGATGAGAAAATGTGGAATCCTACATAAACAGGTGACAAGACAAAGCATAAGAACCATTGAAGCGTTCCTCATTGGTTTTGAGTGGTAAAGGTATCAGTAGTGAACGAACTGTTTTACTACCGTGATAGTAATAGCTGCATGAATGGCTGAAAATTGCATAATTTTGTATTACTGTCTTAATATCTGTGGTGCATTCAAGGATCATCGCGCCGAGCATTGCACATTTTGGCGTCAGGACTCTTAAGCCGTATATGAGGCATGGAGTTTGAAGACCATTTGAGGCATAGTACGTTGGAATACAGCTGCAAGCGTCGTCTAACGATAGATGATTTATAAACTTAAATGCTGAAATTATTTGGTTGGCTTTTGGGTAGTTAGGCATAACTAAAGCCGTTCGTATTTCATTCAACGCCTTTATGGGAAGGAAGGAACAAAAAACGTCCTAACTACCCAAAAAGAAACCAAATAACATTGGATGAAAGCCTTTTGCATTTCATTAAATGCTGAAATCATAAGTCTCGTCAGGATGAAGGGTATCTCATGTATGAGTCGAACCTGGGGTTTTTGCGGTTCCTATTAGAAATAGAAATAGTGTGGAATTTGTAGCAAGACCACGCCAAAACTAACTAGGAATCGTGACTTGCACGGGACTTGCGGGCTGCTTATAATAATAATTATAATAATAAACCGTCTTTTATTTTCAAAGAAAATTGAGTATAATAAGTCCAGCTGACAGCTACTCTACTCAAGCACTGGAGGGGAGCACCCAGATAATTAAATAATTGAATTTGTTTTAAATAATATGTACTTACATATGTCAAAATTAATGAGGTAGACAGAAAAGGTATACATATGATGAATAACATGGAGCAACAACGGCATTCGTAGTGAAACATACATGTACAGATTATGCTTTTAACTTTTAAAAACTATACAGGGCGTAGAAAGAAAGGAACAACATATTCTTTGCTTTTATATGTACATATATGCATATATATACATACATATGCACATATACACATAGTATATATATATATATATATATATAAGACTTACACAATAATAAATAAATAAATTGTTGAATATACAACATTGCATCATTGATCCTACTGCATATCAAACAAATAACGTTTTAGTTTGAATTTGAACTTGTTCATAAGAAGCTTGAATTCTTGTAGCAGCTGATTATACATCCTGGTAGCATTATATATGAACGATCTTTCAAAACATGGCGATCTTATGCTGCGGAACTTCAATTTTGATCTTATATTTTGATGATGAGTATCTTTGCGAGGTATGAAATGTTTGATCAGACCTGGAGGATTTGGAGTGTTGACCAGTTTATGCGTAAAATTACACAGGTGAAGAAGTCTCGTACTTTTCATGTTAAGTCATTCACACTCTCTGATTTTGTGTGATATGGTGTCATACTTCCTAATTCCGTATACCAGCCTACAGCAGCTATTTTGAACCCGTTGTATTTTCGTTATGTCAGCACTTGTCAAGCACGGCCCATAAATAAAGCTACAATAGTTGTAATTATTAAGCACCAGGGTCTCACATAAAGTTTTTTTAGTTTTTTACTTAGGAAATGTCGACGGCTATAAATGATTTTAAGGGACTAAATGCTTTATTTACAAGCGTTTGAATATGGAGTGCGAAACGAAGGCTTGGATCAACAGCTAAGCCTAAATTACGAGAAGAATCCCGGAAAGTAAGCACTTCGCTTGCAATTTTCAACAAAAGAGTGTCCTTTAAGGTATTTATACTACTTTTATTGCCAAAAAGTATTACTTTTGTCCTCTTAGAGTTGAGCTTTAGGTTGTGCTGCTCTGATAATGTGTTTATCGATTGAAGCTCTTCATTCAGAGTTCTGCAGCTTTGTCTTTCATGGAAAAGCTAAAGTAAGCGTACGATGGTACTGTGACGTTTTGTATCTTTCTTAGTAAGTCTGCTGTGTATATTATGTATAACAACGGCTCGAGTATGGATCCTTGTGGCGCCCCTGACAGAATATCTGTGCTTGCCGAATAAGAACCATCAATATGATTATTTTTAAATCAAAACGCAATCGTTTAATTAAATATGTTAAGCCGTTTACTTAGATTGAGTACACCAGTTCATTAAAAATCAATACTGAGGTTGCGCGAAGCCATCATTGCAATTTAAGGTAGCACGGCGAAACCTAGCAAAGCCCAGAACTGCCCTACCCCAGGTATTGAAAAAGAACCTAATTTCAATTCTACATATAGCAAAACATACGTCTTAATCTAAATAAAATAATTAATTAATTAAAACAAAGTAATAACTAATGTAGCATTCGAAACTTGTCCTGTGGTTTACATGTCGATAAACAGTTTTACCTACACTAATTAAATAGGTTTTATGGATACAATAGCACTGTTTTACTTATAACCGGTTAAGTTATTCCAAGAGTTCATTCATTTTAAATGAATTGATGCACTCTGTCTAAGCAAACGGCTTAATAAACATGAGTAAACTATTGGGTTTTGATTCATTAGATGTATCAAAATTTACCCAAAAAATTTATCTTGTGGAAAAAAGGTATTTCGAAGTGAGAAGATTATATTTTTGCGGTTTTTCAAGGGCATGAATCTTTTAGAATGATACCACTAAAAAGCTCAACTTTCTCTGTTTACTATTTTTAAGCAAATCTTCTGGATATCGTTTAGAAATATATATACTTACTGTGTAGGTATGTATAAAAATCGTTAATTATTTGGTAAAGGAGCTAGTGATTTTCATTTGAACAGATTGTGTTTTGTATAATTATTTAGAACAGCAAGTTGAATTTTATTTAATTTGGTAAGTGTGGCTGTACTGTCTTCTTCTTGCTGAAAATAACGTTGCAACTTTTCTACGCAGTCTAGTGCCTCCCTAGTTGTCACTGGTTGTTTTCTAGTTCGTCTTCCTGTTCGTTATCAACGGATCCTTCATTAACCAAATTGGAGTCTGACAATTCCTGTGTTGCTATTAAATTATTGTCAACATTTGCATACTCACTAAATCTGTCTATATTCAGTAAACTATTAATTTTTAGTAAATCACTTAATGGAATTTTATCTCCTTGATTAAAATCGTTGACTATTTTAGTTATGTTTTTCACTAAACCAGCATGGCAATAGTAAGCAAATTTATAGCATCTAAAATGGTGGCAGCTTTGGTAATATACGTCTTCTTCAAGCTCCATAATTTTCATCGACAAATGTTTCCGACACATTTGTTTAAGACTACAAATGACACCCTGGTCCATTCTTTGCAGAACTGATGTCACATTGGGTGGAAAAAATTGAAGGTTGATGTTATTAAGTGAAATATTTGGATGAGCGGGGCAGTTATCGACTAAGAGCAAAATTTTATGACTTTTCTAAACGAGTCCAGCGTCCCACTTCTTTAAATATTATTCAAAAATTGATGAAGTCATACAAGCTTTATTATTTTCAACATAATCGACGGGAATTGTTTTAAAATTTTTGAAACACCTGGGATTCTTAAATTTCCCTGAAATAAAAAAGGTCATGAATATCAAAAGAATTAGAACACGAATTTCGTTTCTTTCACTTACCTGTTCAATAGTTTCCGTTATTCAGTACCAGAAGCATTCGCACAAATCATAGCACTTATTCGCTCTGTTGATAGTATCCCTCCATTGCAAGTTTCACCTTTTAATTCATGAGTTTTATCTGGTAGCATTCTATAAAATATCCCTGTTTCATCTGCATTGAATATGTTATCATCTGAATAATCACTTTATATTATGGACCAAAGCTGAGAAATCCAGTGATTGGTAACTTTCTTGTCAACTGAAGCTGACTTACCACACATTTTGCCAAAAACAATGTTATGTCTTTTCTAGCCAACCGGAACTACATTTGAGGTAGTCTCCAATCAATTTACCAAATTCGTCAGCCTTTATTTGTAGCATAGGTCCACTTATTGGAAAATTATTAGAACGCTTTTGTTGAAACCATTTATACAGCCTCATCGACTTGAGGATGCAGTGATAGCTGATTTTTTTTCTTTTGACTATTTGATTTCCAGTCATTTTTAATTTTATCACGGTTTTACCAAATATTTGACACAGTGGAGCCATACGGGCACATATATTAGCTGTAGATGAACCCTGCTCAAGCTCACTAATTATTATGAACGTTTCGTGTAAAGTGAATGCACGTATCGAACTTTACGACATGTTTATAACTCAAATAAATACAGTACCCAACTAGCAAAATAGTGGTATAAGCTTTTGGTAAAAGAACCGTTCAGCCATAAAAGCTCAAAAGCTCCCTAGTGTTGTTGCCTGAACACCAAAATGCTGGCTTAATGTTGTGTGGAATGCAGATTTGCTTTCTGCAACATATTTGCTCTAAAAAAGTGTTTAAAATATTCTTATAGCATAGTTATACAACACCTTATAGGGAAAATTTTTAACTGTTGCATAAACGTTTATACACCTGTTTTATACGGCATATTTGCACGTTAGCAAAAATGGTTGTGTTGTGGCATCCATGGTAACGTTTATAAAACAAACACAAGCCTTGTTGTTTTGCTGTGCAATTTACTACTTTAGCCAACAAATTGCTCCCAACGGAAGCACTTATACAACTGTTGTTTAGTAACTGTTTAAGGCTGTACATATGTTAAATATGTTCGTAAACAACTTCACCATAACCTAACTTTCTGCTGTCATATTTTTGTAAAATGCCATAATCAACGTTTTAAGACAAACAACGCATGCGTATTGGTTCAAAAGGTTTTATCAACTGTTCAAACAGAAGATATAGATCTGGTACAAATTCTGGGTAAATCATTCGACTCTGTCGGTATTTCATTTCAGACATTTGTCAAATTATTGTATAACACCTGCAGGCAACACCAAAATATTCTAAGAATCTAAAGACAACATGGACGATGCCATGATTGTACACAACCACCCGCCATATTGGGCAAACATTTATTCCTCTATTTAATATGAAAGAATTATGTTTCAGTTCGAAATTACAGATATAAAGTGATAAACATTAGTGTAATTGTGTCTAAATATAGGATTTGTGGAAGATTCAACGCAGATAAGTTCAGTTTTCCATCTTAAAAATCTAGACATACTTTTGATCATTGTCAAAATATGAATCAAATACGAAGCCCGTAGAAATTGGCTAACTAATCAGCACGATAATCACAATGCGCAAGTAATTCAATAGCCCTATATCACAGTGTAGAAGTTTATCATATACGTGTGTATGAAATTCACAATGGCCGATATGTAAGTAAACAAGATGACAGTAATGTGTTAGTTATATATTCTTCACTCCGTCTATACAATACATAAGAAATAGTTTGGTTGCAACAAAGTAGAATCACGTAACAGAATAGTTGTATAGTTGACAAAAACTGAGTCTTGCACTGACGCAAATGTCCTATAGCGGCTGCAAGAGGCTTACACTTTTGTTTTATAACTGTTACCTGCAGCCCTTATTTAACCTCTTAAATGACTGAAGTGTCCTATTAGGTGTGCCCATTCCGCTTGTATAGCTGTTCTAAGAGGGTTTTGCCAATGTTCTTACAGTATACAATGCTGTTTAAGGAATACTGTATAATCATTCTTGTAACTCTAATAGGAGTGATAATTGTTTGTTGGGTATAACACTAGTGGCCAAGTTCGAATGCAAACTGCGAAGCCAAACCGCCAAAAACGATTGCATCAGCTAAATCTGCTTCGGGGAACCACCAAAATACCTGGCATATTGGCTTAAAATAGTCCGCTATAAGCGATGGTCTATTTTAAGCGAGACTATAATATCCGAGGATTTTACATGCAATTATTTATAGGACCTTTAATTGTGTCTATTATACTCGTATACGGGTTTCCATTATAAGCAAGTTCATTATAAGTAGATTCCACTGTATTTATATTTCGTAGGCAATGACAACATTATTTAAAATTCATTCATTGTGAACAGTTTGTGATGATCATTTGAGAATATTCTTGATAACAGTTTATGAAAATGAGTCTACCCAGACTGTATCTGTGGCACAGGTAACAAAAGGAAGAAAGACACAGAAAGAAAATTCAAGCCTAAAACGAAGCCCTTGATAGTGTTCCTCGAAATACAATTAACAGTTTTGAAAACTGTGGCGCAGTGGTAAAATATCTACCTTGTCGCCTGAAGGTATTGAGCTCGGTTACTGGCAGCAGAAACTATTTCGAAGATAGATTAAATAAATCTTTTATTTTTTTCTATTGAAAATAAAAGGTACAGTAACATTGTCACCTTTTTTCCTCTGCCGGGCGGCTTAATCAGAATTTCAACATGACCTACCTAGTAAGTGCGTCGACCATGTTGCAGCTTTCTAAACACATTTCATATACCATCTAAGCCGAAGCTTCTGTGCAAAAAATGAATATGGCGTCTATAAGATAATGTAGGGTTGGTGACACATTTTTGGTAAGCACTGTGTATACCTTACCTTACTACAAATTTGTCACAGTGCAAGCAACCAGTCAGTGTCTCGTTATTTAGCTCGTCAGCGCAAAATGACGGTACAAGTCATCTCACATTCAGGTTGTACCCACTGACTATGCCAGACAGCTGCATCGTTCTAGACAAAAGAAGCAAACCTAATTTTGAAAGTGACCCAAACGGGTATGCACAACGAGCTTGCATTGGTACATCATAGCCTGCCACCTAGTGATAATTCAGTATCATATCTCAGATATTCAACTATAATTGTCAACCTCCTGACAACCATACCTTTTGTTTACTTTATGTGACCATAGATCCCATTGTTACGTAGGTATTGTGACAAATAGTACTGTTGGCGCCATCTGTTGGCGCCATCTGTTGGGCGAGTCTCCTACTCGCCAGAGCTTAAAGGCCGATATCTGCTATTACGCGAACCACGACCGTACAAGCCGCTTGGCGGCATCTGTGAGGACCGTGGCAGTGACTCACCTTCTAGATCGACGCGAAGTGACCTCCAATATTCTAGATGTCGCGTGGTGGTTCACCAGACCTTTCTCGAAGCAGCAATGGGGACTATATATGACTCGGCGGCCAGGAGATGGAGGAGAGTACAGACTACACCAGAGTAGAGCAGAGTGGAGTGTCCAGTGGCGCGAAATAAGAATTAGTTAGACATAAATAGTGGTGTACATAAATGTTCTATCTAGTGGAGTAAAATGAATTAGTGTATTTCCTTTTGTGGAATCCAGCGTCTTAATCCACACCCAAAAGAACCCAGAAAAACGCTACAGTATATTTCGAGGAGACTACCTTTTGGAAAGGATCTGTGATAAAATGATGGATTTCAAAAAACGTCATTATTCCTCATTAGATCCTGGAGTTAAGAATATGCTTTGATTTCAGGTCTTGATTGCCTCTCAATCTAATTTTATGGTTTCTATATTAAATACTCGTTCAGACAATCGTCTATCCGCTTTTTTTAAATGGAGTTATAAATACAAATACTACTTCGGCATGGAAAAAAACTAGCAACAAGCAAAAATCGAGGAAGAGTTGAGAAAGATGACGCGTGACACTTCAGCCGAGTCGTTTTGCCTGCACAAATAAACAAACGTGAACTTCTAATATATGCCGCCGAATTAAACCCTTGAAATTACCGTCCGCTATTTCCACGTGTGTTCTCTGTTTTACTTTATGATCCAAATATTTCGTTCACAGAACCGCAACCTGAAACCTTTAATTATGGGGGAAAACACAATTTATATGCAAACTGGGAGCATTTGCTGAATAAAAATATGCAAATCTGACCAAAATAAATACACCTCTTCAGCTTCATCATGACCAGTGGCAGCTTCTCGAGAGCGAGAAGAACCAAATGCGCATATCTTGCTAGTCTTGAACAACAATATATAAAATACAGGGTGTAAAAGTTATGTTAGTCATTATTGAAATGAGTAATAGGAGGGATCAAAACAAGTCAAAAAGTTCATATGACCCATGATCCAAAAGTCAATAGATTTTTGGCTAAATGGCTTTATAGTTTGCAACTTTAAGTGCCTTATATCGACCACAATCACCACCATCTTACTGACTTTTATAATCTAATCTAAAACGTTTTTAAACTGGGTAATTAACAAATAAATGGCATTAAGTTTTTCCAAGTTAGGCCAAGATTTGTAGTCAGTAAGTTTCATCAAATTAAATATTTAAAGCACACATGACAACAGCGCGTCGGTCATCATCACCCTTATAATCGATCGCAAACGGTAACAGTGGTTAGTATGTTGTTTTGTTTAAATAATACCTAAAAGCCAAAAATAACAAACTCAATCGTTCCGTCGTAATTTGCGACTGGCATTGCGGCGTTGTCAGATTTTATTTTACTTTAAGGTCGCTTTTCTCTGAAAAAATGCTGTTTTGACCCCCATGTTGTATGAAACTTTTTGCTTCCTTTAGCCCCATTTAAATAATGACCCTGTATATATATATGCTTTTAATCCATCTTATTCTACGCACCTATTAGATATATTCCACTGTAAACACTAATAAGGGAACTTGTAGTGAATTGGTCACTGGCTGGCAAGGTTTTGTGATCGGGACATTGTCAGATAATCAGCAATGTCGGTAGGACACAAAATACAGGTACATTTCTAGACCACAATGCTGCAAATAGCTGGGGACTGCAGAGTTATTGTATGAGCCTAACCAGTGCTAACCGTATGAATTGATGACAGAGTTGGGTTGAAAATGCAGAGTCAACCTTCTTGACACTATTTTTCTGATATTTCTGATTTTCCTCAGTATTGGTTACTACTTGTTCGTTGCCATCTTTCGGAACTGACGAAGCGGGATGGCTCACGAAACAAAGGCCATGCATGAAACCCAGGATCTCCTGGCAAATTAACTTTTACGAGCTAAGACAGGGTAGGATGGTAAGCGTTTTATCAAATATTTTGTATCTTACATAGTAACCGCTCTAGTCTTCAAATTTTTCTAGAATATCTTGCGGAGATGCTACAGGTTCTAGATGGTTGCGCCCAGCTTTCGATTTGAAACTGAAAAGAGTCATTCTTACTAAGTATTTAACTGAGATTGTTCCGATATTTGAAACTCTTCCACCTATTTCACACTGGTCAAAGCTAAGGAATTTTTGTCTACTACGTGTGTTAGTAAGGCACGTATGCATAAGTTTAAACTTTGAGAAAAGACCCGTTCTACATAAGGAACTGTCAGAACGTAACTATATGTTTCTTGTCAAATGTCATCGTCACAGAATGAAAGTTGTCTTCTCCATACCTGATCTGCTTTCCAGTGGTTTTTGGTTTGAGAGTGATACTCTCCCGAACTGCTCCAGCAACAATGCATGACAATACAATGTGTAGTGGAATGGTATGGGTGCTGGAACTACTGAGCTACTCAGAGTAACTCAACGGAGCCACTGGAAAGCAGCTCTGATAGATGACCAACCACCATTGGAAGAGCACAGAGCGCAAAACTTACTTAGCGACACTAGAAAACATTGTCACTCAGCTTGGCGTGAACTTTTACGTTTCAAACTTGGATGGCCAGTTTCGCAACGTTCCATTTCTATTCGTCATTGTCCTTCAGAGCGGTCCGTGGGACCTTCGCTCTTTGTTGAAGTATCGTAGGTCAGTAGGTCTGTCAGGTCTGGTTGTCCAGATACCAGACGAAGTCAGGGGGAACGAGAGGAAGAAGAAAGAAAGGAAGGAAGAGGGAAAAGCAAAGAGGGTGAAGTGCGCCGGTTGAAGGGATGCCTTGCTATTGGTATTCGGTTATTTTAAATTAATCCAAAAATTAATTTAGGAATCTGTGTGTGACAAAAATCGTAATTTTGGTTGGACCTAGAATTACACGATTTTATTTTGATCACAGTGCGAGCCGCGGTCTTGTGTGCCTGCGAACTTGCACGTCTGTGTAGTCTACTGACTCACGCAACAGAGGGTTGCTGTGCGATTCCGCTTGACCAGAACGTAACTGCGCCTGATGTTTGATGTAGTCACTTAGGTAAGGGATGTCGAGGTCTCTGCGAAGGGTCTCGTTGGAGACATACCATGGTGGCGTTGGTGATGGTTCGCAAGGTTCTGTTCTGCAAAACCGGCAGATTGCGCATGTATTTCTTGGCAAGAAAGCACCATCCTGCACATGCGTAACTGATTGGTGGTCTGATAACCATCTTGTAGAGCCGAACTTTGTTAACCAAACTTAATTTTGAGTTTCTACATAGCAAAGGGTAGAGTTGCTGAAACGTAATTTGGAATTTAGCTTTTAACACATCAGTGTGACTCTGCCAGGTCATCCCCCTGTCAAGAGTAACACCGAGATGCTTAGCCATGGTATGCGAGCCCCATTCACTGAAACCTCAGGCAGGGCGCCGCTACGTTTCTTAGTACAATAGATAGGCTGCGTTTTCGAGTAATTAATTTTGATTAGCCACCGATCTGTCCACTCCAGTACCTCATCCACCGCTCTTTGTAACATGTCGTGAACCAGATTCCCGGTACGCGATTGGGCCACCAGTGCAGTATCATCAGCATGATAATAGCCATGAGATAGGTCAAGGACTTTCGTGAAACCAGCTTCAGCGCCCTATTAGTGATTTGATCCTCCCCAGGCGCTTTACGCACCTTGAGGTCTTTAATATGACCTTGCAGCTCTGCTGGTGTGCAATGCGGGATCTCGGGAGAAGCCGCTGATGTGCTGTGCAACTCTTCAGCGAAAGAAGCTTCCCAAAAAGAATCTTCTGAGGAAGAACCACTGATGGCGGCGCCGGGATCACTGACGCCGTTGTCAATAAAATACCTACTGACGAATCTTACAATTTGTTGCTTCTCGTCGAGATCATTATCAAGATCTCAGTTGGGAGAGAACTACCGTTCCATACCATCAGCGAAAACCTCGACCTTGTCCTCGGTCCTTAAGACTATGCTCCCAGGAGCGTGGATGTACGGGAGTTGTTCTCGCTTTCAGTTCCTGAGCCACTTTCCAGAGAGGAGTACTTGAGTCAAGCATCCCCGACAAAAAGTCGTTCCATTGCTCATTGCGGAATTCATGAAGAGCATTTCTTACTGCATGAACAAGATTCGTCGCTCTGCCAATGTCATCAGGATGATTTCGCAAAGTATCGTTGATCTGTCAATGTGAAAACGCTAAGAATATACCTCCTGAAAGCAGGATAATGCAAGCCCTATCGGAATATCACGAACCGCCGCTGGTCATAACTAGTATCTGCAGTGTGATGCAGGTCGAGGTTTACTTTATACGCGCAAGCTGAGTTTAAACAAATTGTCACTCCATTTTGGATAGCTGCAATGTTGACACGTTAATCGATTTTTCTGTGCATAAAATTGGCTTCGGAAGATGGTTCTTAATAAAGCGATTGATGTCCTGCCACGATGCACAGATTCAGGCTTGCTTCTGTATTGCCTACGCATTCGCGCAGGACAAATAAAATGACAAACACGAGTCAGGAGTAAGTATGCTTTCAGCAGCAAGAGATACCCACGTTTATGCCTGTGACACCGTATCTTACCTCCCATGCAATAGCCAGGAAAGTATCGAGAATACGGATAGCTAGGAATATAAAAGTTGTTATGGTTTATGTGAGTGAGTGGGGGACGATGGGGATTGGCCGCCAATTACATAGTTGACGATTTACGAATATCTATTATGTGTTGTAAAAAAGTTCTGCTACTTTACAATTGCCACTACTCCCAGGTAGTAGTGGCGTCAGGGAGTCCAGGGTTGAACTATACTTTAGCGCATATCGCAAATATTTTATTTCTCATTTTAAAATGAAAGATTAGGATGTAACGTGAACGAAAATATCATTTTTTAAAGAGTCCTCTGCTTGCTATTTTATAGAACTTCAAAGTTGCATTTTGGGTGCAAAAAAAATGGGGCAAACATTCAGAACGGGATTTCTTTTGGCATTCCAATACTACTTATTCTTTGCCCATTTTCTGGATATTGCTTCGCTTTAGAGATACATTACTCAGTAACCTTTGAACAACATGTAATCCACCGAATATTCGACAGCAAGCTGGAGGCTCACATGACGCTATCCATAGAAAACAATTATCTCATTTAGCTCACGCGGGACGGAATAGTTCTAATGCAAATCTGCGAATTTTTCTTAAATTCTTTCACATAAATAGCCCAAAACTATCACGATTAGCATTGTGTCTTGTTTGAAAAAAGGTATTCTCGTTCGGTCTCTATAAAATGGACCAGTTTTGAGGAAAACAGCCTGCCCTTTACATTGATCTGAATAGGTAATAATGAATGTGTTACCAAAACTATTATATCTTCAAAATTGTGGATCCATTATTTCGGAATTTTTATAATAATCGATAAAATATCTTTCCAGATATGATACTTTTGGGCCAGTAATATACATTGAATGAAACATTTAACAATGCTACTTTATGGGTAGTCCATTTCTAGAGATCTGCATGAGTTACTAGTTCATTACCATCACCATAAAGTAAGGCCTCAACTAGATGCTATGAATATACTCTCTAAACTTAGTCGGATTACATCACGTTCAAACGCTATTTCAGAGAAATTGCCTTTCGGCGGCGCCCTTGAGAAACTCTTAGCAACGAAGCGGTATTTCTAAAGTCGCCAAAAGACAAAGCATTCTCAAAAAGCTACCTCTTAAATTTTTGCAACATGTTTCGAAAACATCCTGTATAAGGGTAACTCAAAAATCTAATGCGTCGCAAGTACTGAGTCTGTCCATTGTCTCCATTTTAACATAGATTGAACAGAAACAATCTTTGTAATGTTTTTCTAGCCAGACGACAGCTTACTAGCGAAATACTGCTGACAAGTAGACATAAGTGTATTCTGCTTTTAGTATGCAAATTTTGCTTTACTTTTCCTCTGGCTTGTATAAAGCATAAATGCATTATTTATAGTTGCACAGGGAAATGTTTTGGTAAACATGAGTCTGTCGTGGAAAGGACGATATCCCGTCCAGTCCTTCACAATAAGTAAAATTTATACAGTTTTGTCATTTTAGTTATGAGAACTATATTTATCATCCGCAATCCTCTATAAGGGACAACACCCTCATAAATAACATTGAATATGAGTCCATTCGCTTCACAAATATAAACATATTAATTTGTGTCAGTAACGACAGAATTTAATGGTCGAGGGTTCCTGTTCAGATATGGGCAAATTCTATGAAGCTGCCTTGCTTCTATTTTGATCGGATAATAGTACATCGTGTACCTCTATTTAAGACGGATAAGTAATGGCCTTCTCAAGCGATTTTATCAGATTTAGATATCTTGGTTGACTAGCGTCGCAACGTAAACGTAAATAGAAAATCCTGTCGCTTCCTACCCGTTCCACAAATATTCTGAAATATCTAGTGTCATCCTGCCAAACAGTGTGGCCAGACAGTATACGAGTAGATGCCCCGTTTTCGTTTTCAAGAGCCATAACTTTTAGACCTAGCCTCTTAGATATTCTTAAAATCAGTCCAGCAAGCCAATCACGAAAAATTCGGAGTAAAACACCGGGCATGTGCTTGATAGTGACCAAGTTATTAAAGCAACATTCCACCCCAGCACTTAGATTCACAAAATTTGAGTTACGAGTATACCAGCTATATAAAATTAAGTGGTCAGAAAATTCAACCAGTTCTAAAACATCTGCCATTACCACTGATGCGGTAGTTCAGCTACACCGCAGTTGCGGTAAAAATCGGCAAGCGAATAACTATTATAGGCACTTGAAACTTTGTAGAAGCGAGGAAAAATGCGGGCGAGTATTCCTGTGGGAGTGCAGTTATGAAACTACCATGAGCAGGGACTTGATATGCCAAAAAAAGTGGAAATCCACTATTCTCAACCTTAACGAATCAGCTTAGCAGCGTTAATATGCATATACGAGTACACACCGAGCCAGGTATATACAGGGTGACTTCGAAGTTGAGCCATTTATTTTAACAGTGAGTAGATGTGATCAAAAGAAATGTTTTTTTTCCTTTACCATTTTTCTGGTAAAATTAAAGTAACAAAGTTATAGCCCTTTGGAAGTTTGAATACCGCCCTGTCTCAATAATAATATCATGTGCTCGTGTTTGGCAACAACGGATATAATCCGCCTTATCGGTTCATCGCATCGGAAACAAAAAAGCGAAAGAATTTGGAACGATGTTTTTACAATTATTTTATTCAGTTGTATACATACAGTCAGTGTCAGTCGGTAACGCGTGTGGATTGTGGTGTCTGTTGCCTGACTCAAACGAAATAAAAAATGGCACATGTTTATGCGGATCGGTTTCCCAATCGAGTGCAACCAACCCCTCGTGCCTTTGTTAATGTAGTACAACGGGCTCGTGAATCAGGTGACTTAAGACCTCACAGGGGACCTCACGATCCAATACAGGTCCGCACTGAAATACTTGTCGGGAGGATACTTTATAAAACAAGGTAAAAATTTTTTTTTTATTTTTTTTTATTTTTACACACATATTTTGGTTTATCTTCCTTCTACAATCATTATCTGAAAATTAATGACTCAACTTCAAAGTCACCCTGTAGAACCGGTATAATTTTTTATTATTCAAAATGTGTTGTCATGATAGGTTTAACTATTCATACTCACTACTTCACTTGATTTTCAAGCTAGTTGACTTGACTTGAAGTCAAGTCAAGCTCAAGTCCAGTATTAGATATTAGCAATCTGGTATCAAGTAGTGTTCAGGTCTGTCTGCTAAACTAGGAAATTCAAGTAGTCTTGATAATAATTGATAATTTTTGAAATATAAGTACGCGCAGACTATAAGTCAGAACGGAAAGACCTTATGTGTCACAAGTTCCAGACTCGTAGATATTGATCAAAATAATATGTTCATCTTATAACATATAATAGAATGATAAAACCGTAAGCTCAAGTAGAAAACACATTTCTTCATCAGCATATACAAAAAAAAAATCAAAAACTTCTGGCTTTCCATTTACTTACCACGAGTTAAGACACCCCAGGGCTCTAGCGGATTGACAATGCTGGTGAAGTCAAATGTATGGGCACTATATTTCGCTGTTGCAGGAGACATGAATCTTACAAGCTGCAAAAGATTCAAAATTCATGTGTCTGTTTGGTGCATTCCATTCTTTGTAATAAACTTAAAAGATAGATTGTCGATGCTTATTCAACATCATAATTCCAATCTCAGATTTGTCGGTCATACACTAAATCTTCCTGTTCACAAAACAACTCATTTCAAAAAATCATTTTCTTTTATAGAAACTGCACTGTATAACAAAATACCGCCTTCAGTCAAGCAACTACCACTTAATAAATTTAAATAAAAAATCAAGGAGCTCATATTTAATGATGTCCTATCTATATAAATGTAACCAGCACTTTTTTTTCTAAATTATTAAATTTATTAATGATCTTATTGTAAAGATGTTTGTAAACAATTGGTACCCTGGTTAGGGAGTAAGAACAGCTGCTAGTTGAATCGTCGCCAGGAAAATGAAAGGCATTTTATTATTAATAATATTAAAAAATAAGTAATTAAGCATTAACGTTTCAAGTAATTTTATTTCTAAGTCAAGTATCGCATGAAAATATCAAGCTACTTGACTCAATCTATCTCTACTGGTGATTAATGTAATGCAGCTTCAGGATCAAACCGCATCCGGTAAAAGTTGAACGTTTTGCATGCATTCCTAATAATACACCGAAAACTGCTATAAATCCATCGTTTTTTTAACAAATATGAGTGGTCAAAACTAGTTACGTCTAGAGGAAGTATGGAAATCAAAAATCTTTCCGAAATAGTAATTATTTAAAGCCGATTAGAAGAAAAATGGCCTGACTAATCCCCAGATAATCATAACAAGCGATATAGAGGCCATGCCAAACTTGTCAAAAATAGAAGAAAATGTCGGACTATATTGCAATCGTCAAAATCTGTGCAAAGAGCTACACAAGCAATCCTGATTGTTGGAAATAATCCATATCTAAGGCTGATCCAATGTCTTGCGCAAAATATTTAATACTTAAAATATTTTAAATTAGTCAGGAAAATATATCAACTCAAGAGACGTTTTCACTGCGCTAGTGGAAGAATTCGCTTTATAAAATGATTACATAAGGTGATAGAATGAGGCCGATCATATAAAATAATTACCTTATCATCTCGCGAATCAGTGAAATAGCAACAACATGGATCAACGTCAGCCAATCGATCAGTTAGAACGTCTTTATTAGATTCTTTTGTCCAATATACTTATTTTGTCAATAGTGGAATAACGAGGCTCCATGCGATGACTCCTCCAGATATCGATTTTCAATTATCTTCCGGTATTCTGAATATTGATAACATTTTATAGACTCATAGATTATTCTTAGGTATGCTCCAGTCAGCAGTATGGACTATTTGTACAGGGTGCGCCAGAAGCCGCAAACGGGGGATATGCCAAGTCACAATAGTTGTAGAAAAATATACCAAAAATCTACAATGCGTACTTTCCAAATTATAGGCTTTATAAGAAATCGGAAAAGCTACATATTGTTCTCATCTTTTAATGCAATTTTTGTCTCAGGCGGAGTGACGAGCAGTGTCATTCTTCGGGGTCATATTAAGTCAGATAATAACGCCACTTTTATTAATTCGTGGATATGTGAGTTCTGTAGATTCATGTAACCATCTTTTTTAAAAGTCGACTCATAAAAATCGTGGTTCTTTCCGGTGTCCCTGTAATATCGTTTGACAAAACTCAACTCTTGAAAGGTAATCATCCCGGGTTGTAGAGATGATCCCGGGATTATAGAGGTTGTACTCGGTGTACCTGGTATGGGTGGCTCGTACTTCGGCAAGATTTGTTGGGCCGTACTTCTGGGCTCTACCCAGCTAGCTTCTATTTGACGTACTGAAGTACTAGGCTCTTCTTCGACTGCTTCTAGTACGGCGTCCTCGTAAGGAAAGGAAATACTTCCTTCACCAAGTGCTTGATTTGGGAATCGTCTCTCTGAAAGTAAGCGGTGCATATTCAGAAAAACGCTGTGATCGAGATGGTGAGCTAATTGAGATTTGTACGTATGGTAACTAAAAGGTCATCACGAAGTGTGGATGCTTTTGATTTTTCCAATTCTTTTATAGCATATGATTTGAAAAGAACACGACTTAGATTTTTTCTTATATACCTGACCTATTCTGACTTGGCCTATCTCCTGTTTCTGGTTTGAAGTCGACTTCTTGGACACCCTGTATAGGTAGATGGTTTGTGTAATATCGCCTTGGTTATTCGTCGTAAGCTTGGATAGGCTTTTGAATCACTTGCCACAATTCCCAGGACCCTTTAAACGATTTCTCACTACGTGCTATGCTCAGCACGCTTTCCTTTCATTTCTTCTCAAAGAATAGCGTCCTTCAAATACAGTTTTGATATTCATATGTGACCTATACTCAAACCACTCTGGCTATCTATGTTTGGAGCAGCCCTAAGGGGAGCTTGCACTAACATGTGTTTTATTTGCAAGCAACTTGCAGAAAAACTTGCAAATGTAAACACTAACATGCACGAAAGTTTAACTTGCAAGGCGGACTTGCATGCATTCGTTGCTTTCTCAAATAAATGTTTTGACAGAAATTACTTGCGCAACTAACGCCTTTCGCGAAAGCTCTACTTGTGCGCTAGCTGTATTGTCCTGTTTAAACCTGTGGCTTGCAGACAATTACTACTTGAAAACAGGTGACGAGAGTGTTTGGTCGTGATGAAGAACTGCACTGATTGGACCTTAAGCAAGCTTCCCTTGCAAAGGTAATGTAAACTTAACTTGAATCCAACTATATTTTACATCAACTTGCATGTCCTAGTTACTCAAGCGCTACATGCTAGTGTAAACTCTCTTTAATTTCAACTTATTGTGTTGTAGTACTGAAGCCGTGCGAGACAGGAAATTTGTTGGTTCTGTTCTAGTGACGTACCACATTGACCAGCAGGCGGCTCTGCGTGAGTGCTGACAATCACTATTATTAGCCATATTTTGAAAAGTATTTGAATTTACTTTATTATGATGCAGATTATTGACATATGTATGTGAAGTTTCTATTTTTCATAAGATATTAGCAAAATGTAAAATAGTAAAGGCAACACCGTACCCCGCAGCCCAGTTGACAAGTGTTGTTTCTATCCACGAAAAGTATTGATCCTTAACGTTTTAGGAAGTATCGATACTCTGAAATATGGGAATAAAATTATCGATATCCAGCGGAAGGAAACAAAGATGTAAAGTAATCTGAAGTTAGTCACTCTTTTTGACACAGTGCGGACCGAAAGATGACGATACTTTTGAAATGTGTAGATAAACCAAAGTGTCGTATATAAAACCATCGATCCAAAATATCGGGTATCGGAAGCAAAAGTATCGATACTTCTTAATATAGGATCGTATCGATCATCCCTTCTGTCAAGATGTATAACCCGAGGTACCGACGGAGCTATTTGGGGCGTCATGGAAATAATTTTAAATTTTCTCAAGTGTTGTGCAACAATTTTGGGAAAAATTTCAAATATAGTCTTATAAAGCATACTAGAGTATATTTCAATAGTTGGCAGAGCTTACTACACTGGGACCAAGCGTTGACGGATCCCGCACGTGTGTCACTTGTTGGGGAGTTTTGAAACATAATAATCAGCTGTTATTCAAATAATGTCTAATATAAATATAACCTAGAATGTGTATTCAGTGAAACAAAAAAATTTATTGCAAATTCTAGTTTTTTTGCATGTTGAGAGTTTGCCAGTAGCTTTACGACATATATTTTGGGTATAGGAAAAAACACACGGTAGGGTATATTAAATCAGTAAAATCGCCTATTAATTAAAGAAAATAATATAGATATGAATAAACAATCGACAATATTGAAAAAAAGCAAGAATATTATTAAAAAATCAAACACTTTTTTAAATTTTGACTGAATTATATGCAATTTATTAGTATTCAATGATGTTTCAACGACAATCTGTCATCTCATACTTTGCTTTCAGTATTTCATAGCTACTGTATCCCTATAGGTGGAAAATAACAGACTGTTGATTTGACAATCCTGCTGAAATCCACCCTTAGTGTAATTGATCATCTCATTTCGTTTATACAATTGTATTTATCTGGAAGTGTTACATAGATGTAATGCACAAGGGCTTCAGACGTAACAGTTATATGGTTACGTTTGCAACCTCTCAAGAGTCTTTCCTTGGGTCCTTATTTCTTATCATGTTTATAAAATATACGAACCTTCAATTAGATGCCCAATTTCTTTTATATTCTTACGATCTCAAGTTTCTTTGTACGGTGCCCGTATTTAGTAACTTAGAAAGTGACAGTATTTCGATTCTTTGACGTTTTATGTGTTGTCTATGTAACGGCCCTGCCGTACAGTTTCTATCAAAGGTAGTACGTCGTATAAACATGCCTGACCGCTGACAGTTCAAATAATAGCATGCCATCAATCACAATCACGTAATCGTACTGATTGATGCAACATATTGCATTAATTCAGCTTCCTTGTCCCGCGTTTGAATTCTAGACATTATGGTACTTTTTTGAGTACCCCTAGAACAAATATATTTTTCGAGTTTGTTTTACTCTTTTGGTAAGGCTGAAAAATAGGGTATATTTCTGTGAGGTCTTGTCTATTTATTGATTCTATAAATATTCTGTAAATATCAACTAACTATTCTTTCTGGTAGTATGAAATATTATTCTGGATCTATTTAAGTGGCGCGGAGTGTGGTTGTTTCAACAACCTTATGATAGATGATCTTCGAGAACATTCACGTTCTCAAGAACACGTAGTGTTCGTTCATATCGCAAGTGATGAATTATGTGTGCACGTTGGGGTCTGAAGTGGAACGCTGCAACATTAAGAGCTGCTGTCAAAATAATTGTTCCGGCAACTTCTACACACATCTGTACACATCTGGCAACACCGCCCGAAGAAGGAGTAATTCACGCGCCGACCATCAAGCTCACGGGCGGGCGTGGCAATCAAGCAAATTCATTCAGACACAGTACACATGGTTTATTGTTAATGTCAGTCAATATACTATAAAGAATCAACAGTGTCAAAGTTCATTCATCAACTCATATACAGTAATGCTGCTTTAGATATTGTCCTAGAGCATATTATGCTATTAATATTCTAACGAAGTTGTGATGTTTGCAAATTATCTTATACTCCTTTAGTTACAGTGAATGTTCTAACATTCCGATCAGCTTTGCCACTCAGGAAAGCAGATGCGTTGGTCTACTGCGGTACACCCTACATGCTAACAATCGACCCATCGAGTCTGCTAGCGTATAACATCTGACTTAACCCCTTGCTGCTCCAAAGTCGTCTGCTCCACGGCAGCTTTAGTCCAAGTTCAGACGCCGCGTACGTTTGTTGCGTTGGTGTACACATGACGCGCGTACGACTTCGTACAGCGTTTATATAGAGTGAGAATAGGTAATCGAAGTATCAGTTTATTGTGCTTAGTCAGAATGGATGTGAGGCAAGCTGTTTGTGTTTGGTTAACATATAGAAGAGTGGAACGACATAGGAGGGAAAGGGCATACTGGGTTCACCCAATTTTAAGGAACAGACTTTCTACAAGTTTATACCTTACACTGTATCCCAGCCTCCGAATACATGAACCTAAATTTTTCAACTACTTTAGGATGTCAATAAAATCGTTTGATAACTTACTGCACATCGTTAAGGATTATATTGCAGCAGATGTAAATGCAGTAAGGTATTGCATTTCACCAGAAGAAAAACTAATTGTTATACTAAGGTAAGTCAGAAAAAATGTTTTATTGTCATATTCGAAATACAAACTAGATAATATTCAATAAACCAAAATCAAAATGCATTGCTAATTTAAACTAAACACATTCCTTCGTCATGAAAACAAAACGTCAGTTTAGTCGGTATGTGTCAGTATTTGTTAACAAGTCCAGTTCTGATGACTCCTGAGAATTTTCACTAACAATAGTTGAAGCAGACGGCGATGGAGTTGGTACTGGTGTCACTGTTTGTATCTGTACATTGCTAGGATAGGTTTGATGGTTTGATGTATATGATCGAGTATCATACGGAGTATTTGAGTAACTGTTTAGCTGATACTCCGAGTGGGGCATACTATATTGTTGCCCAATTGCGTCATGAGAATAACTACTTGATGTTGACGGCTCTGCATGACAAGCAGCATTCGTCATCTGCGGGAGTGCTTGCTGACTTCCTAAGATGAGGTTGTAGATATCAATTTTTAATTTTAGTCTCATGTTTGCGGGCACTTTTTTATCTCACTATACAGAGATAAACAAAAATGTTTATCTTCATCTCCTGCTACTTCAGGCTTATTAGTTAATCTTTTCTCTATTATATTGGCGAAATATTCGTCAGCTGGATGGAGCTTAATGTTTTCCGGCATTGGTGGGTATCCGGAAGTTTAAAAGGGGCATCAACACCGTCTTCAAAACTGCTCTCGGTATCATTTTTTGTGGTTGTTGTTCGAAGGAAGGTGAGCCGGTTAAAGTATATATATGTGCTTTGGGTTGATGCACCCGCGCCTGACTTCAATGTACTTCTTTTTAATTCTCTTACATATTTATCTCGTAACTGTTTCCATTTTTTTGTAATGATAACCCTAAAGCAAAATAAGTTCATTAGTTTATCATTTTTTAGATACCTGGCAAGTGGATGTTCTATTAGCGAACTACATTACAGTTACAAGATAGGAAAATCTACCTTGTGTGGAATAATTCAGCACGTTTGCCAAGTAATATGGGAAAAAATGAAAAACGTTGTCATGAAGAAACCAAATAAAGAAAAGTGGAAGGAAATATCAGATGGATTTAATAAAACACGCAATGTTTCCTAACTGCATCGGAGCTCTGGATGGGAAACACGTGCGAATCAAACAACCAGCATATTCAGGTTCAATGTATTATAACTATAAAAATTATTTTTCTTTAATATTAATGGCGCTATGTGTCTCAAACTATTGTTCTATTTGTGTAGACATCGGTGCTTATGGTAAAGTCAGCGACTCGGGAGTTTTCAAAGAGTCCACGCTTTACAAGAAGCTAACAGAAAGGTCACTGGATATACCTGATGCAACGCCCATAATAATAGAGAATAAAGAGGAAAAACTACCATATGTTATAGTAGCGCACGAAGCATTTGGCATGGAAACGCTGGAAAAACCTTATCACATGGAAAAAAGTGTTCAACTATAGGTTAACATTAGCACGCCGCTATGTTGAATGTACATTTGGTATTATGTGTAACACATGGCGAATATTACACCGGCCATTGGATGTAAACATAGAATTCGCAGAGAGCATTATTAAAGCTATATGTATTTTACAAAATTACATACGAATTAATGATGGACATCATTTTGAAGATACACTAAACGCAGCACCACTGGCAACATTGAATCGTTCACATACTGGTCGTAATCTACAGGATGCATACGGGGTTCGGAAAAATTTGACAAACTATTTTTTGAAAGAAGGAAAACTGGAATGGCAGGATAGAATGATTTGAATTGTCTTTATTGTAACACTGATTATAAATAAAGCATTTGTTCAAACTTAAATAAAAATATTTTCTTTTTTCCTCGGTATTATCTGATTTGCAAAAAATTAGGACCATTTCCTCCCAGGCATTTCTTTTTGCTGTTTTATTTGCATACAATTTGGAATGCATGTTCCAAATCGCAGGCCTATCTTCAATTTCATCAATGAACAGATCTGTGTTGAATTCTGTTTGCATTGTGGAACAATAGTGACAAAGACACCAGGTACATCTACTAAACACCAGAACGGCCGCGCGCTAACTGAACAGGCAATAGGAACGTTTAGTATTTCAATATACGCGCGTTGACGCTGGCCGACGCGGGTATGGAGATTTCCGTCTCGTGGCGTCGTACGCGCGTACGATTTCTCATACGCGCGGCCATGTGAACAGCTAGTATCATTTCTGTGTATTTTCAAAGCGAGCGCCAGGCGTACGCGCATCATCTTGAATCCCTCTTATGGTTTCCCAAGCGTTAAGCGAATATCCAAATTCAAAGCAATGATAATAACCCACATTCAATTCTCTTACACTTTAGAATAATTTTCTATCACCTTCAATACATCCAGTAAACCTTTAGCCGGTTCCCCACCAAACTTTCAGGATAGATTTCTGTCGTTTTGATCTCACTTTCCTTCTTCTATAATTCCAAAAGAGGCCGTTATTCCACCGATATGCAGAGTCAGATCCAGTGGCTTTACCTTCAGAGACAAAACGGAAATGTTAATTAAAGTTTGAAATTACTTCCTTCATAAACTTCAATACGCCTGTCTTTCAAGTATCTGTCAATTCAACTGGGTCAGACTCTTTGTCATTTTCACCTTTCAGCTGATTGGAAAGGAGAAATGACACATCAATAAATTCTCCTTCACGTCTCTATGGTAGTTGCAGTATTGGTATATTTGAGCTTCGCCTTCGGAACTGATCAAAATATGAGGATAGTACATTGCAGACCTTAGTGGACACATGTAACGCTTCCTTTCCGCAAAAAGTCCAGAAAAGATGGAATGCAATGAAGATTCCAACTTTTCTGCACAATCACAGAAAGGGGGTTACAATTAGCTTCCGGTAGCTCAGTCGGTGGCATGAAGACATCTACAGGCGTGTAGCTGTGTGTCGACCATGGCATGGCTAGAGGATAGAAGAACAAACAGAACACAAAAATTTAACAGATTTTATTTAACAAAAAAAAAAAGATTTCCATTACATTACAATTTTACAGTTTTAAAGAACAAAATAAGTTTTACATCTTTGGCGCTGCTATAAAACTATCAACTTATCTTTCGTTTTGACTCGACTGAAGCCAGGATGGCCAGGTGCTTGAAGGGGAGGTCCCAGTTATGAGGGGTGACCTCACATATAGTGGCTTCATAACCAGTTGTAGGCGAAGTTAAAGGCGATGGCGCTGCCATGCATGGGTGAAGTGATTGGCCAAGCAAGGCAAAGTCAAAGACTAAGGCAAAGGGAAAGGGAAAGAGAAAGGGAAAGAGAAAGAGAAAAAGAAAGAGAAAGGGGGTGGCCCCAATCTGAAAAAGAACCGTGTGCATTAGCAACGTGCCCTAATGGCCAAGGCATTTCCAATCTCAATCTCCTCAAAAGAGAACCAACGATTTTCTAGGTTAGAATTACATTACATAGTTTGATAAAATCAAACCGAAAATTGGAAATGCCTTTCATAAAATAAAATCATGAAATAGCAAAAAAAAGCGTAAAACAAGATGGTGGTCATCAAAAATTTCTCCACATGCTTCTGATATAAAAACACAAATATCGAATATTCATAATCAACGTACTTATAATTTCACTGAACTATGAATATATATACGCACACAGAGGTAAAATCGATGTGGATCGATTTCCACCACGATTTGATTAAAGTTATGGCGAATGATCGAAGTAGTCGAAAATGACGTTCGATGGATATTTTAAAATCGTACAAGAAATAAACCGCTTACATATCGATTATCTATAAACTACAGGCAGATCCAGCAATAAAACTGTATAGTATTATAAAACTCACCATTTTGTCCTATACGGACACACATTCTACAAAATTCTAGCACATGGTGCTATATGACCTTGTGCTACAGAGAAGAAGATTTTTAGCTCTTGTTCGATCGGCGGCTCAAGTGAAAAGGAAGCGCGAGGAAGATCGCAGATCAGGAACTCCTCATCAAGCGCTCCAAGCGGAAAATTTTCCAAGCAAAAGAGCTAGAGATGGGATTAATGAAATGATAATCGAGAAGTGATTTAATAAATACGATCGGACGGTGAAACCGTTACACACATATTTCAATATTGGCCGAGTACATTATTTGTATACAGAGGTGCATAGCACCGATGGATGTTACGTACGATGACAACTATGGCCATCTCCACCGTAGTATGTATATAATTTCTTTCTACGATAAATGTACATACTCGTATATTGCCAAATTTAGTTTGACTAAACCTTGATATAAAGCATATACGAGTCTTTCCTGAACCTCCACCAACACTGCTAGAATAATGCCGACTCAATGTCGAAATAAATATAACAAAAGATTCAAGGCTACTAATAACATCGCCTATTATCAAGAATTCGATAGGCTTACATCCACCTTTAAGCAAAAAATCAGGCAGGCTTGTATAACTTAATTCAGACAGATCAAAACCAGCTTGTTAATGAATATCATTCATGCACATCTAGAATTCTCAGTAAAATGTTCTACCAAAGTGACTCTTTTAATGACCCCGTATCAATAGGTAATGTTTTTGCTGACTTTTTTCAGCGCTTTTATTCTCCACCAGGTGATCGTGTTATAAGTGATGAGTATAAAAATGACAATAATATTCGCAATATAAGGTCCAGAGTCAATAAGTGAAATATCACATATCTAGTGTTTTTGAATTTGTTTAGTACAAAAAATATAGGATGGCTTGTGATTCATGTCGGCAAGGTAAACTCGTGTATTTTGCTATCAAATGCCCAGTATGTTGCCCAATAAACTAGTAGTAGTGGCCGGAAGACAGGTGTTTTGGAATAAGCAATTAGACATTCTCAAAAACTACTTGTTCAATCGGCTCCAATTTTGTTGTGGTTATTTAGAGGAAAGAAGCCTTCGGATGTTTTTTACTATTAGTAGGACCTTTTAACGTGTGATCTCATTGTGTATGTCTCATAAATACGTGAAAAATTGATTTGAAGGGTTTTTTCGTTTCTGCCAACACTGTCGACTAAATTCCAAAAAATGCGCTTTCTCATTCTTTGTTGTTTAACAAAAAATTTTCCCACAAAAATTGATGCACCCATTTCATGCGTCCACGTTTTATATACCCTCTTGAACAAATTGTATCAATAAAACCAGACTTTACAATTATTTCGGAGGAATTTGCTAATAAGATTAGACTATAAGTATGGTTTGTTCTCTAAATGGTATCTGTACTGTTGGGCAATAAATGCTTTGTTATTATTATTTTCTTGTTCTTCTCAGTGTAACACTATCTGCTGAGGCAGGGGGCGTATGCTAACACTACTTCACGAATTTCAATTTGGCAAATGTAGAAACTTAAGGACAATGCGACATGTTTCGAGCGCTACCGATTTTTGTGTTTGCCTAATAATGTATTGTGCATCGAGACCTAGTTTAATTGTGTTTTTCTTCAAGTTTTTGTTGACTTTCTTATTGCTGTGATGATGGTATTATCTCTACTGATTGCAGATTATGTATGCGTTTGTACCCTTCTGCTAATAGTGGGTATTTGGATATCTTTTCTCTGTTAAATCTATCGGTATTCTGATCCATAAGATCACAACAGCTTTATTTTTCAACTAGCTGTAAGATACTTAGTTTGATCTTAGATGACAAGTTATATATATATATATATATATATATATATATATATATACAGGGTGACTTTGAAGTTGAGTCATTAATTTTCAGATAATGATTGTAGAAGGAAGATAAACCGAAATATGTGTGTAAAAATAAAAAAAAATAAAAAAAAAATGTTTACCTTGTTTTATAAAGTATCCTCCCGACAAGTATTTCAGTGCGGACCTGTATTTGATCGTGAGGTCTTGGAGCACCGGCATGCCCTCCCCTGTGAGGTCTTAAGTCACCTGATTCACGAGCCCGTTGTACTACATTAACAAAGGCACGAGAGGTTGGTTGCACTCGATTGGGAAACCGATCCGCATAAATATGTGCCATTTTTTATTTCGTTTGAGCCACGCAGCAAACACCACTATTCACTCACGCGTTACCGACTGACACATTGACTGAATAAAAACATCGTGATCAGCGTTTCAAATTCTTTCGCTTTCTTGTTTCCAATGCGATGAACCGATAAGGCGGAGTATATCCGTTGTTGCCAAACACGAGCACATAATATTATTATTGAGACAGGGCGGTACTCAAACTTCTAAAGGGCTATAACTTTGTTACTTTAATTTTATCACAAAAATGTTAAAGGAAGAAAACATTTCTTTTGATTAGATCTACTCATTGTTAAAATAAATGACTCAACTTCGAAGTCACCCTGTACATATTTATCAGTTATGGTTTGATAGTTTTTTAGCCATGCCTAGACTATTCGACTCAAATACGCCTGCAGAGATTGCAGAATAACTGCCGTTTTGCCTGTAACTTATGTAAATTTGACCACATATCTAATAGCTTCAGGCTTTTACAATGGCTTAATATCAATTCTCTGTTCAAATATTTACCTAACAACATTGAATCGTGTATTATATTCTAAGAATCCTGTATATTTAGTAGAAAAGCTGGTCCCTGGGTCAAGTATACATAATGTCAATGTAAGACATCAAAACCATTTTACAATGCCTATGTATGTAACATCACTCTTTTATAGATCTTTCACGTATAATGCAGTGTTTCTCTTTAACATCTATAGCAGGAATATTGATATATCAAATACTAATAACATCCGTTTCAAACTGCATCTCAGGCAACATCTTCTCGAAATTCAGCATAGTATCAATGAATAAATGCTCTGTGATCAATTACCGTTACGTTCTTTTTTTACTTAGATTCATAGACATAAAATCGTTTACTGTATATGTAAAATATCATATTTATATGTCAAACTAGCATTAAGCTTCAGTCTTTAGGAAGGTTGAGTGTAAGAATAGCTGTGCTGAACTCTGCCAATAAAGCCGATTATTATAATAATTATTATTATTGTTATTATTGCAGTATCGGAGTTCCAGCACTGCTATGAGGAGGAAGAACCGTCTCCAGCGCTGTGAGCCTCCAAAACTAAGTTTTTTTTAGGGTGACGATATAAAATTGTAAGTATATTTGAATAAAGTAATTAAAAAAACCATTGTCATCACTTAACTTGCAGGCCTCGTATTACGTCTTTCATTAATTGCCCTACGTCTAAAGAACAGTACAACTATTATCAGTTGTACAGTTCCAACTATAATCCAGTGTAGCCCAGTTAGCCACATACACCAATAAGTACATAACTTTGCTGTAAGCGCCCGGAAAATTTACCAGGACACGTAGCCGGTCCAACAGAATTCATTACCGGAGTTGAGACTTTCCGGGCAAACAAAGGATGAAGGTGCGCGCATGCAATTTGAGGGTGGCAACTGCATTACCTTGTCCGGCCAACGGATGATAAAATTCACTTATGCAGACTGATCACGTTTGCCGCATCGAGTGTCCTCACTCGAAACATCAGTAGTGTAGCCTGGAAACTAAGGCAATATAAAGGGAGGGGAGATAGCTATTTAAGGTAGGGGAGAAGGGGGCAAGTTTTTACAAAATTAATATAGTTATTTATTTGGGCAAAAGTTGTTCTTTTATATGAAAACTAAAATTGGAGAAAGGTACCACATATATCTGTACATGTATTATCAATTTTATTTTATAATTTTTGAATTTTTTGTACTTGGTAATTATAAGTTCAAGTAATTTTGTAAACTCTAACAACTTGCCCCTCTGTAGGGCAAATTGTTACAGTCTAAGGGGTAAGGTGATACAAGAAAAAAAACTCAAAAACTTCAAAAAACAGTTTTGATAACTGGTCTTGGAAGGAACCTTTATTTAGCAACACATAAAACATTCGGAACATTACATAAAGTAAAATAAAAAAAATTAAATGAAACTTTTGTAAAAACAAAAACCTAAAGAAACTTGTAAAGGAAAGTTAAACTAATCACTATCGGACAAGCAGTGAATACAAACGTAAAAATCGATATCTTTGCCACAACCTACATGCGCCCACCCTTTACAGACAATGCACTGGATCCACTCTTCATTTCTAGAATGTGAAAATGGAGTTAAACATATCAGACATGCCGATTCTTCATCCTCTTCTGAGCTTGTAGAATCTATTTTTTTAAGGGTCTTTTTAGCGCTCTGTTTCTTACATTTAGACTTTGCCCCACTTGTTAATTCACCTGATATGTTTCTTTTAGTTGCTCCCACATTTTTTTTTCTTTGTCTTGTCCTTTCTTCCTCCTCTAAAGCAGATTTAATCGGAGTGTCTGTCAAAATTGCGGAAACTCTTTTCTTCCGACCTACTTTTGATTTTCTTGGCATGGCTTTTGGGTAAGGTTTTAATTCTCGGGGCGTTATATGAGTACCAGTAGATAGTAAATCAACAGATTTATCTAACGATAAGCTGCAAGCTGAACTCGTAGAAGGTTCTGGGGTTCTTTGGTTTTCCCTATTAAATTCTGGTTCAGGACTTATTTCCATTGCTGTGTTAATATTTTGTGGCTTTGGCCTGTCTGTTACTTCTGAGGGTAAGAATTCATCATCTTGAAATATTTTTCTGTTGAAAGGCCAAATTCCAGTCACCTTAAATCCTTTTTGTATATTAAGAGGCGTAACGGTAGGTATATCATATATGTTCATTACTTTACCTGGATTAGATCTTAACCATGCATCTGCAGCACTATTGAAATATCTTTTAAGTGGGCCAAACACAGTGCGATCAAGGGGCTGCAGTTTGTGAGATGTGTGGGGCGGGAAACTTAAAAGAACAACTCCATTAACTTTGCAAAAGTTCAACGCAGGGATAGATAAATGTGATTCATGATTATCTAAGACCATTAAAACTGGTTTCTCTTTGCTACGGCGGACAAATTGGACAAACTGTTTCATAAACAACAAAAAATTTTCACATGTCATCCACCCAGAGGAATGGGATGCACCGACACAACCAGGAGGCCCATTTGCTACCATAACATCCTTGAATTTTTTCCTGGAAATATTATGAATGGACGTACGAAATTGCCATTTGCGTTAACCGCTAATGCCAAGGTAACAAGTTGACCCCTTTCTCCAGAAGTGATAGCGCCTACCTGCTTAGTTCCCCTTTTTGCTATGATTTTTGTGGGCCTTTGGACCGTGATAAGTCCAGTCTCGTCCATATTATAGACATCTTGAAGCTGGAATATATATTTATCATAAACCTTGCCAAGATTATTGAAAAACTGCGACACATTATGGCGATTAAACGCAGTGGCTCTGCCCATACTAGCAGCTTCGGGTGTTCTGACAGATAAAGTTTGATGCCTCTTCAGAAATCCATCTAACCAATCCTTGGAAGCTATTTCTTTCACCTTCCAATTTTCTGGAACAGATATGTTGTTTGCTATCGCAAAATGAAATGCAAGTTTGCGCAAATCAGAAGTTGTAAGACCGTAATAAATTTTAGCGGAATACTCTGTGTATTTCGCAAGTTCCTGTTCTTCGGCATCGTTAAATATTTTTCTGTGTGTAGCGTAGCCAACTAAGCACTTGCTTCTGTTTTCAACGCTTAGGGCTAACTTTTTTTTCATATAGCGGTGTAACGTCATAAAATTAACCCCGTAGCGAGTAGCAGCATCTCTAATTGATAATTTTTCTTGTAATATGGCCTGCATGGCACTTTCATATTGTTCAATTGGAATAATACCTCTTGCAGTTTTCTTCTTGTACGATCGCACCATGTTCAAGAACCTGAAAACAACAAAAACAATTTTATTGTGTAAATTTTAGTGGAATGGAAAATTATAGTACTTGCATTAAAATATATGGGGCAAGTTGATACAGTAACAACCTGCCCCCAAATTATTGTAACAACTTGCCCCGCGTGCACAAAATGAGGTTAGGTCAATGTTTTTTGGTAAGTATTGTGAATCAGGTAAAGACAACGGCATGCAAATAAAGAGAAAAATATAGGCTCCAGAACGGTATAATATACATATTTATACTACTTACCAATTTTTCACAAACGGAAACAAAAGCGAACAGACAACGGTACAGTTTTATAACTGAAACAACATTATACACGAAAACACCATGAAGGACGCTACACATGAGTATAACTGTTAGTGTACAGATGGCGGGTCGGCAGAGCCAATCTCTTGTACATTTTCAGGCAACCCGTCGTACTTGCTGCGCTTTAAAATAATTATGTAACAACTTGCCCTCGTAACAACTTGCTCCCTTCTCCCCTATAAATGCTACTGTTTCACATAAATCACTGGGTGAGTTTTTAGTATGTAATCAGTCGACAGCTCCGTTATGTTCAAGGATCTATGTAAGCTAGTTATAAAATTTATAGGCAAATATACGTTCCTTACTTTAAAAACATGCAGATCTCTACGTATTAATCCATAACCACGTGGCAAAACAATCACGCATTCTTGTAAATTGGGTCTCTGAAAGGCGTTATCAAAGGTAGAAGTTGGATATAACATACTACAGGATTTGGATTGCTATTTCTCCAATTACCGAATATTTCTCCCGAAAAAAATAGTTTTGACAGGTTGTAGGTCAACCATCTTGTAGATAGGGTAGCGAATTTTGGTCCAATTGAATATCGTCGTGCATTTGTTCAATTACTCATAAATGTGAAATGTTTAAATTTGTTTGGAAGAAAAAAACGTAACCCTTTGTTTTTCGCTTAAAAATATTTATCTTCTGGAATAGTTTGTGATTTGTACGAGCAAGGTGAACTCGTGTACTCTGCTAATAAATGCCCTTTGAACGAACCCTGTGTATTGCTCAATAAACTAGTAGCGATGGCCGGAAAACACAGGTGTTTTGGTATAAAAAATAGAAATTCTCAAAAACTACTTGACCAATCTACTCCAATTTTGTTATTGCTATTTAGAAGTGTGAATCCTAGGGATTTGCAGAATTTCAAGTAGTTACGTAAAATGATCGTCGCATTACCAACAAGTGCCAAAACCTGCATTTTGCCTCGTTTTTCAGCCATAACGTTTTTGCTATTAGTCGCATCTCTTTACGTGTGATCTCATTTTGTCGATATCATGAAAACTTAAAAATCTTATTCGGAGAGTTTTTTCTTTTCTTGTCAACACTTTCGGTTGAATCTCAAAAATTACGTTTCATCATTCTCTGTTGTAGAATAAAAAGTTTTCCCACAAAAATTGGTGTACCCATTTTATCTGTCAATGTTTTAAATACTCCACTGAACAACTTGCATCAATGAAACCAGGATTCACAATTATTTTGGTGAAATTTGCTAATATCATTAGACTAATTGGTTTCTTGTCTCAAATACACTTACTTCAGATGTATCCAAAGCTAGAAATTAGTTCCTTCCTTATTCATTCTGGAAATTGATATGTAAATTGGCTGAATTTAAAGAATGATACAGATAAGAAAAGAAAATCCCTGGCTGATGAAGTAATAATTAACTTGTGAAATCTTATATTTTATAGTGACATACCTACTGACACTTATTGCAATTATATTCACTGTTCACTGCCGAATTACAGGTTATATACATGCTAACAGTAATTACACACAACGCGGGCGCGGTGGTGACTTCCCGTGATCCTCCTCAAAGCTTCTGAGGACACAAAAAAAACGGGGGAAAATCGTAATTTATTGCTTTAAGCATAACCTGTCATGAAAACGGACAACATATAAATAACCCGTCTGGCAAAGCTAATAGACATACTTCGTTGCCAGAATATCCAGTAATAATTTTATATAGGTACAAATCATCCAGTTGGCATTCTGCAACCAACAATGCTTGAGCGTGTCGTGTCGTTTAGTCATTCCTCCATAGATGGACGCCTTTAATGACGCTCGCAGCGACCATAGCGAGCAAACGTAGAATGAACTATTTTCACACTAAGAACTACCTAGTCTGCAAGACTTCATTTTTTCGTTTTTTCACATAATACCCGTGTTGGGGGCCCTTTAATGGATGGATGCAAGCCACCATTGAAATCACTTCCATTTTCACGAATGATGTGGCATTTTTCATTTTAACATGTAATTTTTGGAAAACAATAAATAACTAAAAAATGTAGTGATCTAGGACCCAAAATGTATACCAAATAAGAGCTAATGAAGATCAGCTATTAGTTAGTTGTAGTTGAAGCTCATTGCTTTACCGCCTTGACTTGACAGTGACATGAGCTGTCACAGATGACACCAGATACAAACACCAGCACTGGGACATCAACAATTACGGGTTAGAAAACCAAGACATGATAAACGAATTTACAGCTAACTGATAGTTGGTTTCCGAGTGTTAATTATCCAACTTGAGAGTTAACCTGCGATTGAAAAGCCGAGCCTTAAAAGGATAACCCAAAACGTGCAATAGCATACAGCCCACGTTTATAAACACCCTGTAACGCCGACGTACAAAACTTAAGGATAAAAACATTTGAATTATTTAAAGCTATAGGACGTCTTTTAGGCTTATCTTTTTTGTTACTACTGCATCTGCAAAAGTAACTGACTTACACGGTGTCAAAGTTGTGCATTTGACTCGAGAGAAAAATATATAATAATATCCCGTATCTCCAGAAGCAGCTATGAAAACCATAGTATGATATATGAAACCTCTTTTTTGGATAGACCTTTCCAGTGCCCATTCAGAGTATACTAAAGTACACAGGATTTTGAATTTATAAATAATGTGTATGTATATGTTGCCACGTAGCTGTCAATCTCCCTGGCTTATTTTTCATGAAAGGAAAATACAGTTGGCTACATTTCTGTAATTGGCATTTTCAGATATCTTTCAAAATAACGGAGCTGTCGACTGATTACACACAAAAAACTCAACCTGTATATCGTCAGCATAGTGCTATGCGTAACACGTATATTCATGAAGGAGGAGTCACAATCTAGGAATATAAACAAGTAAACTAGTTTTCCATTTTTTTTTGTTACACAATCCACAATTCAATGTAATATGTTTATACTCAGTGACATTAGAAGTGTTATACACAGAAAAAAATATTTTTTTAACCTGTCCGTTTGGTAACATAATGACTATATTTGAAGCATGCTTTGTCGACAATGTCAACGTTTTATCCTTGTTTTTGTTTACCCTTTTTAAAATGTTATCTCTTGGTTTTTGTGAAGAAAGCAGCTTCTGAGAGCTGAGTTGTACAGGTATTCTTAGTTATTGCCCTGTCATTTACTAATGTTGAGCCTAACAAAATGCCTGGAGCTCAACGACGTCCAAACTATCAAACTGTTAGCGACTTTGACGGTAATGCGTGTGTGTCGTGTGTGGATTGAAGAAGGTGGAGGAACACAAAGAAGGCCAACTGGTCCACCGGGGCGTACTAGAGGGTGTCAAGATAGGCTTTTCAGACAACCATCTCTACGAGACCGTTTTGCTACAACGCGTCTGATCGCTGACCAATGGTTTGGAGAGGAAGGTAGACCTGTTACTATGCATAACCGCATTCGAGCCTGCGGACTTTTTTCGTACCGTCCACGATTAGTGCTTCCTCTGACGCAGACCACTGTCGTCAACATTTGAACTGGAGCAGAGAACTGCAATATTGGGAGGCAGAATGTCATAATGTCATATTTAGCAACGAATCTCGATTCTGTCTAGGTACGCACGATGGTCATAGAAGGGTAAGACTCCGCCGTGAAGAACGGCGTGATATTGGATCTGTTGTTTGGAGGCATATACACACGGGACTGTTGGAGTAGTTATTTTGATCACTATTGCCTATGGTAGCCGGTCATCCCTTATCTTTGTTCAAGGCAATACGACTGCTGCACGTTATGTTGATGATGCCCTACAAACCACTTTACCGCCGTATCTAGAAGGTCGTCCACACGTCCCTTTTCAGCACGACAACGTACGTCCCCTTATTGCTCGTCGTACTATGGACTTTCTTCAAGAAGCAGGCTTGAACGTTTTGCCATGACCACCCTGTTAACCAGATTTAAATCCCATCGAATATGTGAGGGACACCATCCGCCACAGATTCCACGAAGTTCGAGGTGCTTGCAATGAAGGTGCCACAACCAGACATCGATCATCCTATTTTGTCGATGCCTAGACGTATACACGACTGTATTCATCTGAGGGGTCGCCCAACATATTATTGATCTTTTTTCTTATTACTGGTCAATAAAATTTAGTCAGAATATTATTGTTTTATTCTCGATGTACGAACACCTCATTTCCAAAAAGTCAAGTTGAAAAAAGTATTTTTTCTTCTTCACTGAGTATATTTATATCTAACGTCACTCCACGATCTTACGACGACACGAAAAATGTTTCGGCGCCTTTCATGCTACAACAACTGCATTCCCTCATATTTTTTTGTGGATGGTGAACAAACTTTCGTATAAGTAGCAAAAAATCACCCTTCTGGCAGCAAAGAAACCGCTGAAATAAAATAATGTTGGACATTAGAAATGTGAAGAGGGGAATGCGAGAGGGTAGGAAAAAACTCTAAGGAAGTCAGGGCGTTCTTTGTCAAAGAAATATTGGGGTCATTTACTAGGCACCGATTCGAAAGTCATGTTGTTAGACCACTTAACTCATATCCACTTGAATGAAACTATTAAGAAAACAATCTTTTTGTGATATTGTGTACAGGCTGATAAAAAACGGTGACAATAACTGAGGAGCAGACTTTCAAATCGCACGGTGTCCAAATTTTCACATTATACATGGCGTTGCATTCTTCAAAACATTTATTAATTTACGTACTCCTAGACATTCTAATCGGAATATTTCACGTATATTTTTAGCTTGAAAAATCCCTTAGACAAACAAAAAGCATTTTGTCCATTAGCGAGAGACAAACAAACAGCGCTATTTTGGTCAAAATGCGATTCGGTTGTATTGTCTTTTTTACCATGTAACCACTTTATTATTTACCTCTAAGCAGTGTAGCAATCAACAGTTGTTGTCGTGATATTAGTAGTGCGTAAAAAGTAGTGTTTAATAGAGCAATTTGACAAGTAAACTGTAAAATGATTTAAGGTGAGTATATAGTGGGAGATACAAATAGAGGAACGAGAAAAAGAAAAATAAAAACTAAGTACCTCAAAAGAACGTAAGAGAGAAATAAGGTACCTTAAGATATTGCAGGTTATGTTGTATTTTTGTTGCTTAACTCTTTTCGTTTCAGATATTCAAATTTAGACCCAGATTTACTGAATTTTGAAAATAACTGCGTCCATAAATCAACAAAATTTAAATGTATGTAACTTTTGTTGCCCAACCTGAAAATTATTAGAAATAATTTCTACGATGACGAAAACAGGATTAAAAATGCGCTGGATAACAAATTCGCACAGGTGATGAATATAAAGGAAATAAAAATGCAAAGGAAGAGGAAGAGAAAAAATGGAAAACCACATGATTTTCACACAGAACTTTATGTAAGTTCTTTTAACAAACTGGGCTTCAGTAATCTTTCCAATTCCCGCTTACAGAATACTTAGTAATGCCTGTTTTAGGTTTGACATATTAGCAAAAACGTCTTTGTTTGTCAAAAATTATTTTCATCCATTTTTGATTGCGGCCTAAGAAGAATTCATACGATAGTAAGAAAAAAGGTGCAGCGCACTGGTAGAAAAGACAATCGTGGTGGGGACAGAAAGTCCAAGAAAACTACACTCAAACTAGAAAGTGTCATGAAGTTTGTATCGCCTTTGAGGGGTCTTGAAAGCCACTATGGTAGAGGCAAGTCTAGAAGAATCTATTTGTCATCTGAATTAAACATTAAAGAACTCTGGAAGACGTGTAATGATCAACTTCAAGATGATTCACTCCAAACAAACTACAAGTACTTTAGCAGAATTTTCAGCAATAAGTTTAATATATTTGGCTAGTATTTAAATATCTTTTTTTTTTATTACACAAACATGCTCATTTGTTTTAGCCTTTGGAAGCCCATGAACTGATGTTTGTGGCTTTCGCATGAGAACAAACACTGAATAAAATAAAAATTCTGACATGGTACATGCACTCATGTTGTGGGTTTTGAACAATGCCCAAAAACTATTGAAACAATTACGATGCCGTTCCCCGTTCGTGGCCATTTGTTTATGCCAGCCGATCGAGTTTTTGGTCAAGTTGAGCTAGACTTACGTTCCCATGCTTTTATTAAGTCCCCAGACAAATATTATGAAATCTAATCTAAAAAAAGGACAAGTCCGCAAGCTTGGCTCTGATTGGACCTTGTATGACATGACACATGCAGCACTTTCACTCGAAAAAGTTATAGTGAAGTCAAAAGAATAATCATAACTCGAGACAAACAACCTGCTGGGGAAAATAAAATATTGTATAAAACAGAATTTTTGTACAAGAATGGCGACCCTAAAAAGTTTTCAAGTTTACTTAAACCAAAGAAGAAACTTAGTAATATAGTACTGCCGGAATTGCCAATGAAGCATGCTATAAAGAAGAAAAAACTGGATAGCTTATCAAAATTTTTTATTTGTTTATCGGGCAAGGAATGGGTGTCAGATCCGGAGTTAACTCGGTTAGACCCAATTTTGAAAGATTAATATGGTGAAAATGTAATTGAAGAAGAAGCTCAGACCTGCGATCAATGTGAAGAAAGAGAAGAATGTTGCTGTCTTCTAGAGGACGACATAAGTACGCAGAAATACATTTTCAGTTTATATTTTTATTTTAGTCATTTAGAGACAATCAAACTACATTTTGTCATTTAAAGACAAACAAATAGCGTTTTGTCCATCAAAAAAACACTAATAATGTATGTTGTTAACTTATAAGTAGCGTAAAATAATAGAAAATAAAAAGTACATTCTTCATACATTGTGCTTTTATTCTAAACTTTATTAACAACAGTGTTAACAGTTTTTCTCGTTTCCTGAAAAATGTCCAAAATGGACAAAGTATGATTTGTAAGTCTGCTCCTGAACTGTAAAGCAGACAACACTAGCAAAAATTGTACCCTGGGAGCTGGCGACCTTCGAAGCACCTAGCCATTTGTGTGGATAGCCCTTACGATTCTGAACACAGCATAAGGTTCTTGCCGGTTTAGCATTCAGGACAGCACAGTAAGCCTAAATTAAAGGGTAGATCAGCACGTCATACACTCGTAATGCCATATATTTGTTCAAGTATAAGTTGCATTTGGTCTCGGCCAGTTGATAAACCTAAGAAGCAATAATATAAATGGTTTGCCCAAGTAAGATTACAAACCTCTCGGTATCCCCAGACTGCTAAACAATAGAGCCGTAGGTTTCCTTCAAATAACCTTTGGAATGATGCCGTAGAATTAAGCAGTGAACATCGACGAGCTAGTCCCAATGCAGAATTATTATTTTTTTTGGAATCCTGTATAATGATGTCTCCTCAATGATGGCATTTTTGGAATGTCTGATCTATAACCTGAAAAAAAAAACTATTATTATTTGATGTCAATAGAATGACGGAGGGATCGGCTCCAGTGTAAAGGCCGCGCGACAGAAAACAGGACTGTTTTACTCAAAAGAGGATTAATAAACAAGAATTGGTTTTTCTCCAGCTACAGAGTCAGACTTCCTAAACAAATTACATGGAACTTTATTGCATATACCTATAGAAGGTACAAAAATTAGCAATACCACAATAGTGCTAGTCCATCCCCGTCAACCTTGGTGAATTAATTGTCAATGGAGAATATCATGCGTGGTTCAAACCAACTACGACGCTCTCAAAAGTTGACTTGACATATACAGCATCAATCAATAGTTATTTAAGAGTAGCCCCCATTAGGGGCTGAATCTTCTTAGGAGAGCACCGTGTGAACTTTTTTATAAGGACCTGTAACACTACTTCTTTAGTGATGTAACCCCAAGAAACCACTTTCTATTTCAAGAACGCCTTGTATATGAAATCGTAAAGCAACGCAGGGCTTCGTTGTCTCCGGAAACAAAGAGTTCCAGTGCACAACAGTTAACATGTTAGAAGTTGTTAAATGGGCACTGCATCTAGATGTTCCCGGATGTCTCAGCGACTACCGGTGGCAAGTGAAACCGAACCAACGCGGTACAACCCGAACGATTAGTTAGCGCACCAAGAATTTCGCAAACTATCCACCTATTTGTATTAGTTAACAAGGCACGATCCCAGATACGAATTGGTTTAAAAGTGAATGCAGCTGGTATTACCGCCAAGTTTGCGAGGCAATTGAATTTGCGGGGCAGTCAAGTTTATATGCTCAGAAACAGCTTGTTCGAAATTGAAGCACCAGAAACAATAGAGAGGCATACAGACTCCTTTTCATTAGAACGTATTTGATACTTTTTTTGTATTCAAATCGTCGCGAAGACAAAATATAAATAGTATTTTTCCATGAACGCTAGGGGAGACCGGGGCTGGTAGCCGCACGGGTTGGTAGCCGCACTGGCTTTTTCCCCAAAACTATAAATATGGCGACAATGCCGCGTCTCGTGTTTTAAAGCTTAAGTCGCGCCCGAATTTTGTGGAACGTTTCAGTCTGATCAGTGCAATAGAAGTGAGTGCACGCCGTCAAGTGTTATTTTGATGCTCGTAAGTGAATTTATTTTTTCTATTGTTTTTATTATAACTTTTGATGTAAAAGTAAGAATATAAAACGAAGTAGACCGTCAGAATTCTACGGAAATCTATTTTTTAGTAACATATTTTTAATAACCACTTTAGTTACCAGACAAAAAATAAACGCAAAAGTATTTTAAAAAACGCTTTGAGGTCGGTCGCCGCATTTGTTGAGGGGCAGGTTGCCGCATGCGGCAACCATCCCCACTTTGGATTTTAAATCATATTGTTGCGACGCAAAAATGTATTTATTTATATATACGTAATTTTAACGATAAGCTTAGCATGAATAATTTAACTTCTAACATAATCATAGCGAATGACCACCTGTATCCGATGTAAACTATAGAAGTTATTCGTATTCCACGTAAATAGAAAAATAACAAGGGTAAAACAAAAGTAAATCCCCGTATTACTGTGATGACGAGCAACTTCCTGTTTACCGCTTTTCATCCTTATTAGCTATCTCTATCTGGAAATCTCCCTTTCAACTTTTACCTGTATCCACTTTTCACTTTCACGCCTACTCTCGACTTATTCCCTTAGCTCCACCCTTATGACGTCCTATCTATATATCTATATTAACATTTTGTTAAGCACACTGGTTGCTCCAAAGAAAGGCCGGTACTTCTGTTGTTAGACAACCATGACTCCCATTTATCAATTGATTCTTTGGACTATCTTAAAGAGAATGGAGTGACGGTGTTGTCCTTTCCGCCACACTGCTCTCACAAGCTACAGCCGCTGGGCAGATCAGTGTATGGGCCCTTAAAAAAATATGTAAGTACAGCATGCGATGGTTGGATAACCAGTCATCCAGGGTCTAGTATGACCATCTACGATGTCCCTAAAATTGTGGCCGTAGCTTTGCCAAGCGCAATAACACCAAAGAACATAACAGCAGGGTTTAAAGTGTCAGGAGTTTATCCATTCAATGAATGTGTCTTTTCTGAAGACGAATTTCTCCCCTCTTATGCTACTGACCGCCCACTTATTGAGCAAGCAAAAGATGATGAAATTGACAGGAAACCTAATAATAGCCCTAAACCTAAAATATCTCAGGATACTAGTCCCCAACCAGGAACATCTCGGGATTATTCTGAAATTCTTAACGCTGATAGCTCAATGCCAAAAACTTCTGAGATAAACCCACCGCTCGAAGAAAAAACTCCGGAAAAGCAAATAATTAAAAATATTAACATATTAGCCAAAGAAGATACCGAGTGAACACCCAAAAAAAAACAGTCAGTCCATTTGAGCTAAAGCCCCTGCCAAAAGCTCCACCAAGAAAAAATGAGAATAAAGGAACTCGAAAAAGGCGTCACACCGAGATTTTGACAGATACGCCAATAAAAGAGGCACTCAGAGATGAACAAACAAAAAAAGTTCCAATAAGAAAAGAGCTTAAAAATAACAAAGAAAACAAAAAACAAAATAAAAAGAAGAAAAATGTAAATAAAAAACAATTGGCTGAAGAATCGAGCGATGAAGATGAGTGTCTATGCGCTTACTGCCTTGATACTTTTACAAACAGTCGTCCGGGTGAGGAATGGATTAGATGTTTTTCATGCAGTGGGTGGGCACACAAAGAATGTGTGGGAGAAGATAACGCTCCTTTTTATTGTATTAATTGTATGAGTGAGTAGAGAAGTGTTTGTAACTTAAAATGTTGATATTTTTTATTTTAAGTCTTTGTGACCTAAGTTCATTAAAGAGTTAGTTACCTAATTTTCTTATAAGTTTAACACTTAACGATAACTTTGACTGTTTTTTTAGTTTTACTTTTTGTTACCTGAGTTCATTAGTTAAATTTTCTAATAATTTTAGGTTTAAAAAAATGTACCTATTTGATTAAAAAAAAAATAAAAACATTTTTCTTGTCAAAATTTAATATTAGAAAATAAAAAATCACACATTCTTTATTTTTTTACAATCATTTTTGTATGCGGCAACCTACCCCATGTGGTGCGTCAACCAACCCCGTTAGAGGGGTAGGTTGCCGCACTCTGCTTTACTGAAGGAAATATATATTTGTATCAAAACGATATGAGATAAGAAAACAAAAAAAAATATTTTATGTTGCAAATATATAGGACTTTTCACGGCAACAATGGGTTTTAAAAAATATTAATTATAGTAGCCGTAATAAAATAAATTCAAAAAAGTGCGGCTACCAGCCCCGGTCTCCCCTACTAAGGCAGATAAGTTTTTTACGGGAAAATCAAGTAATTTTGATTGGTCGTTTTAAAACCCTTCCGTACCTGAATTCAAATACCTTAATTCAAATAATAAATAGTGTAAAGTATTATGGTTAGGATTAGGATGTCTTACAATGAGTTTTAGTTAATATATATTTTTTTCATTGGTCAGGTAACGGTGGGGGTGAGGTGGTTCGTATATGTACCAGCAGGCATTTATGGTGGTACACATGCGTACCAACAGGTATGATCGGAAAATTCATAAAAAACAGAATAAGAATATTTATTTAGGAAAAAAATACAAAAACAGCTTTGCAAAGGAGAAAATGAAAGTATTTGGTATGATACAACATAAAACAGAACTTGCTATTGCACTCCTGGCATAGAGTTTTTGTTCTTGTTTGATTTTCCTCTTCAGAACATCTAGTGCATGTTCTTCTTGTTGATCCCTCCACAGGAAGATGTAATGCTGAAGCACCATATAATTTTCTTTTTCTTGAAGGGGCGCCTTGTTTTGGTAATGGTTAGCTTGTATTTTGTATACCTTCAGTTATTAATTCTTCTGCAAGTGTGGTGAGGAAAGAAAGAAAAGAAGTGTTCTCATTGTTACGTCTCATTTGATTATCCATGATCCAAGAATTTACTGCACACATATTGAGCAATGTGTAGAACACCTTTTTCCACCACTTTGCTGATTTTCGGTCATGATCATATAGCCCAATGAATTGATCTGCCCGATCAATCCCGTGCATTTTTTTTCTGCATATTTTGTTGTTCACCGGTTTTGCTTTTTTTGATAATTGTTGTCAAATTGGGCTTATGACAGTTACTCATCAGCAGAACTTCCTTTGTGTCCTGCCACTTTACACAAAGTAATCCCGAAGAAGTGCATCTGAATTGAGATTCCTCTTTTTGCAGTTTGTCTCCCATAGTTGGTACGTTCTTGCGATTGGACATGCAAGTTCCCAAGCCTGCATAGTCTAGTGTAACAAATTCACACTTGTAAAAAAGCGATCAAAACATAACACTAAATTATTTTCTTTGACTGTAGACGCAAGGGCTGTTACGACTCGCTCTCCCAGAGTTAGTGATTGATTTTTGGCGGGAATTGGGTCCTCTTTTCCAAAATATACATTAACATCATACGTATAGCCCGAATCTGCATCGCAGCGAAGCCATAGTTTTATGCCCCTCTTGGTTGGTTTGAGGGGCATATATTGTTTCAAAGAAGATCGACCCATAGATTCGTCAATACTTTGATACCTGCTATCCTGGCGACACTTTGAAAACGTGTATTTGAAACAAGATAACAAATCTTCAACATAATATGTTTTTGAAGCATTTGGGGGTTTCTGAGGAGAACCAAAGTACATTTTTGAGCTCAAAGTCATGTATCGATCTCTTGAAAATATGTTTTGAATTGTGCCATTTCCCATTGACTCCTTTTTACTTCAATAATTTTTCAGGCTTGGAAGGCGATTGTAGCATATAATGAACATGCAGCCAATTAAATTCTGTATTTCTCCTTTGTCAGTCATGTTCTCATTCCTCCTTTTTAATTGGTTTAGGATTTTTAGGCGTTCATTTGTACAATTTGCAACGCCCAAATATAGAGAATGAGGAAATACTTTATGAAAAATCTGCATAGGTGTCAACTGCTTGGTGATATCTGGAGCCAGCTTACATTCTCCTTCAGGAGGAAGGATTTTAGCAGGCGAAAATGTTTCATCAGGAATTACCCAGTCAAGAACTTGGCTTCTACCAACAGTTACCTGTGGTGAAGGCGCAAAATCGATGTCTGAGTTAGACATATCGGACGTATCACTGCCTGCTTCTTCATCGGAATCTGGTTCATAATTGTCACTGGAGTCAGCAGAAAATGGTTCCAAATCTGAGATGTCTTCAGTATCTTCAATAAGCGCTTCCAGCTCTTTTTGTGAAAGCGGACGGCGGCGATCCATATTGAAGCAGAAACTGAATAAATACCGGCTGGTACATGTATGTACCACATGAATATTACACGCAAGAACACAAAAATAAAACATAGTTTGGCCTACCTTTGTAAAAACACTAATTACAGTTGAATAGCAAGTAGAACTTCATCAAAAGACTGCATAAATAAGCACTTTGAGTGTCCTAAATAACTAATTTTATTAGAATAATACTGCCGCTACTACATACACGCGCTAACTAAATCGACATAACCACAAAATATCCACAATGCATGTTGTAGGTACACTGCGGAAGCCTGATACACCGGACCGGTACAGATTTATACCAAATAAAATGCTTCATTTCACAAAGAGGGATTTTTAAATTTGCCTGGTACGTATGTGTACCATTCGGGACGAAAGGATTAAGAGACTGAGTTTGATATAGCACATTATAGGGACGGGTCGTGCCTTATGTAGCTAGGGGATGTCCTTCAAAAAACACTCTTTCACAGTGTGTTTACAGACAGAATAGCAGACATTTCGTCAAAATGAGGTTATTGTCCCATAATTTCCATTTAATTGAATTTTGTTTAATTTAATGCATCATATTATGTAGAAGGTGTTTATACACGCAAAGCGTACTGCATCTCAAATCAGAGAGCATCCAAACGGATTACCCTATATAGGGCGTTTCAGAACTAAGGGATCAAACTCCTAGGGGTTATTCAGTGTAACAGTAGAAAACATTTGAGTATAGGGACCCATATCCGAAAAAGTGTCACTACGCCACTTCGGCCCCCTAAGACGCGCTAAAATTTAGAAAGACGATGAGTTGTCTAAATAGGATTTAATGCATTTAATTTTTGCCCTCGCACATGATATCGGCGGCCTTGACTAAAAATTTGATACTCATTTTGAATGATTTCAAATGCTGATGTAATTCGTTCAATTAAGTCTTGCTCTGTTTATACTGGAGTTTCGTAAACCACAGACTTTACATGTCACCACAGGAAAAAATCTAGCGATCTTAAATCGGCTGACCTAGGAGGCCAAGAAGCTGCTCCACCTCTGGCAATCCAACGGTGCCCAAACCGCTGGACCAAATACTCGCGTACTTGTACAACAAAGTGGGCCGACGCTCCATCATGCTGAAACCACATTTGCTGTCAAACATTCAATGGAAGAAGTTCTGGAAGAACTTCCTCCTAGAAACGCCGATAAATAGGTCCTGTTAACCGTTCCGGTAGAAGGTATGGCCCAATCAAATAATCATCAACAATGCCTGCCCATATGTTGACAGACCAACGTTGCTGATGTTTTCTAGGAAAAATTGCATGGGGATTTTCGTTCTCCCAAACGTAGCTATTCCTACTATTAAAAATGAAAGAGGCTTCATCGGTCCATAGAACATAGCATAAAAAATTAGGATGATAATCGGCTGCAGTTCGAAACGTTAGGAAGAAATTCCAACCGACGACGGCCCTTATACCCGAATCAAGACAGCAGTTTATCAACTGTCCGCGAAAGCATTAACCAATTTGAAATACCAATTTCTTCTTCTATGTAGCCTGGGCAGTTCTTCCATATTCCTTCAATTCTGATTAATATGTTGGTCTGAATTGATAGCTGCTCCTTTACATTATTCCACATCATAAATGATTCTACAATCTAGCTTTGTTGCCAAAATATGATCAATTTGGTTGAAGTAGATACCGTCAGGTGACACTCAAGCTATTTTGTGTATGTTCTCTTTTTCGAGACAGGTACCTGTTATTTACATTTGGTTTATAAATATCTTCATTTCCTGTTTTTGTATCTGTATCCTCCACTACCAGATCCATAGTTCTATTTATCTATTCCATAACGAGTGACACTTTTCCTCAACATTTTTTTAAAAATATATTTTCTCTTCTCTTCTGTTTCTTCCGTCGCGGTATATGGGAAAGGCAACTTCTGTACATTACCCAGTTCTGGGTAGCATAATAGGTCAGATATTCGTATATATAGCTTTTTTTCAGCAATTCATGCACCAGAAATGCTACCTCCTATTTGCTTGAATCATTCCCAGAGTTGAGTAGATAATAATTGTGTGCCTAGATAATTCGTGACTATCTGATATCCTTTTCCTGAAGTGCTATGATGTCTACTTCATGTCAGTTCGTTACTTTTGCTAAGTTGCGTCGTGCCTCTGACGTTCCATTGTCCCTACCGCACAGTTCTCATGCCCTTGTGATTTTGTGTATATTTAGTTTTTTGGAATCCCTTTTACTATCTTTATCCACCATCCATCCTCTTGGCTTTCAGCATCCATTTCTTTAAGTTCTAGCTTTTCTTCTTCCTTGTTCCATCTTCATTATTTTCTATTAATTATCAGCTTGCTATAATCGATTTTGAGAGTTTTTCCATTGCATTGTTTCTCATTTGCTTTTTTCTATCAGTTTTTGCATCAACATCTCAGTTCCACACAGTTCATGGTGCATGAATATTCTATCGTCATTGAGGTTTTTTGAATTATGCTTATTTTTTATTATGTTTTCTTTATCTTCTGACCCGTCTAAATCAATCCAGTACACATTCTCGGCTAATCGGTGAACCGATTTTATATGCAACTTCCAACTTTTCTCTATGAAATCATTCACTTTGGGTTTCATGATGCTTTTATTTTGTGTTTCTATCTTTAGACCGTATTTTTTAACGTTTTTATTTTACAAATACTTGTAAGCCTTATTGGTTACCAATCAAGTTTTCGATACCCTCGCTTGCTTTATGTACCATGAAAAAGTTTCTCCAAGTATCCTTTTGCCACAAGCAGATGACCTGGCGGAAGCACGTCAAAGCGTTAACTACGTATTTCCAAATTAGGACTGCTAGCTACCCTATATTATGAAGACTTTCAGAACTAAGGTAAATCGGCAAGGTTTGGCTGTGAAGATGTAATTATATCCGTAATCAGTTACGCGTGTGCGGCATGGTGTTTCCCCGTCAAAACGCATTTGCAAACCCTGCAAGATCATCGACTGCGTACTTGCATACTGTAACTGACGCCCCTTGGTATGTCTCCAACGAGGACTTTGCAAAACGTGTAATTAACAAACAAAATTACAATTCTTCCCCCTTCTTTTCCTCCCGAAAACCAGTTGACAATCCCGTCCCCTAAATCACAAACTTCCTCTCCCGCCTTTTTCTGTCCTTCTTCTTTCATTCTTTATTCGTGACTGTCTGGTAGCAAACTCCCTGACAGGAAATGTTGGATCGAATAGAACCGTGTCGAGGTTGCGAAGATCGTCACTTTGTTTATTGCAAAACAATCACCAATTTAGCCAACTTTCGCTGCAACTTCAGTACATATCGCTATTGATTTGGGAGGCTACAAACGCTAATTCGATTCTTGATTTCATGCATTTAAAATTTAAAGGATCAGGTAGCTTGCGGCCATGTAAATGAAGGTACCCTGTGGGTGACCAGCACCATTCAACCCAACGACAACGTCATGATGCAATCTAGACCATGCTAAGTCGTTGACAGAAGAATAACTCGGTTTGCATCTCAAGATTGCCTTCGAAAATGCATGAAGGGAATAAACAGGCTGTGCCAATTACATAAATTACTTGGTCTGAGCTCCTTGATCCCTAATTATGCATCCTACTCGATTATTCTTTTGTGCGTCTTGTTCTGATTGAGTTATATGATGCACGATATCAAGGCACAATGAACAACTGAAATAATTTTTTAAACCTCTGCGATTGGATAATGCACCAACTACTTATATCAGTCTCCAGGCGAATCGCAGGCCTTTAGAGATTCATCACCAAACGCTACTTGTACTAATTACATCAAAAAGGGAACAAGCTGCAAGATTGTACAGATTCACAGTAGTAGAAAAATGCAACTTGGTCACCGGCGTGGAAGCTTTGAAGTCAGAATACTATGCATTTCTTAAGTCCAGATTAGATCATTTGATTGATTGATTACGTATACCAAAAGAAGATCCTAGACACGATGCAAAGTCAAAGGTATGGGTATCTGAAAGTTGTTGTAGTCTATCCTGAGAGGGGCATCAGATTTGAGAAGAATCAAGAATTCGACATTAACTCGTTGCAAGCGCCTTCGGTGTTTCATAAATTGCTAATATCTACTATTTCAACTTGATTCAAACACTTCGCAGTTTCAGGAGGTGAAATACTAACAGAGGGATCAACCCGGCAATGCATGTAGCTGTAGTATAAGAAATAAAGCTCAGTATGGTTTCGGTTCGAAACTATTGCAGGAACTTTATTGGTTGAAAACAGGATGACAACAACGCTAATTACATTTCATATTCAGTTTATAAGAAATAAAACATAGCAAAATGTAAAATCGGTAATGTTCTCACGAAGATAACACCTAAAGCTGTAACTAGAAACCGGATGGACGACGTTAATCAAAAGGGCATCGGGACGGTGTTAGCCGTAGCGTTGAAATGGTAATCATCAGGATTCCATAACTTATACGAGTAGTATCCTCTCTCATTGAGGCTTATTGTTATACATATCCTTGGTCTCCGCACATACAAGCGTAAATGACAAAAAAAAAATCTAAAATCGTGTTACGCCGTAAATTGGCATATTTTTTGTAGTCTCTCACCTCACGAAGTGGTGGATTTGTATATCGGTTCGCTGCTTGGAAATAAAATTCTTAAAAAATTGCGTAAGTGTGAAATCTCTGAAATTTTTTTCAAATACCGGCTTAAATAGATTTATGCCTCTGCGTTAAAACTGCCTTTCTGGATTCGACCGATAATTATACAGCACGCACCGACGCATGTGTCGCTAATTATAGGTAAGTATAACCTATAAATATTGTTGTGTTGTTGTGAATGTCGACTTAAACAAAATGTTTACCTTCTTGTCATTTACTTCTTGTTTGTACTTATTATATAATGTAGATAATAAAACCATTTTTATTTTTGAAACAGTGTTTCCGATACTTTGATACCCATGTCCAGTTTTAAATTGTAACTGTAAAATAAAAGAAACAAGAGTCGTCACGAAGTGGCGTAAATGTACAAAACAAAAAATTTTACGCATTTTACTTTTACAAAATTAAACCATCCAAAATTTCTACATAATTCTTGTCTAACAAAAAAACAGCAACGTGCAGACTAAAAAATCAGCATGTCATTTTCAATCTTCAATTTGTAAAATTTTTAAAATGCCAGTTACGCCGGTACTTGCGGTGACCGACGATATATAGATATGTATGTCTTGACGTCCTCAATGCATTGAATCGTACCTGCAGGCATATTTTTGGTTCACGTGTTGATGTCCTCCCTTGTTCTTAATGCTTGCTTATTGGAAACTGTAATAATTCTCTTTTTCCATCGTTTATTTACACTTGCGTTAGTTATACATTTGTTATATTTCTGCCTGTTGACTTGGGTTGCCCTGTAACTGGAACTCTGTTCTGCTGGCCAAAAAATTAAATTCTTGTCACTCTTTCGCTATTCTCGCTTCAAGGGAAAACAACCCGTCCAGCTTTCACAGATGCACTTTAGCCTCTCGTCCCTCTGAATAATTTTGCATGCATAACTGAACCAGATAACTCTTTAGCTTAATTACCTAACTTTAAGGTTACTTAATAGTTTGAATCTCCATTTTAATTATAATATAATAACCAGGAGTCTGTGTATTCAATTTAATTCCTTGATATTTTTCCCCAGTCACGTAATGCAATTACTAGGCCGGAATCTTTCTGAGTTCATCACTCCAGCAGAGAGTAGAAACCACTTGAGCAGAAAGTATAATCTTGGATCACATAACCTCATAAGCAGCCTCAAATAGCTTTACAGAATTCTTATGGAAAATTACATTCACTATTTTTTTCAAGAATGCGGTATGTTGTACAGGGTGATATATAAGGTAGAAGACTTTCTGAGTAGTCGTACAAAATTTTTGGGTATTGAAGTGCTGGAGCACAGTCCAAACAAGCGATTCGATGTCAGAAGGGATTGAGTACAAAAATCGCACATATAAATTAAACGTAGCGTCATTGGAGGAGAGTTGTGGGTGAGGCATATGAATCAACTCTGGTTGATTTCAATACGCGGGGGAAAGTGTACTGCATGAGTTAAAAGGGCCTTAATACCGGTTGTCTGAGTTTCTATGTCCCTTCATGTTCTGTTACGATACAGTGTTGATTTACAGGCCATATCATCGTCACCATCGTCTGTACATGTCAAATGACAAACATTAGTATTTGTCTTGTCCGAGATAAGGTCTTCAGAAAATAACGCGTATGAGTTATTATACATGACATCAAACATAATATTTATGACTGTGATGATATATTTATTCACACTATTGCGCTTTACATCAAGATTGCATTTGCAAATTGTGATATTTGGTAGGATGTTTTTATAGACAGAGCAGCACCGGTAACATGCTGTAGCCCGGTTTTCCAATTGCTGGTTAACATTCCACTTTGGTAGCTATAAATTGTAAGTTAATCATTAGTTGTCCGAAGATTTCTTCTTAGATTCTGGTTAATCAACCCGTAAGTGTTGATCTGGAAACGCCGCTCCTACGACTGAGCTAACGAGTTTTATGACACTACACGTTTGTGTCTCGACTCATACGTTAAAGCTCACGTCACTGTCAAACAAGAAAGGTTAGGTATTACGGTTTTACTACAACTTTCTAATCTACTCGTGGATGGTATCTTGCTTAAAGTTAACCACATACGACAAACCTGAACCGCGTTTTGAGAGTTACCTTCTGGATAGCAGTAAAACCACAGTTATCCTGCGACTGGAAAACCGGAACTTTGGATCTAGGCAAAGAGCTGTTGAGGTACCAAACATTATGTCGCCTTGTCAATTATAACAGCTGCTGGAAGGGGAGTGGGTTAACTGTTTAGAGCCGCAAAATTTACACAGATTATTAGCTTCACTAGAAATACATTTCGGCAATTAATGGTGCTTCTAAGCGGGCAACGTTTTTCTAGCCCGCCGGGGTATGACGTAACTTGAAAAGTGTCATGTCGGTTTTTCTATGACATTATGTAGGTTTTCCTACAAGCCGTCAACTTGGAACTAGCTGCGTTTCACTTCATGCTCACTTGTAGTGGAGGATCAAGTGCGGTCACTGTGCCAATGTGTCGAAAAGTTTGCCAACTATTGGCAATTCTTGAGTGGTATTATTGTTACTTACCCTCTGCTGTTTTTTTTTTCGTTTTATTGCAGTTATAACGCAGGAAGGTCATTTTTCTTAGATAACTGAAAGTAACAATATATGGTTTGGATAAAAAAAAATGGACGGGATTGATGTTGAATGATACTTTACTTTTTAGGTATCAATGTAATGAGCACCATTGACTGTTGTGCATTACCTACATTTTGTCATAAAATATTCTTTTAACCTACAAAAGATAATTACTCAAATCCTTGTGGTTGCCTCAATTTCGGAATTCAATTCTGTTACTGTGGCCAGCATAGCTTAGCATACAAATTCTTTAAGCAATCCTAGTGAAAAATTTAGTGGATTTAGATCCAACGACCCTGGTCCGATAAGTCCGAGCAGCCTGATCCACCCTTATGAATGTTACACTTTTGTGAAGTGGTCTCCATCTGACCGAATGTGATGTGCCGGAGTATTACTGAGTAATAGTAAGCTGCAGCAGATTTTAGCCAGAATATTTTGACTGGCAAACTGATAAACTCAAACGAATGCTAGAAGAAGCAGATTCAGATTCGATACCTTGTTCCTAAGTTTTGGAGTTTTTAAATGTCAGTAGTTGTTCAGTGCCTCTTGTTATTTGTATGTTGAGTTTTATATTTATTTTCGCGTCGATGTATTATTATTTTTCTAGTGTTTGCGTGCGCAGATACGAGTATAGGCTTAGCGAGTTCGCAGATATGCATCTCATTTACGAGGATATCAGTGCATTACTGAAAAATACTTTTCTGCTTTTAAAGATATCCAAATCGACATCCTCCCGGTTACAGTATTTTCATTAACGTTTATCGAGAAGTGGGATTGGCAATAGAGAGTAAGAGGTGGCAATGGCAGGCCTCGAATATGGATGTCGACGAGGAGGTTCTGGGTGAAGTGATCGGGTTGTACTTGTAATGGGAGAAACTCATATAGAAATTATTCTGAAGTTTCTGAGAAAAACCATCCTCACGTCTATAAATGAGGCAATTACATCTGCTGCAACATGATAATACTAAATAATAGTCCGGCACTACTCACTCGGTCAGATGCAACATTCATAAATCTGGATCAGGCTGCGCGGCTATATTTCATTGCCGCAAAGATAGTTGGACCCAAATCAACTAATTTTTTTTTAACAGGATCGCTTTAGCGAACTTGTATACTAAGCTGTGCTGACTAAAGTAACAGAATTGAGTTCTAGGAATCCTGTCCATTTTTTTGTATCCAAGCGGCACATTGTTATTTTCTAATATCTACGAAAACTGACCCTCCTCCATTATAACTGCAATAAAACGACATCAACAACAGAGGAAGAATAACAATAATACCATTTAAAAATTGTCCACGCTTGGCCAACTTTTTTGACAACTTGACACATTGATCGACCATGATTCTCTCACTCTACAGGGTGTCAAAGTCAGACGGCAGAAGGGGTTTTAATAAAAATTCAGGCATTGGCTTGAATTTTATGTGGGTTTTTCGCCACCACAAGGAAAAATAAACGAGATAAAGTGCTTAATTCTGAGTGTTTCAAAACAAAACCAAGTTAATATTTGTAGAAATAGCACGGGATTAACTGAGTATAACCCAATTTTTAAATTGAATGCCAAAAGTGTCGAAAGCTATAAGACTTTTATTAAAACAAAATCTTACCATTTAGTAGGTCATGACATGACCTATCTACCGTTGCACGCATTTAATTGATTTATTGGCAACTGAATAAATGCTTGCATTTCAAAATGTATTTTCTTCTTTTATTTATTGTAATGGAAACATGCGTTATTGCCTCAAATAATTATTAAATTAAATAATCAGTCAACTAGGCACATGACGCATGTACTGCTTTATGCTCCACCGTAACAGCCGTTCATGTAAAACTTCCAACGTCTGGAAACTTCTGCGAAAAGTTGCCTCATACTGTTCATATAAACTTTACAGGATTGGAATTCACCCAGATAAAGTATCATTTAAGTTTCTGTGAACCTATATGAAGCTACTTGGAAACTATATTCGTGATGGCTCGGAAAATTTTTCTTGATTCTAACTGCACACGCTAAATTGCAATACACTACAATCATTGCATCCCTATTTTGAATGCATGGCGTGAAATGGTACACAATGTGAGTGTCAAAACACATTAGACAAACAAGTGATGTACCTTTTGGATTCGCAAACTGAACTCGTTCTGCTGAGATGTCTTCCTTAATGGCTCAATATTTTGAGTCTGCTGAACAAATTTGTCACATGTACGCTCCCTTATCTTCATGTTATACTGTTTTTAAATAAAACTGCGCCCTGTAGAAAATGGGGATTAAGCAGCGTGACAACCACATGATAAGCTTGGATAGGAGCGGCATTTATGCTTCCTTCCAATGACACACATTAAGAAGAAGATGATGTAGAATACTCTGTTGGAGATGAAAAATCTCGTAACATCAGCCATCTTGAGGTCAACCCCAGATTCATCCGTCCGATTATGCTTTTTGGATGTTGCATGGTATCAAGTGGCGTCTTCATTGTGATAAAGAATGCGTGCGTTTCTTAGCACTCAACAGGTAAGTCTTAGCGCTATTTAGAGGATGCAAATAACTGTTAACGCATACTGCAAACAGCACCAAAATTTGGCTGTTGAGTGAGAGTGAACTCTGTCAATACCACAAATCTTCGTGGTCGGTAGGTCTGTCTGTTTGTCTCTGGCATCAGTAGCAGTGTTGTTGCATTTCGTTGAAATTTTGATACCGGGTTACTGGATATCATGCCAAGGGCTGAAGAGCTTTGAACGCAAATAAGGGTGAAAAACAAAATGATTCAGAATCTGTCTAAATTTCGTCACTCGATGGTTGAAGAGTTCTTAATGATTTTTGGAATTTAACAATAAACGTGCGGAAGCTCGTTTTTGACGTTTTTCAATTACCTGTACGCTTTAGGAAGTAGTCAGGCAATTTTTGAAGGAGGTCAAAGCATTTTGTATCAGATGCTGTACATATCTGACTGATAAGCCACTTAGAAATACCGTATACTTGGAAGCTGTATGATTGCACTTGCCCTTCACCAAAAAAATCGCCTCCTTCAAACGACTCCATATGACTCATTTAAGCAGGGAAAAATTATGCTCATCGTGTGTAATATGACTCCATACGACAGACTAGACTTGATAATTGTCAGTGACCTAATGAAAAGAACCTCATCGCTCGATGCTGTAATTGAAGTGTGGTGCTCCATTTATTGGAACAACTTTGAAGCGGGGGCTGTTTTGTATTCAAATTGAATTATACGCTAGCCCACAGTATAAATCGCAGTATCCGAGTGCGAAAATCCCTGGCAGCGGTGCAAACCTTTCCAATGATTAAAAAAGTAGATAAAACTGAAACAATAGAAAATCCGTTATAAATTTCAGATTGGACGTAGGCGGCCCGATCGCGATCGATCGTTTGGTATTCATTGGATAGGAAGTCACAGTTCTGCGGGGTATCGCTAGCTGGGCTGTAAATGGGCTTCTGTTATATTCCACTTGCCAGAGGCAGAAGCGCTGGCGACGTGTTATTTATGAAACAAACCAGGTGGTAAGGTGTTTCTGACTATAGGGGTCCTACATAAATGTGCAACGTGTATTACGATTAGGTTCTTCAGTTGCTATTGTTGTCGAGAAGTCGCCTGGTAAGGTGTGCGTTTATAGTGACTAACAATCAGACGGGTACACTAGAAGTGCCTTTGGGATATTGAATCACGAGGCCTGCTATATACAAAAGGGAAGAAAACAGCTTGAAATTAGCAAATAGGCTCCTGAGCAGATAGAAGTGGTTATACTTTCTGGCAGACAGAAGCTATCTGCATTATCGGTTAAGGTTGAGAATGCCGAGATTCGACAGAGGACAAGGTGGACGAAGTCGTTGCATTCCAGATACGGCTAATGCCATCTGATGGAAGCCAGTTAGTATTAAGAGGTGCAGGATTTTGGCAGGGGTGGCAAACCCGAGGACTATATATGGAGCGCCTATCTAAAGCAATGCCATGAGACGAAATAAATATAGGCAGCAAACGCTGAGTAGTGAACGAAAGATGGTATTGCGCATGGTGGGATGCGCTTAAAGAATAGTCTCGACGGATACACTACTGGTGGTAGCTGGTGTCCCGCCAATTAATTTGCTGGCCGACACACACTCTCCTACCCTATGCGGTCTCTCTGCCACCCCTGTTCCAGGCAAGCTCAAGCCCGTGGGGAGTGGGGAGAAGAGCAATTGGCTCTTGGAGCAGTACCATCTGAATCATGCTGGTCTTGTTCTTTATGGATAGCTTTCTTCTTCTGCCTATTAAAAGTCTTAATCTTGAGCGTGCTATCTTCACTATCTGCACCTGGCCCTCGACGTGGTTCTTCCATATGAGCTTTTGGTCTATCTTGACTCCAAGGTACGTGCAGGAGTTCTTCCAATCGACCTCAACGTCTTCGTCTCTTCTACAGCCCCTCTCCATTCTGGTGGTCTTCATCTTTATTTTGGTTTGGGGTAATCTTCGATTTCTTCGGAAGGGTACCGTCTTCTCAGGATTGAGCCGGATCTTCCACTTGATGCACCACTCCTTTAGTTTGGTAGTCGCTCTCTGCAGTTATTCTGTAACCATGCGGGGTAGCGTACTCTCAGCCGCATATGCTGTGTCGTCCGCATACACATACAGTTGCGTTTGTGGAGTCTTCGGGACATCTGAATTGTAGATTGCATACAGTAGGGGTGATAGAACCGCTCCCTGTGGTACTCCTACCTCCACAGTCCTCGCCGTTGAAGTTGTTTTACCAATACCAATTCGGAATTTTGGATGCTTCAAATAGGACTTCACCAGTTGGATCATCCCCGTTGAGTATCCGAGGTCTACCATCTTGTAGATCAGTCCGTCGTGCCAGAGAGTATCGAACGCCTTAGCTGTATCCATGAACACAGCTCCTACTGCTCGCCGAGTCTGGAACGATTTCATTGCCATCTCGACCAGCCTTAGGACCTGGTGCCCTGCTGGATGTTCGATTCGGAATCCGAACTGTTCGTCCGGAACTACTCGGAGTTCTTCATTTTCGTTGCTCATTCTTAGTTCGATTATCCTTTCTTGCTCAATGACGTCAGTAGGCTTGTGGGTCTATAGTTTTGGGGGAACCTTGGGTCTTTCCCAGGGTTTGGTATGCTGATCACTTCAGCTACTTTCCAGTGTTGTCGAAAGTATCGGTGTCTCAGGATGGCGTTGATGATGTTGGTGATTGCCACTATCGCTTCCTCGGGAGCCTCTTCAAGACTGTCTTCTAAGGCTCCTCCACCTCTTACAGCTCTTCTCCGGCTGTGGCTGGTAGGTACGCGATGCGTCTGCTGAGAGTATTTTTTAAGGGCTAAAATACGGAGAAATCAAAATTACCAAAGTAGGAAGCATATAAATGTACTTACATCAGAAAATTGAGATAAACCCTCCCCAACCGACCAACAAGGTCTTTTTTCACCTTTATAAGTTTTTTCAATAACGATCAGGTTCTGAAACGTGGAAAAACGAAGTTTGAATGATTTTTATTCTTTTCCGTTTTTGGCCTTTTCCTTTGCCACCACTGGACCGATTTTCAAAAACTACAAAGTTACAGGCAATTATAAGATAAGCGGACAGACCGACAGGCGGACAAGCAGACCAACGGAAATAAGTGACGTGGTTTTTCGTGATGTACGTGTGATACATCCAAAAACGTATCTCTTTTCGAAAATTTTCTTGATTATAATACTTGTCCGTCTGTAGGCGTGGAAAGTAGAAAGCACTATCAGGAGAGTCTTGGGCTAACTACTACTATTTGAATATCAAATGCTCAATGTATTCGCTGGTTGCGCGACGACAGCATCAACTAACGATCGCAACAATATCGGACTGAAATATTTGTGCTTGTATAATTTAAAAATAAACGAATATTACTGTTACTATTAACATGGTTATAACTATTATAATCAGTATTGCAAAATAACAAAGTTAGGTTTTATATACTATATTTTAGGTCTAGGAAACTGTTGCTTTCTTAAAAAGGAACTTGTAATATATTTATGTAAAGTATTCGGCAGTAGGATTTTTATTTCAGTCTGAAAGAGGACTATTGGCTGAGCCTTAGTCACAATTCTTCAAAAAAATGTTGAATTTATATAATTTAAATCAAATTATCGTTTTGACTCTTTCCCGCTATCTCCGTTAACATGCATTGGGTTCTAAAAATTATTTATTCGAAAAGTTAAGTATTTGAGTGTTTTATTATTACCATTATTTTCACAATTGGCAACAGGTACCGTGGCACATTTTAATACGCCAAAATGCAGAGATTCCATCACAGAGACTACACATCTGCTCCACTACCAGCCGAATATTGTACTCCCGGTATACAGCTAAATAACGGCCGGAACTTATAATATTGTCGCTCCTCTCGGTAACATAGACAAAATGATGATGTGACCAATCAACATAGACATCTGCTAATCCAACTTAAATCACCCTCCAGGTAACTGTTCCGAGATCTTCCCTAATTGGTGCTAATTTTAATTGTGCCGATCTTTCTGTCTCCCCAATTCAGAGAAGAAATAAACAAAAAAACGGCGACAATAAATTGATCACCCTGCTAATGAAACTCGTTTGAAACCGAGGACAACTGGAGCATAAATAATTGCCTCAATTTTATCGCTTTACGTTACGGGTTAATCAGCAACCAAAGTGTCGTTGCAGCGTTTAATTTACAATACTTAATTAATATAGGTAATTCGGTAACAGCTTCATTGGTCTATTAGCTGGAGTGTCTCTCGCGAATAGTTTGTAACTCACGATCTGTCTTTTAGTTGTTAATGTAGTCCGAAATACGCTTCAGACTGCAGTTGCTTTTCGTCGTTTTGAGATCCTATAATATGTCCCATTCCTGCATTTAGTTTGAACGATATACTGGTTTTGCATGAGCAAAGCTATACAAGTCTTACCGTTTTGTCGACATTAAAAGGTGTAAATGGTGTAAAATAGGAAAGTGGATGCTGAAGGAACTAAATCCATCGCTGTGCACATGGTTGACAAAAAGGGCAACATCGTCAGTTTGGTAGTAAAATATGTTCGTGGTTTCTATAGCGGAATCTGTATCATGTGGGATCAATTGAGGCCGGGCAGTGTGGTAAATGAATCTGTGATCCTTTGCCATATCGAAAGAGTTGAACATTGGAATTATTCCTATCCTCAAATCAACAATATTTCTGTTATATTCATTAATATCCGTTTATTCTCACATTGCACAAGACAAATATTTATGTCGAGCATCTACTGGGTGGCGCTGTAATTGCGGAACGTGAAATCCGAGGTTCTGAGACGACGCAATCGCCTAGCAGTATAAATACTAATATCTGAGCTCGGTAAGAGGACACAAAAAAATATCCAAAACCTCATAAAAATTCTAATATGGCTTAAAATATGGATCTGAGACACTGAAATAGTTTTATTAAGAATATCGGGAGGTTCCGGACAGGAGCTGGGTTTTATTAATATTATTGAAATTACTGTGGTGCAATTGGCGCCAGTGGGCTGCACCCATCAATGAGTCAATACAATCGCGAAAGTTACGCGACCGAGCAGCCGTTCATATTTTTACGGAGTTTATATGCCTCTTCGGTGTAGATACATTTGAATAGCAGCTACATAAGTCTATAATAAAATACAAGTAGTTTTGGGGAAACTCAGATGAAAAACAAAGAATAACCGTAGGCATGTCTGCAACAAAGGAACAGGAGCAGCAACAGAAGGAGAGACCGAAGTGGAAACATATATACATCATATCTGGATACTGGTGTAACCTGAAGAAGAACAAGGATGGAACGGCAAATTTAACTTTAAGCCAACTACAAGAGCCAGCAGGCACAGTATGGCTTCGGTCAGAAGACCTAGTTTTTACAAGGCATCACAAAACGTCGCAACGGAAGGTCAGCTATAGCTACCTGCTGTGGTACTTCAAGCCTATAAACAAATACAGAGAAAAACAACTAAGTTTGCGAAAACTTACCTGAAAAACAAAGGTCAATCATGTGCATGTGCGCAATAAAGGAACAGTAGCAGAAATAGAAGGACTTGTAACCCGAGCGTCGTACGCTTCTGCCATTTGGTCCTGAAGAATCCAATAAGCTTCGCCGCCGAAGCTGACTGTTGCTACTGTTATCTAAGCACGGTATTTATACTTAAGGGTGGGCATACCGTTTTCGACACTAACCTAGGTTTTCCTGTGTCTTTGTAGACCCTCTTTATTCCTATATTTACTATACATTCAAACTAAATATATCTAACTTTTTCAGGGAAAATTATTAAGTATACTATCAAAGCTGTACGTAATGATAAAAGTGCCGCGCTTTTTATCAAGATAACAAAATATGCCTATTTTTGTACAGGTCTCCAAAGTACGAAGACTGTTTCAGGTCCTCATGCTGTTATTTTTGCTTGCTTCATATTCGCTTCCCTTCAGGGGATTGCTGAAGCTTTTTCCGAAAGTTTTCATGACAATTGTAACTAAAAAAAGGTGGAACATTGTTGTGGTATGTTTTCGCTTCTTAAAATCAAGTCCATGGGTTGCCTATTATACCAATCGACAGAGGGTGGCTGAAAATCAGTAGATTCGAGAGGGAACACGATTTATTGAGATCTTACAGGAAAGAGCAATTATTCTAAGATAAATTTAAAGAAAAGCGTTTTTCGCGACCCTGCCCCGATGCGTGTCCACGGTCGACTGCCGCCCGAAACTCTAATATAGTTGCCAAGAGTGTTTCCACTTCAAAAAAATCGTCCCCCATATTACCAACCCACTTCACAGCTTCTAAGAGAATTAGCTCTACTCCGTAAATAAGCATAGGTATGCCAATATCGCAAAAACAACTTTTGCAGCTTATCAAGCAACAAATTATTTTTGAGATAATTTTTCCACATGTGATATTTAAAGTTAAAAATGTAACAAAAAATCAAAATAAAAGTGTTGTAACCTCAATCGGGATTTTCATTTGCTGTGCTAGTCAGTTGCCAGCCAGAAGAACTTATGGAGTAGTTTCAACTAGTTGCTTAGAGGGGTTACATGTTGGCTTCACACTAACAGATCTTAATAATTGCTGCAGCCGTTGAGATGGGTTATCTGTCTACATTTTCGTATCATTCTTCTCCATCCATTCATCTCATCCTGACAGAAGTCCAGCTAAGTCTTTGCCCAGTGTACATACCGTATTTCTAGGGCTCTAACTGCACATGGTACAATCCAGAAGAACGTAAACCACTTTCTCGTCTCCAAGTGGCTGGTAACACTGAACTTTTCTACCAACATATGAACAGAGCTCGTTCTTCGGTGCCCCTTTCCATAATTTAGCCGCGCCATTTCTAGTTTGTTAGATGCAGCTGCCAAGCCCTTACCTACTACTCCGCGATCCATAGAGCATCCTGGTAGGATTGATTCTTTGGTCTTGAGATGCGGCGAAAATGAAATATTCCATCAAGGTAGTACTTTTCCAGCACTACCAATGTTCAGGAATTCGTAATATGCATGTGCTTAGACTTTTTTTAGGTGTCACTTGGATCTGATGCATTGCAGACATATGCCTGTCAAATCAAACGCCAAAGCAAAATAACTTAGCTAGAATAATGCGGTAACCAGGAGTAGACGAACAAGCCTCACTTAACAAAACCAGTCGATCTCGATTCCTTCCAAGACGGGAGCAAATGAACGCTTTAACTAGCGACCAGTAGCGACCAGTAGCGCAGAAGGCAAACAGATACCATCAGCATCAGCATCGGATCATCCAGCAGCATCGGGGTAGCGTACGGGTACAGTTTACAGACTACAAAAAGTATAGTCACTCACCTGGGAAAAAACCTAATATTGATGTAACATCTGAAATTTATCCCCTGGTTTTCAAGGCACCGATGTTTGATTGGCTGTTTATCACCGCTTCGGCCACCTCGGTGCCTTTTTCAAGAAATGGACAAAATTAAGAAATTCCGTCAATTAGTTCATCCCTACATACCCTGTTCATAAACGAATTTGCTTGGCACAAGTTTCTCTGCTAAGAAAAGCTACGGAATTGAAAAAGAAAAAATTATACGAACTAGGTCCATAAAATTACTTCAGAGTCCTCACCTATTTGACAGCATTGCGGTCTAGAAATGTTTCCCCTCCCTGACCATCATGACCGCCAGCAATATTACGATGACTAAGCTTGACATCCTCCAGCAATACCGGTGTATCTTGTCTACGATGATCTTGTTGCTTCGACACGTCTGTTGAAGACGTTATCTATTATTATAGAATCTAAGCACTGAATAAGTAAGCCAGAAGCTACACTGCAAGAGATCGGCTACGGAAGGTCACTAGCAAGAATTTCCTGCAGTCGGGAATAATTATTTATAGTGGTGAACCAGAAGAGCTCGTATCAAGGCAAGATCATATCATCAATTTGTATCTATGGATGACTGTTTGATAACCTCCGATAGTCAAAGCTGGATAGTTGGACATAAACGAATAAGTTAGTAAAAAGATCGACTCCCTACCAGCGATACATCATTCTGTCATAGCAGTATCTTTTTTTTCAAAATTTGTATTAGATTTAAAGCAGTAACTGCCTAGCTATAAGAATAGGAATAGAGGACCTGTATGATACATAATGTAATCAAGGCCAACGCAGCTGTCAGTGCTAGAATAGACCGACCCTGTCACTGCTTCTGCCTGAAGCGAGCACGTCGACAGCTGCTCGGGTTATAGTAGTGCTCCCTGTGCTAGAACCTTAGTTGCTCTGCGTGTGCGTAAAATCCACTCGTCTGACAAATATCAGCCAGAGTGATGCTACAGGACCTATACTGTGCTCTAAGAGCAAATATAATAATAACAATAATAATAATAACAATGCTTGGATATCTTATGATACATGAAACATATGTCGAACCGGTGCATAGAACTGACAGGGTTGCATATAAATACAATTTTCAACTCTTCCAAAAATTTTACTGAAAATGATCAGGAAGGAGGATCGAAAACGCCAAAAAACGAGTCCTGGTCGATTTTCATCGCTTTCGGCGCCAAGCTTTTTCATATCTTACTGTATTAACAGCTAAATAAAAGCGTGTGTTTAAAAATAATTGTAATATTTGTTTTTTACTTTCTTAATTATGATGTCAAAGAACTAGCTAGGTAATTTCTATATAATTTTCGTATATTTCATTAATATGCCTCCATAAACTTCTCTCACTTTATTTGTATTATAAAGTTTATGCTGTTAGTAATACATCAATAAGTTATATAAGTCACATAATGATCGATTGGTATTATACGGAGATCGCCATATGGAATCTAAAATGACGTTATTTGCTTATTGTGTTCCTTTCATTAAGCTATTTCATTTGGTACGCACACTAGAACGTCCCAAAAAAACGAAAACCCTTTTTTCAAGGGCATGCCCTCTAATTTTGCCTAAAAAACGTCAAAACAATTGTAAATAGAGTTTTATGAATCTAGAAACAAAGCAACTCATGTCAAGTTGCTTTGGAACATGTTAAAACTGACTTATTAGGCTCACGCTAGCTAACGCACTCCAATGCATTATTTACTGGGAAAAGGCACGCATACCGACTGGATCTGTACCTAAGGGTGTTAAGAAACTAGTTAGCTGATAATGTGGAGGTGCAAAAATATGCTATTTACTCTTATTATTTACCTATTTTATGTACAAACATGCGTTTTGGAGTTTTATATAAATTTTTTATTAGAAGTTGTTTTCGCTAGATTTTTTTTCTACAAAATTAATTCATTTGGGGTTATAAACTTTTGGCTGCGCCTTGCTGCAGCTGAGATAAATGTTATCTTAAAGTAGAGAATGTCCAGACTAGGGGCATATAGGTTTGATCTGCATCTTGCTGCCCCGTTTTAGGTTTGTGAGTCGCCGAACCATAAAGGGTGGCGCATCCAAAACGAAACAGACGCATTTACTGGCAGCTTAGTTTTTTTTTGAAAAACACTCAGACCCGTGAATTTTGTTTTCGAGGGGGACACAAGTTTGGCAAAAAATCACGTTAGCACGTGCAGCCCCCTAAGCGGGGGTGACACCACCCCCAAAATCTTAAATGGAAAGGGGGGTCCAGTGATACCTTATTTCAAAGGTCTTTCAATTCCCTTTATAATTATATAAAATTAATGTACTTCAGTTCAGTAGTTTTGAAGATTTGTCGATTTAAAGCTTAAATAAAACTAATACACCATCAGTGGAGATCAATACATTTGGCAGCAAAGTAATTTAAAAATGAAGAATGAACTCACCCTTTAGGTAAATAAATGTTGAAAATGGCCACCATGACTCTCCATGCAATAATAAAGATTTTGCTCAAAACGTTGCCGCACATTTTGCAATATTTGAGGACTAATTTGAAGGCCCTCATTCGCAATTCTTTGTCTCATGTCTTCTAATGATGTTGGCTGAGTAGCATAGATTTTGCTTTTTAACTGACCCCACATAAAGAAATCCAAAGGTGATAAATCTGGCGATCCTGGGGGCCATTCAATGGCACCTCTTCTACCAATCCATCGATCTGGAAACGTCTGATCTAAATATTGTCGAACACGTAATGGGTAATGTGATGGGGCACCATCCTGTTGGAATATCAACCTATTCGCAATGTAAAGCCGATCATTCTGCTTTTCAGCTATGGCTGTTAGTGCACCATCTATGGCGTCTTCCAGTAATTCCAAATATATTTCACCAGTCAAATTTCCAGGTAAGAAAAAAGGATCAACTAAATGATCGCCAAAAATACCAGCCCAAACATTTAGTTTTTGTGGCTGCTGTGTATGAACCTCATGATAAATTCTGGGATTAGAATCGGACCAATATCGGCAGTTATGACGATTTACTACGCCATTTAAGAAAAAGGAAAATTCGTCGGAAAAGCAAGTGTTGAATAGAAAATGTTCATCGTTTATAATTCGTTCACTCGTATCTTCACAAAATTGCAGATAAAAATCGTCTTCATTAAGTTCTTGTACCAGGTGAATTCTATACTGATGAAAACTATGGGCCTTTAGAATCCGTTGGACAATACGTCGACTAACACCACACACAGTCTTCAATTTGCGGGTACTTAACGAAGGATCTACATAAACTTGCCCTAAGGCCTCCACTTCTATTGCTTCGTTCCTTATGGGATTTTCAATGTTGCGTTTTTTATTGGCGGCTGACCCAGTTTCCCGAAATTTAGCTACAAGTTCTAGAACATATTTTCGATGCACGTTACTGTTCTCATGTTGCTCATTAAATATTTCTGCTGTTCTATTAGCGCACTGATTTTTTCGGAAAAATATTTCGATAATTTCAACTCTTTCTGCTGTGGAATATACCATGGTTAATTTATGTAATAAAGCATTACAAGTTATTTTAGCAACAAAGTTTGGTCAAATCAATCGCAAACTATGTACTGAATTCCTATTTAAAATAAGTACGGGATATTTCCTTATCTTTCTTCATGGAATAACTTTTTTGCCCCAAAAAACGCTCCAATAGCTATTTTCAGCAACAAAATGTTAAACAAACCATGGGCGTAGTGAAGAAAAGCATTTTCTTATTAAATAAATTCTTTTAGTCAAATTTCTTCTGAAAGTCGTACAAACTAATCTGATGTACCTATTAAAGTCTACTTTAAGCTTTAAATCAATAAATCTTCAAAACTACTGAACTCAAGCTCATGTATTTTACATCATTATAAAGGGACTTGGAAGACCTTTAAAATAAGGTATCACTCGACTCCCCTTTCCATTTACAATTTTAGGGTTGGTGTCACCCCCGCCCAGGGGGCTGCACGTGTTAACGTGAGTTTTTGCCAAACTTGTGTCCCCCTCGAAAACAAAATGGAAGGGTCTGAGCGTTTTTCCAAAATGCTGCCAGTAAATGCGTCTGTTTCGTTTTCGATGCGCCACCCTGTATATAGTATCCTCATAGTACACAAAAAAGAGGTGTTTTCCAAATCCAATTTTGTTGTTATTTTAGGTAAATTTTTTGAGTATTCTGTTTCAAGGAGGACTATTGTTGATATTTGGCACTCCAAGGAGGGTAGTGCCAAAGAAAAATTGCAATACATCCTCGACACGTTGACTGATAACATCGAAAATATTGATTTATGGAGATTAAGTGATGGAATTAGAAATTTATGTAAACGAATTTCACATTATTGGGTAAAGTCGAATCGCTTTAAATCTATGTTGGTAGAAAAGTATTCAGATTGGCTGAATGTTGTTGAAAATATTGATATACCACGATGCATTTAACAATTTGGTGACAGGAAACCGTCAACATCTTCGCGTGTTCGGGGATGTTCGAGGATAGAGTTTGATGAAGCCAGTCAGCGGACTAAAAGAAGAAGGTTGAATTAGTTGTCTGATATAGATCCTTTTCTTGTAAGTACGGTTCTTGATGCCCCAGAAAGCTCATCAACAACTAAAATCGACAGCAGCGAAGTTTTATCTCTCATTGTTGAAGCCAAGTCGACTCGCTACCAATATTTATTAACTAAGAAATTTATCGACAATAATGTCTCAAAAAAATTACCATACTACCAAAGTGTGCTGGAATCTAAAAAACACTGTGGCCCTTCAGATGTCACTGTCACTGAATCAACCGTCGAAGTTCAACTTCAAAGCTTATTAGATCATACTGCTAACCGGATCCTCGAATATCAAAATATTTGTGGAACGATTCCTAAGATATCTTTGATAGGGAAGTGGGGTTTTGATGGAGTACTGGGCATTCCGAATATAAACAGTGTCTTTTTGATTCTACTCTTGAAGACAGTGGCTTGCTTTTTACTTCGTACGTATCACTTCAACTTATTTTGATGGATGATAATAAAGATAAATCGGTAGTTTTGTGGGAAAATCCTCGCCCTTCATCAACTGATGAGGATGAAGATACTGCAGGCCTATACGCCTTCAATCACGATCTTTTTCATGGAAAAAGGTCGTGATTTCACATTACACATAGCTTGCAACCTAATATGGTGGATGGTGAGGTGTGTAATACACTTAGCAGTGTTTCTTCTTAGAAATTTTATATATGTAATGCCTTGCCTAGCGAAATGAACAAAATTTATAAACGCTACTTATATTACCTCTTCATGCATTAACTCGTTTCTTTGAATATTTTGTTCATATCGCTTACAAGTTAGATATTAAAAAAGGCAAGCTAGGACTGCTAACGATACCATGATTGTGGCTGAAAAGAAAAAGGATGTCCAAACCCAGTTGAAGAAAGGTTAGGTCTAATTGTTGATAAGCCAAAAATTTCTGCTGAAATCACTGGAATTAAGAAGGATCTCATAGATCGTTGTTGGATTATTCTTCAGAAACCATATATGAAAAATGAGCCGCGTTTCCACCAATACTGATTTGATTAATAGGCTTCTTCTTCATTCGGGTCCCTTGATTTCGGGCTTGCGAAAGTTACCTGCTAAAAAAGACATATTATCAAAATCTGTGCTGGATTTGTTAAGTTAACTGTTTCCATTATAATGTACATATTACAAGTACTAGAGTTTATAACATTTTTCAATATATCTTGTTTGCCCTTTATGAACTGTTTTATTTTACTTATTTAATATGAGGTTGATCTAAAATAATATCTAAAACAAAAACACCGAAAAACATTCTCAGTACCTGCTTAGTATTTTTTTTTCTAAAAAAGATTTTTTTAAATTGTATTTTCATATTTATACAATTATATTTTAAGGTTTAAAACACAATGAAATAAAATAGGTTAAATCTAAGTTGTGTATTTATGGCCACCCTAGTATGGAAGGGAAATCTCTATATACTGCTTCAAATAGTAGTAACATTTACGGTGCTTGCATGCTTATCGAACACATCTTAGCATTGACCATGGAGACTAAATCGCCATTTAGCGGCGGCCGTCATACTCGTATTGGGCGTAGAATGGCGTCACCTCGTTTATTGTATTTACGTTGTATTTAGAACTACGTCGCCTCACTTTTTGTGTTTCTCTCATCAAACGCATCTAAACTCGTAATATCCCATTTTCGATGTTTCTCTTACTTCCTTGCCAGTGACGTAGAAAATGAAATATAGCTGCTTCGCAGGTGAAAGGCGATCGAAGCAAGAAACTGGTCTGACTACTTAGTGGCTGAACTATTACTATACCGTAGGCTTTGCCACCCGTTAGAAATTCACTTTGTACCACAGAATCCCGTCAATTATTCCCCGTCGATGCGGCCTGACCTTTTCAGACAGATAAATGGGGGTATCTGATGCAGCCGGAGAATAACCGTAACGCAACGTCCACTCGGAGGATGCGCTGTCCTTTGAAATTAGCGACACAAACATATAAATGTGCCGCCAACTAAGGTTTAATTTGTTCTTGGTACGGGTACGTTGGTTGGTGTAGGTCGAAGAATCGATGTGACATGCAGATACGTCTCGATTCGATCCTTTTGGTTTATTTTCCGACGTTCAAGCTGATCTATACAGAACGAACATATTAACGTACGAAATGGTTGCTGCGTATGAACGCTGAACAGGTTCGTATACATGTTTGTTTCGGAAGAGAAAGGGAAATAAAAGATGGTCCCAAATGTACTTCCTACGCAATTTTGGAGGAATGCACTTTGAATATGCAGCATGTGTAATACCTGAGTAGACTTCTGCACGCTCTGGTAATCTTAATATTGGACAGCTATGGATGGCCTTGTTTGTACCTTGACATAAGGCCATAGCATAGAACGAGTATCAGTGTAAAATATCGATTTAAAAACTTGAAGCTATGGACTATGAATGTACAGTTTTGTACGTTCTGATATGTTAGTATGATTGCTTCTGCCCTCCTTCTCATGGAATTGTGCACTCGTTGAAATATCCCTGGAGTGTTTTTTATTCTATCACAAGCTGCAACTATCTTTCCCTTAATTCCTCTACAGTGTTAATGGGACTTGTGTACATTAGTGTCTTAAGATAACCCCACAAAATAAATTTAAACTGTTGAGGTCTGGGGACCTTGGTGGCCATTCTTGGGCCCTACCGCGGCCAATCCAACGATTTGGATAAACAGTTTGTAAATAATTACGAACCGCCACACTGAAATGCGCTGGTGCACCATCTTGCATGTACCACATATTGTTTCTTATTACTAAAGGAACATCATCAAGCAGCAAAGGCAACTGTTGTTCAAGAAAAGAAAATTGTGGCAAGTCTGTCCGTCAAGTCGTCCCGGCAAAAAGAATGGGCCAATAAAGTGGTTACCAATAATTCCTGCGCATACGTTAACTGAAAATTGGTGTTGGAAATGGGTTTCGGTTACGGCATAGAGATTTTCTTCTGCCCACAAATGATTGTTGTAGAAATTCTGAATGGCATTTCGAGAAAAATTAGCTCCGTCCGTGAACAGAATCATTGATTCAAATTGCGGATTTTGTATAATTTTTTGAAGATACCACACAAAAGGTCACACGCCTTGGAGAATCAATGGGAAGTAATGCCTGTACTCTTAAAATATGGTTAGGATACAACAAAAAATTAACTAAAACTCTCCAAAACAATTTGATAGCAAATATTTAAGTGTCTAGCCATCTTCCTCGTACTCATTTCAGGATGTTTTTCGACTTCGTGCACCACTACTTCCTCAATTTCAGGAGTTCTCACACTTAGAGGTCTACCTTCAGATGTTTCTCTTCGGACAGAACCAGTTTCAACAAGACGACGATGAATATTAGAAAAGGTTCGACTATCTGGCAAAGCACCATCGGGATATCTCTGGTGATAAATCCGTCTGGCTGGCTCACCATTACCGTCGGCAAGTCCGTATACGTAATGCATTTCCGCCATTTCTGGATTTAAATAATTCACCATTATTAACAGGGTGGTAAAAACTAAATAATGAGAAAGATGTCACAGCGAACAGTTTTGAATAACAGAGACTTTGCAGATGACAAAAGCCAGTGACATGTTCCAGAGCAACTAGATATTTATTGCTAAATTGCATTCTTCAATTATTACATTAATTTTCTCGGACAATAGAACTGTTTTTATTTTTTTACTGAAAAATGGCGCATCAGAGGAAAACAATTCAAGATAGATCATTTCAACTTCACTACGTACTGAATATTAGTGAAATATAATAAATGGGCTTTATTTCGTACCTAAGTAAAAGTACAAAAAAGGCGAAGTGTCGCTAAAATTAGCGTTTTTCAACTTAACCTTAACCTTAACAAAAAAAATATATATATATATATATAATAAAACATTCTACCAACAAAAATGTATCCATAATTCTCAATAATTACTAAACAATTAACAACTCAGAACAATTACAAGAATAGTCCATTTTTCTAGCATTTTGTACTCATCATCAGACCTCGACTTGTAGTTTTAGTTTAAGCCTCTTTTTAAAATTAAATAACGTATAGTTTTGGAATGTAACAGGCAGATCATTGTATAATTTAATAGCATTGTAGCTGAATGATGTTTTGTAGACAGCCTTAGAATGTAAGGGTATCACTAACATATTCCTATTCCTTGTATTCAGTTGATTTATGTCACTACATCGTGTTAACTTATTATGCAAATATTGTGATTGTTTGGTAGCTAAAACCTTATGTGTGAGTGTCAATAAGTGAAGCTTTTGCATGCCTTTAATCTGCAGAATATCAAGTTCCTTAAATTTATGAGAAATATGATCAAACTTTCGTATTCCGCAAGAAAATCTGATGCACGAATTCTGAATACGCTGTAATTTGCTTTGTTCACTATATGATAGAGCTGCGCCATATATACTGTCACAATAACTGATTTTTGATATAATTAATGTTTCACACAGTTTCAGCTTTACTGAAGTAGATATTATTTGCCTATGTGGATAAAACTGTTTCAAAATGCAGTATGATGCACTACATAACGAATTTACGTGTTTTTTGTATTTTAGTTCTGTGTCAATCCAGAGTCCCAGGTTTTTACACTCATTCATTATAGGAAGCCGGCAATCATAGATTTTAAGGTTAATTTCCGTTTCGATCAATGTTCTTTTGTTTTTTGAGCCGAAAACCATAACTGAAGATTTAGATGGATTAATTTTTAGGTTATGCGAGCACGAGATGTCTACTAGCCTTGTTAAGTCTTCGTTGAGCAATGCTTCTGCAATTTTAAAATCTTTGTGTTGGAAACTAAAATAAATTTGAGTATCATCAGCATAGTGATGGATTGTGCAATTATGGACATATTGATGGAAATCCGATATATATAGAGAGAAAAGTAAAGGTCCCAGTATGGAACATTGTGGAACACCAAAACTTATAGCAGTTGACTGTGACATTTTCGAAGCTGTTAAGACCTTTTGATTTCTATTTGACAAATAGCAGCTTATCAAATTGACTGCAGCATCAGTAAAACCATAGTAAGGCAGCTTAAGTAGCAGAATTTCAGGGTCTATCATATCAAAAGCTTTTGTGTAATCCAGCAGAACTAAACAAGTGATATTTCCTTGGTCAAGGCCTCTTATAACATCATCAGTGACATTGGCTAGAGCAGTTGTTGTACTATGGTTTTCCCTGAATCCAGACTGCATTGATGGAACTATTTCATTACTGAAAATATATTGAGATATTTGTATCTTCATTTCCCGTTCCAAAAGCTTCGAAAATGCGGGAAGTAAGCTGACTGGTCTAAGTTGCGTTACAGACGTGGGAATCGCTACTTTAGGAATAGGTATGATGATAGCCTGCTTCCAAACATCAGGGAAACATGATGTTGATATTGCGTGATTGATTATAAATGTAATATGGTCTAAGAGCAAAGTGAAAATGTATTTTATCATAATGAGTGAGATTCCATCAGCCCCTACAGCATTAGTTTTAATAAATGAGAAACTCTTCGCAACAGATTCTTTGGCAACCTTTTGGAAACAGAATGACTTGGGAAACTTATTGTTTTGATATTTGTTCAGTAGTTCTAATTGCTTTTGTGTCTTGGTTATGATCGGAATATTTGAGAAATGTGAATTTATTTCATCTGCGTCATTGAAGCTATCTGGAAGAGTATTTATAAAGGACTTAATTATATTAAGTTTCCTAAGAGAACTCCATATTGCTTTACTGTTCCTCCCAGATAGGATATATTCCATATAAGCCTTTTTCTCTCTCCGCAGAGCAGCAGCAGCGTAATTACGGAGTGGGCAGTTGACTTACTTCTTTTAAACCTTAGATACGCTTTATCTCTAGCTTTATTGATCATTTTAATATTGTATGTTAGCCAAGGAGCTGGTGGCTTAGTAACTCTAAGTGTTCTCATAGGTGCACAATTATCAAATAAATTTAGTATGTTGCTATTTAGAAAATTTACCATGTCATTAACGCTGTTTAATTGAAAAATATCATCCCAATGAGTCGAATGAAATAAATCATAAAAGGTACGTTCATTAAAGTTACGAAAGTCCCTAAACGTGTAAAACTTCTGCATCCGGTTGCTTAACGTTTTATGGAGGTGACAAACAACAGCTGAATGATCAGATAACTCATGAACTGGTACAACATTGCAGTTTCTTACATTTTCTCCATCTGAGCAGATAATGACATCTATCAGTGTTTGTGAGTGGCTTGTATCTATATCTGAAGCGGTTCTGAAAATTTTAATTAATTTCTATTTTTTTCCTAAAAATTCAACACCCCGAGTTTTTGTAAGAAAACATTTTTGGACCATAGTTCATAAAGTTCATAAACTAACACTAATTTTTTAGGTAGATTCACACCCTTAAATATTCGCATATCATCAAGGAACATCCTGTATAGTCACGCGTCGTCGACAACCTCGAAGCTACGTTGGCGTTGCTGAAGCGGATCAGACCAACCGCAAGTAAAGGGCATCTAATGTTCCTGGATAGCTGTTGTCGCTAGAATCTCAGACGTAGATATCATGACAAATATGTGTCATATTGTGTCTAACAGGTGAATAATACTACTATAAATGTCTGAGTAGTAAAATATCTTTTACTGACACTATAGATGCAACATCTACAACTTCGTACCCACTACAACCTGATTTTCCAACCCTAGAAAAATGTTTGCAGAAATGATGAGGTTCCCCTGAACCTTCAAAAAACGATGTTCCAGTAATTTTTAGTTTTGTCGATTTTCCTCCCTAGCTCTACTAGCACTAGACCAATTTCCAAACACTGAATGGCGTGGTAGTAACTTTGTGTTGCAACTTCATCAGACTCCGAGTCATAGACAGCCATGCATTGGCGTGCAGACAGATTCTGCTGTTAGTGCTCCTAAGGAATAACAGCCAGCCAAGACATATTTTTGTGTGTGAACCGCGTTTAAGTAATTGGATATGAGAGATTCAAATAGGACTTCATGCCTACATACCGATGGCATTATTCCACTTTTCAGATCTCTCAACATCTGCCGCACATTTCACGTTAAAAGACAAGATCTGTTGAATTAACTTGGTGCTAGCTGCAAATATCTATCTGCTTCTGGAAGACGCTGGGCCGTAAGCATTCGTTTTATATTAATAAAGTCTAGTCCTATACATGACACTGACAACGTTAACTTGAAAGTTTCTATAAAACATCTAGCAACACATTTAACCAGTCACCTAATTTTCTGATACAGTTTAAGTTTTAGTTGTCAGCTTTGGAAAGTTGATACGTCCAACAACCTTATCCATATTATTCTCGTGACATGTTCCAGGAGTACTGATCAATATGGAGCTGTTGGTTGAGCCGGCAGCTATAGCACTTTCATCCTCTACGAGCTACGTCAATGTTAATAATACAAAGAACAGAACGCTGGAAAAAATTTGGAACGATGTAATAGGGTGATATAATTTCTGCTTTTAAAATGAATGTTCACCCTTTCTGCAGAGTGACTAATGAGAGAACAAAAGCAGGACGAATGCTGTATGCAATTTGTTGTACTTTGATGTAGTTCGGGCTAAAATTATACACAGGAAGCATAAAAGGGGTGACAATTTTTAATTTTGATAGAACACGTTTTTTGAACTTCTCATGGGCAATGCATTACACAAGCCTATACAATTTTTACTGGTTTGTTTGTGTCCTGTTGTAGGAATGGGGTTGTGCATGTGGATGTGAGGTCTTTTCAGCTAATACCGAGCGTTTCATCTTAATGTACCATGCCCATTTAATTTGATTTACAAAAAAGGTAAACACCTGCGTATGTTCATCTGATTTTAATAATTCAGTGTCCTTTACTACCTTGATTCGTCAATAATGTGTTGAGGATCCACGATTTCTTATTCACTCATTGACACGCCTGGACATCGTGCTAATAAGGTGGTCGATATCCTGTTGGGGTATCTCATTCCAGGCTACTGTCACTTCGTGAGTAACAGCTGCTAAAGCCTGTGGAGGGTGTTGCAAATGCAAGAGCCTGCGACCTGTCATGTCCCAGATGTGTTCAATTGAAGATAGGTCAGGGGACCGAGGTGGCCAAGGTAAACGGTTGATGCGATGTTGGTCCATGAAGGCTACCCATGCTCTGGCAACATGCGATCTGGCATTGTCTTGCTGAAAAATCGGGTTTTGAATTGTGTTTAGGTATGGAATACCTATTTCGCCACTAGTGTGATCTTGTGTTTACGTTATTGCAAAATTTGTTTCCTCTAATTACGTGAGTTATCTGGAGTTTTTTTTCTCTTCTTAAATAAGAACCAAAATATAACCTTACATTATTAGAAACATTTTCTGGTGCTGTAACACTAAGTTATCGTACCTTCAGTGGCGTAACACAAATTGAGATGTCGCCATCTAACTTGATTTGTGCATGTTGCAGCAAATCTCATAAACCTAACCTTAATGGTGAAATGCGCCATATGTACAAGAACGTTCAGGCATGCTTGTGTCAATCTTTCACTTGATAAAATCAATGTGCTAAATGAAGTCGATAAGGGCTACTCCTGGTCCTGCACCAACTGTAGACAGGTTGGGAGTCAATCAAATGATTTAGAAAACTTGATATTGTCGTTGCAAACTGATATCAGGGAACTAAAGGCTGAGAACAATGCTTTCAAGTCTGCTGCTCCATCTAATGGCTTTGATTTTGAAGATATTATTGGAGAGTTGAACGAGCGCAATTCCCGTAAGCGGAATATGATTGTATTTGGCTCACCGGAGCCAAATCAGAGTGAAAAGCCCCAAGCTAGGACAGACAACGATAAAGTTGATGTAGCGAAAATGTTTAGAGCGGTGGATCCTCATTTCCAGCTACAAAATGCATCAGTAATTAGACTGGGACAATTTGGCGCCGGGAAAAACAGACCTGTCAAGGTGGTCTTACAGAACGAGACTCAAGTCATTAATCTGATGAAACAGGCAAGTAATTTGAAAAATAGCGCTTATAAGAAGATATCGCTTTCATTTGATCGCACTTGTATACAGACTGACCACTAAAAAAAGTTGCAAGAGGATGTGAATGCAAGAGACGCTGAAGGCACGCAGAAGTTCAGGGTTAGATATATTAATGGGAATCCAAAAATTGTGAATTGTTTAAACTGAAGTGTTACAGCAGATTCGCTAGTTCGAGCTCGCGCTGTTTGTTGTGTTACTATCAAAATGTTCGTGGGTTGAATAGTAAAATACACATAATCAGTCCCGCTATTAGTGATTGTGAATATGACTTAGTTTCATAAAGTGAAACGTGGTTGAATGAGAATGTTTTGAGTGCTGAAGTAATTCCTGACTCTTATATTGTTCATAGAAAGGACCGTAAGTTTACATTGGTTGGCAAAGAATGTGGCGGTGGAGTGCTTCTAGCTGTTAAGGAATGCATTAAATCTGAGGTTATAGATGTTGCTGTATTTGATGCACAATTTCCTTCAATTGATCTTTTAATAGTAAGATGTCATGTGGCATATAAGACATTTTTTTGGTTGTTGTTATATTCCTGAAAAAATTGCTGTTGATGAATTTGAATCGTTCTTTGATGCTGTTGAGCAACTGGATTATTTGCACGACTGTGATTCCGTGCTTCTAGGTGGTTTCAATGTACCTCAACTTGCAAATGGCAATCTTCTAGACCCTAAGACACACATCAATCATTTTTTGGACATTGTCCATTATAAACAGTCAAATAATGTCTTAAATCCACTTGGTCGCTCGCTAGACCTGGTAATTTAATTTATTACGAGTACTCAGTAAGCGTGTAAGCTGTTAAGCGTGATGGGTTACCTCTAGTGCCAGAAGATAGTCACCACCCGGAGGTAGTTGTTTATTTGACTGCCATATTCATTAAAGAGCCTTACTTCAATCATAGTAAAATAACTTATAACTACAGAAAGGCTGACTATGTCAACCTGTATCAAGAGCTAATTCACTTGATTGGGATGTTTTCTTGTGCTCTTCTGATGAATTTTATGGCAACATTTTCAAAATTTTTGACAGGCACATACCTCTGCATAGTAATTACACTCCCCGATACCCACCTTGGTTTCACTCAGCTATCATTAAGAACACTAAACTTAGAGCTAAATTTAGGAAAAAATTCATCAGGTCTGCTTCTGTTGATGATCTCCAAGAATTCAAACGTTTGCGCCGCTTGATAAAAAAACAGATTAAACCAGCGTATGATCAATATATCGGAAATATCCAGAATTATTTAACAATTAACCCCAATACTTTTTGGTCATACGTTCAATCCAAAAACAACACATCACGAATCCCAGGGTTGATGAAATTTCAAAATAATTCTATAGATCAGCCTCATTCGTAATAATGCCTCACTACATCATAGTAATTTATTTGTCAATTTTCATCCAATTGAGGAAAATGAAGTAAGGAGCCATTAAAGCATTAAAGGGTAAGATGACATCTGATCTAGATGGCATCCCATCCTTTATAGTCAAAGATTGTGTGGAAGTATTTGTTGGTGTTCTGAGATTTTAAATATTTGTCTTCTAACAAAAAGATTCCCAGATATTTGGAAGATAGCTAAGGTCTGTCCAGTGTTTTAGTGTGGGGATAAGTCAAATATTGAGAACTACAGGGCAATCTCTACAGTATGCAAGTTCTCGAAGGTCTTTGAAATAGTTTTGTACAGTCGCATTTACACTGCCGTCCAGCGTCAGCTGTCATTACATCAGCACGGATTTGTTGCTAATCGCTCAACAATCACAAATCTATTTATAATAACACCTTTATCTCTCGGAAGCAATTGATGGTAATGAGCAAGTTGACGTTATTTATACAGACTTTTAGAAGGCCTTCGATAAAATTAACCACGACACTTTATTGAATAAGTTAGGTGCACTTGGTTTCACAGATGCTAGGGAGTTGATCAAATCTTACTTATTCGATCGTAGACAATTTGTTACCTATAATGGCTTCCAATCTGAGACCTACATAACACCTTCTGGAGTTCCTCAGGGCTCCAACCTGGGACCATTACTGTTTTTGATATTTATCAATGACCTCTGTGACTCAGAGTTGAATGTGAACGCCTATGCTTTGCTGACGACCTAAAAATGTATTCGCGTATAAATACTCCTGATGATTGTATCAAACTACAATACCAATTTAATTTTGTGCTGTCTTGGTGTGTAGAAAACAAGTTGGAGCTTAATAAGAGGACGTGTAAAATAGTCAGCTACGACAGGAAAATGAAGGTTTGCGAATATCCGTATTCCATTGATGGGTCTGTGCTAGAAAGATGCTCTGATGTACGCGATTTAGGTGTAATCTATGATCAAAAATTAACTTTTAGTCAGCATATAAATAAATAACATCAAAAGTATTGGCGGCTTATGGTTTCATAGTAAGGAGTTTTTTTATAACATAAAGTCCATTAAGCTATTATATTTATGCTTATGTTGGATCCAAAGTCGAATATTGTAGTATTATCTGGAGCCCTCACTATGAACGCTATAGCGCAGCTATTCAAAGAGTACAACGGAAGGTTATGGAGTTTGTTCTGTTTATGATTGATAGACATATCCAGAGAGGGGTACAAGTAATGAGGAACTATGTCATCGCTTAGGCATGTTGACTTTCAAACAACGTATGTACTGTGCCTCAATAATATTTGGCTACAAACTGATCAAGAATTTAATTGACGGCCCCATGATCCTGGAACAGATCAAGTTTCGTACTCCACGGTTTCCATCTCGTAATCATAAAGTATTCAGGTTTCCTAGAGCTAGGACAAACATGCTTCTCAAGTCACCGTTATATGTAATGTGCTCTAACTTAAACAGAACTGGATGTTACTGTGATATATTTACGACAAATGTTAACTAGCTGCTAAAGGCAGCTAAGGCTTATTTCGACCAATAGCTGCATGTCACTAATTTATGTTGCATTTGCTGTTTTCTTTTCGCTTTTTTTTTTCTTTTGTATTATGTTTATAAATTGTCCTATAAATGGGAAACTGTCGGACAATAAGGCTATTATTACTATTATTATTATTCTTATTAAGATGAGGATCCACTACTTCCTGAATATAGCGTCGGGCTGTGATATTGCCTCTGATGAAAATAAGTGGTGATCTGCTACTATAAGCAATAGCAACCTATACCATAACTCCCACGATGTGGTGAACACGACGCTCTGACAAATTGTGGGTCACTAAAGACCACCTGATTCTGTTCCCGGTCCCATAGGATCCTTTCTCTATACCAGAGCAAACGGTTACGCCGATGTTCAGCTGTGACAGGTAGCACCCGATGTGGATGATAAGAAAAAATGTCAAACTGTCGTATTCGGCGATATACCGTACGCATACCAACCGTCCTTCCATGCTTTTCAAACCACTGGTTAGCGATGGCTGGAATCAGCCTCTCAGAGAGAGAGAAGACTTAACGGATTTTGGAAGGCTAGTACGTCAAGGATGAAAAGCCTTTGTATTCTGTGAAAATTGAAACATCTGGATAAATATTGAGGTTGGGGGTTGAAAATGGTAGTGGGTTGTAAATATTGCATCTTTGGTGTCAGTCAAAGATATTCGACTATCGAGAAGCTTTTGATACCAGTAATACTAATGTTGGACATAACAAAATATATATGTATATATCTCGCCTACAAAATCTGACCTTATAGACCATAATCACACGTATCGCCATATAGTACTACAGCAAACCAAGTGATACTACATATGTTACATGCCTTAGTGGAGAAGTATGTCACTATTATTATTAGAGAGGATTATGAGAGAACAGCATTGGCCTTTTCCACCGAGGTATGTATAGAATGTTTAGATTACCAATTTTAGTTTGATTAGATTTAGGAATACATTGCATACCAAAATATTCTGAATGAGTGGCAACACTGATAATGAACGCTGCTGCTATAAAGTAGGGTCCGACAAAATTCTACCTACGTGATACTGGCTTGTAGTAAACTAGAATTAGCAGGAATATTCAAAAATTGATAAAGGATTTGATAGCAGTGAGAATTCTGTGCCCAATAAGCCAAATAAGCTCTACATGAACGCACATATCCAGTATTCACCTAGGAATTTTTTCATTGTTTCTATTTATCTAGGGGGGAAAATGTAACTTTTAGCAGCAGCGATATCTTTGGAGTATACCTTATACTACTTGATTTCAGTGGGTAATACAAACTATCAGACACCTGACAAATAATAAAAATAGTTGAAATCATGAAATTCCCACTGCTGCAATCTGAGGAACTGTTCTCCATCCAAAGTTTAGCGGGTGCGTCAATGCATTCTCCAGGATCGAAAGTTATCGGAAATTTTTAAATTGTAGTAACTCTTGGTAGTAGTTTGGTCAAACAATTATTTGTTGCTACGGATGCAGTCAAAACGTTATAGTCCAAGACTGTGTAGATTTGTATGTTTTAAAAGTACACGAGTGCAGCCTTGCGTCAACATACCTAAGGTATTTATGAGATACATGAGATCAAGCTAACTGGTGACATGTCTTAGCAAGATAGGTGGTAATTTACCAACTCTACAACACTGACTAGGCTAAAAACGATGACTTCTTTTTATCCATTTTTGGAATGTTTTGAAATCGGACATATTTATGGAGTTACAGTCGATTTACGATGTTATTGTACCTTCGGTTTAAAGCTATTTGTAAGTGTCTCCAATCAGATAAGCTGAACTGTGGCTGGCGACGGTCCAGGTTAAGCCATGTTTGGACTTAATTGGAGATTATCACGCTTTGGTAAATACTGTGTGGGGTGTAGTATTATCCTTTATCTTGCCTTAATCAAAGCGGAGTTCACTCAGGAAGACTTCCGGATGAGAATGGCAAAAGTAACGACAAAAATAAAGGCTTATTCCTAGTTTGCTGTAGTTTTTTCCTGTTGGCTGAAGATGCTCCTAGACACTTAGTATATACATCAGTACCGTATAGGGTGTCCTGAAAGTTTGGGGATAAACTTTTGCGTTCCAAAAAACAGAGCTAATGCGGGCTAAAATAGCAGTAAAAACGTGAAAATGAAATTGAAGAAAAGTATTCACTGTTCAAGTTCTTCTTCTACCAAAAATACAGGTGTAAACGCATTATTGAAATGGGTAATAGGGGGGTCAAAGCAAGTCAAAAAGTTCATATGACAAATGGTCCAAAAGTCAATAGATTTTTGTCTAAATGTCTTTATAGTTTACAACTTTGTGCTTTATATCGATCACAATCACCACAATCTTACTAATTTCTATAATCTAATCTAGAACGTTTTCAAATTGGGTAATTAAAAAATGAATGGCATTAAGTTTTTCTAAGTTAAGCCAAAATTTGTAGTCAGTAAGTAAGTAAGTTTCATTAAATTAAATATTTAAAGCACACATGACAACAGCGCGTCGGCCTTTCATCACTGTTATCGAACCAGCGATCGATCGCAAATGGTAACAGCGGTTAGTTATCGTTCTGCATAGATAAATTACATTATCGTTTTGTAGAGCAGAGCATCGGGCGTGTTGTTTTGTTTTTGTTCGCGTACGCCGTTGTGTTTATTTACAATCAAGAGTTCGCCGACATGTTGTTAGTTTACGGTGAAGCTCGTCAGAATTCAAATCTTGCAGCTAAAATTTATCGCGACAGATTTCGCCAACGGGTACGCCCAGACAGAAGGACATTTGTGCAAGTGTACCAGAGTCTTCGAGATACAGGAGGTATCCAGCCCACTAATATTCGCACTCGTGAAAGACAGGTTACTGTAGGGCAGGAGGAACAAATTTTAAATATCCTGGAAATCAATGCAGATATCAGCACTCGAGAATTAGGCCGCCGCATAGGACTATCGCATACCATAGTCCACAGAATCCTACAAGAAAATTTGCTTTATCCCTACCATGTACAACTAGTGCAGGCCTTGTTACCAGAAGAGTATCTTCGTAGACTAACATTGTGTCAGTGGTTTTTGCGGAAAAACATTGAAAATCCGGATTTTTTTAAAAACATTCTAGCGACGCGACGGACGAATGTACTTTTACACGAGACGGGATTAAATTTCCATAATACTCACACGTGGATCCAAGAAAATCCTCATACCATTCGTCATTTCCAACAACGTTTAAAAATAAATATTTGAGCGGGTATTCTTGACGATCAGGTAATTGGCCCTTTCGAGTTACCGCCAAAGTTGTCAGGGGAAGGATACCTTAGCTTTCTAGCCAATACCATACCAGAACTTTTGGAACAGATCTTAGACAACATGCCATTACAACGGAGACATAATCTGTTGTTCAGTATTTGAATGAACATTATCCAAATCGCTGGATCGGTCGAAATGCTCCTGATCCTCGAAAATGGCCAGCAAGGTCTCCTGACCTCTATCCGATGGATTTCTGGTATTGGGGAGAACTTAAAGGGATGGTTTATGGGGTTGGTCCAATAACAGCTGAAGCACAACTTCTCGAAAAAATGTTTAATGCGGCTGAAATAATAAATGGACAACTTCGAGGACCTAGAGTAAGAAGAAACTGGGTTCGTTGTAATGAAACTTGTGTGGAAAGTGGAGGACGACATTTTGAACACCTTCTTTAAATACAAACAAGTGCATTGTGGGTTTTAAAAAGAAAAACAATGTATGTATCAAAATTGTGTTCCCTATTTATAAGTGGATTTTTCTAATACGTTCAATAAACTTTCACACACCAGGTGAAGCGCTGAGACAGTTAATGGTAAGTCCGTTTCCTTTAATTCGTTGCATTTTACGAGTACATTATCAGATAATTAAATAATACCTAAGAGCTAAAAATAACAAACTCCATCTTTGTTTAAACTGCGTATCCGCCGTAATTTGCGTTTGGCATTGCGGCATTGTTAGATTTTATTTTACTTTAATGTCGCTTTTCTCTAAAAAATGCCGTTTTCACCCCCATGAAGCCTTTCGCTTCTTTTAACCCCTTCTATTACCCATTTAAATAATGACTATCATAACGTTTACACCCTGTATTATCTGTGAAGTATGCAAGAATGCGCAGCGAGGCCACCATTTCTTTCAGAAACCGATGCAGTTGGTAGCGATAGCGTCGCCTTTCGTCGTGTTAATACGATTCCGATTCAGCGGATCATTTTCTCCAACATGGAAATGCAATCTGGCTGGAAACACAGGCTATGAAATACAGTCTGAACAAGCGCGGAGCCTTCTGCCGCACTGAATCTAATAAACTGCTCACCGAGTCGTCTGCGCTAGTGCGGCGCGACGGCGGGTAAATGCCGTTTGCCGTATGCTCGACGGAAAGAATGTGCTTGATATTTGAACATGCTTTTACATCAAGGATATGTTACCCAATTTCATGGCCAAACGGATTGACGTTTCTTCAATGGAACGCTGTAAATAAAAAAAAATCAGATTTCCTGAAGTCCTAAGGTGTGTACCCCTTTGCAGCCAGCTTGACACTTTTGGTCAGTATGAAAAAGGAAACATATTCCATGGTTTTGACGATTTTTCAAAAAAAATTTTGTAGGGTATGAATATTGGGGGTTGTAGAGTGTGGAAAAGGGTATATCTCTATTTTTTTGAAGTTAGCCACTTCCAACCCCAGTAATAATACTCATGACCCAATGACGTCTCACCCAAATAGACCCTGCAAGTCTGCCGTTAACTTTCATTCATAATTTTATTAAATTGGCCCCAGGCTTGGAACAGCACAACGCTCAAGGTCAACTACGGAATTTCCACCACAGGCGTATAACAATGTGGGCCATAAAGGGCTATAAAAGCCAATAAAGTTCTCAGTATATTGGTACAAAAAACGTCTTTCTTGTAGGTATACAAGTATTAAGGTGACCATACGTCCCACTAACGGACCCTGCTCTACTTTTTCTGGCAAAAGCCTGGCGACATAAAAATCGTGGCATCTCCAACAAAAAGCATGAGGACGAAAAATATTCTACTTTTTCGAAACCATACGAAAAATCTTCGAATGGCATTGTTAGCAACCGCCCTCCCTTCCCCGGCTCTTCAAACTTCTAATGATCGGCCATAAATGCAAAAAATTAAGTGTGTTTACACATTGTGCTTTCATTTTATGATTTTTAACAAAAATAGCAAAATGTGTGCCTTTAGTGGTAGGTACTAGACCCCAATATAGGAGTAATAAAACACAGTAAATACCTACTTAAGAAAATGTTTATTTGATGATTTACATATTTTATATGGAGATCAATCAATGCAAAATAAAATTTTCTTGACATTCTTAATAGGAAATGTGTCAACACAAAATATACCTACTTTCTCAAGCTTCCCTGCCCCTCAGCCCGCGCTCTTCGACATTTAATCCGGAGAATTGTTCCTACGAATTGAATTGAAGGAAAGAAGAGAAGGTAGAGCGAGAGCAAAGAGACTGTGTAGTCCATTGACTCGCGCAAGACAGGATTGCTGTGCGATTCCGCTAGGCTATAGCGGCGCTGCGCCTGTTACTTAATGTAGTCTGTGAAAAGTTTCGTTAGAGACATACCATGGTGTAACGGTTTCACCGTCCGATTGTATTTATTAAATCACTTCTCGATTATCATTTCAGAATCGCAAGTCATTAATCCCATCTCTAGCTTTTTTACTTGGAAACATTTCCGCTTGGAGCGCGCTTGATGCGGAGTTCCTGATCTGCGATCTTCCTCGCGCTTCCTTTTCACTTGAGCCGCCGATCTAACAAGGGCTAAGAATTTTGTTCTCTGTAGCATGAGGTCATATAGCGCCATGTGCTAGCGGTTTGTAGAATGTGTGTCCGAATAGGACAAAATGATTGGGGCCACCCCTTTCCCTTTGCCTTTGTCTTTGACTTTTGCCTTTGTCTTTGACTTTGCTTTTGCCTTTGTCTTTGACTTTGCATTGCTTGGCCTATCACTTCACCCATGCATGTGCCTTGGTAGCGCCATCACCTTTAAGTTCAACTTCGCCTACAACTAGTTTTGAAGCCACTAAATGTGAGGTCACCCCTCATAACTGGGACCTCCACTTCAAGCACCTGGCCATCCTCGCTTCAGTCCAGTCAAAATGGACCAGCTTAGCGAAAGATAAGTGTATATAGTTTTATAGCAGCGCCAAAGATTTAAAACTTATTTTGTTCTTTAAAATTTCAATTTCAAATGTAATGAAAATGCTTTTTTGTTAAATAAAATCTGTTAAATTTTTTTGTTCTGTTTGTTCTTCTGTCCTCTAGCCATGCCATGGTCGACACGCAGCTACACGCCTGTAGATGTCTTCATGCCACCGACTGAGCTACCGGAAGCTAATGGTAACCCCCTTTCGTGATTGTGCAGAAAAGTTGGAATCTTCATTGCATTCCATCTTTTCTGGACTTTTTGCGGAAAGGAAGGTTTACATAAATTGGCACCCGCAACGTGGGGCATCGATTGGTGTTTGGCTTTGTCGACAAGTGGTTTGCTAGTGGAAGATTGGCAGACAGAACATAGTTTTCAAAATTCTTTACAATTTTTAGGCAGCATTTCTATTTTTCCACCTGTTTATTTCATAGGCGTACTATGGTCTATTAACTTTTAAATTGCCTTGTTTAGTATTCAGCGAGATCATTGCCAGAATTTCTTTTCTCGCATACCACTATAGTTTTTATTTATTGCTGGGGACAGTTATAACTTTTTTCTCATTGTAGTTTTGAGATTGATGATATTTTGATAATTTTTTGTTGAATATTGATAGTCTGGGGACTTTAGGTTTCCCAGCATTTTGTCGAATATCATCAAACTTTTGATTGAGGTTGTGACTATTGTTGTTGATAGTTTATATATTCTTATATGCTTTTCATTTTTGATCACTAACCTCTTAGTTTTTGAAAGTATTTCTTCATGTGCAGTTTTTTTTATTTCTTGAGACTTTTCATGTATTCATATATAGCCTAATTGTTGGATCTCTGGTGTACTGATATAGCTCTCATGATGTTTGGTACGTAGGAAATTTACTTTCAAAATTATTTTTGCCTTCCCCAAATGTTTTTACTTTTTGAATTTTTGACCATTTGTTTTCATTCTGATGGCAATAATCTACTGACTAGAGTTATCTGGAGTAAATCATTTTGCGATTAATCCATTTGTCTGGATGGTATGAAATTGATATTCATAATTTTTCGTATATTTTGGCGGATTACTTTTTTCAAGTATTGACATTTGGACATAGTGCGTTGATACCTTTCTTTTTTTTTCAAGAAACAAATCATGTTTTTCTTGACTATATTTTTGCTACTTTTCAATGGGGGGTGACTCCTAAATGATTTTTACCTATACAAAGACACACATACTCATTTATGATAATTAAATTTCAACTTGTTGTTGAAATAGTATACGTTCCTCAGTAACTATTGTAGTAATTTTGTCTCTTGTTTGGAGCATACGTTTTCAGAATTTTAATGTTTTATAGTTTTATCTGGCATATTCTTTGGGGGAAATTAGAACATTAGTGTCTGATTTTCCATTGGATTAACAGGACTTGAACGTCCCTGTACTTTTTTAATGTATGTCAGATATAAAATAATTTTTTTTAAGATTTGGCTGCTCCTGTTTTTGTATTGAAACTTTTTGTTTGTATTGTTAGTTTTTTATAGTGTTTTGGATCCTTGTCGTTTATTGATGTATTCAGGTTTTTAACTATAATTTTTTTTTAAATATAATAATTACAAAAAAAAATCCGCTCAATCGAAGGGGGCGAGTTTTTCGATCTGTACATTGGAGCGAGTAGGTTTTCCTATGTTTATTTCCTAGTACAGATGCGAACGGACAAGAATTTCCGTTGATAATGATTAGACTTATTTGCTGTAAGAGGCAGCTGATTGTTTACTTTGGACATTTAACATCGTTGATCCTTCAACCTTATGAAATATTACGATCAGTCCAATACACATATTTCCGCTCAATTGAAGGGGGCGAGTTTCTCGATCTGTACATTGGAGCGAGTAGGTTTTCCTATATTTATTTCCTAGTACAGATGCGAACGGACAAGAATTTCCTTTGATAATTGTTAAGCTAATTTTCTGTAAAAGGCAGTTGAATGTTTACTTTGGACATCTAACATCGTTGATACTTCAACCTTTTGAAATATTATAACCAGTCCAATACTCATATTTCCGCTCAATCGAAGGAGGCGAGTTTTTCGATCTGTACATTGGAGCGAGTAGGTTTTCCTATGTTTATTTCCTAGTACAGATGCGAACGGATAAGAATTTCCTTTGATAATTGTTAAGCTAATTTCCTGTAAAAGGCAGGTGAATGTTTACTTTGGACATTTGTCATCGTTGTTCTTTCAACCTTTTGAACTATTACGTCAGTCCACCATTTACAAAATTTACAAATCATAATTATTTTTCTGATTCCAATTTAATGTGTATACTTCATCTTTTGAATATTTCATTTTTCTGAGTGTACTCAAAATTTAAATTGCATTCCCGATCAAAATCATGTGACAAATACTGTGTATAATATTTTATAATGTTTTTATGCGTATATTTTCTGAATTTCTTTTACATACTTACGTACCTCTATTTTTGAAGTCTATTACTTTTGAAGTTTTTGATAGTATCCTCTTTTTGTATTCATTATAACTTTCTTCGAGAGCACAGACTTACATTGATTTTTGGTTCAAACTTTTGATGTTTGTTCACATATTTTTGAGTGGTTTTGAACTTTGACAGTATTTTGTAGTCTGGATAGTTACATAGATTCGTTGCGATGTATGCCTTTGAGGGTCTTGTACTATCCACAGTTTCTTTAATTGAAAGTGTTTCCTTCATATGCATTTTATTTTCTTCTTGAGACTTGTCATATATGCTTTCCGCCTAGTTGCAAATCTGTGCGTATTGATAAACTCTTGAAACCTCTGGCGTATAAGTAAAACTCACTTTTGATATAGTAATTTATGTCTCAGTTCAATTCAATCAGTACAATTTGATTTGAAGTAATTGTCAATTCCTTCTTGAGATTTTTCATATATGCTTTCAGCCTTTGTGCACATTTGTGCGTATTGCTAAGTCTGGAGCTTGGTTGCGACATTGCTTTCATGTTTCTCTATAGATTTTGAAATATCTGGTGATTTTGCTTTTGCATTATTGCATTTGTTTTGATAGTCTGCTATCAAAGTTTTTTTTCCGACTTCTTATTTCTTTCAATTTCTGTCTTGACATGAAGTAATCGCCAATTCTTATAGATTCAGTATAGTAATTCTCTTTTCATACTTTACACTGGTAAATTATTATAGTTTTTCTAATCTTGTAATATTTCATATTTGAACTTAACTTTCATTTTACAATGATATGGTTATTCTCAGTGTAGAATTTGAAGTGCGCTGATGATATCAGTTATCTACTTGAGAATATTCCATAGACTATAGACATTCTTGTCTAGGGCTATGGAGTGCACCTATGGTTACCCTAGAAAGTTGACTTTCTCTCATATTTTTGCTTTAAATCAAAATTCGAATTCTTACCTCTCATATTTATTTCTATTTCTTGTTCACTAGATTGTTTTTTTTATAACTCCAATTTTGCACCTACATATATCGTAGACCTTTGCATACAATTTTTGCTTGCGGCATTACTCTCATGTACCATGATTTATTAAAATATCTTGTGATTTTCGTTTCGCTATTTTGCATTTTACATATGCTCACTTCGTTTCTCATTTATTACTCATGAAACTTTTAATATTTTGCTTACTTCTGTATTTTTTTCAGAATTTCATAAATGTTTCTTATATACTTTAATTCTCTGAAAACATTTTGAATTATTTTGTAGTCTTACAGACTGCTGGCGCCCGACAATTTTTTTGTGGAATCAGAACTGCACTTAGTTAACATCTTTTTTGATTAAAATACCTTCTTGATCAAGTTTTCATTGCTTTAGTACTTGTAAATTGTTTTGTTATATGACTTGAATTCCTAATAGAATTTGTTAATTTTTTTTGATTTTCATATTTTGAAAATAGTAACACACAGTTTTTTATATTCGATATTGGTTTAAAATATCACTGTAGATGATATTCTTTTTGAGTTTGGAGCATTGCGGGATAATCTGGCAATTGTTTTGAGAAGGTTTTTTATTCTTTTTTTAGTACCTCTTATGGTTTAGGTACTTACTTAGTTTTGAAGTTTTTAGTAGTCAGTCGTGCATTTTGGATGCCATTGTGATTCCTCACTTCGTGCTTGGACTACTGCTGAAGCTTTTGGTTTATTATTTTTCTCGTCCTAGGTGTGACGATGTTTTATGTTTTGGGTTGTTCATCATTATGATGATAGTTTTTTTAAATTCAACTTCACTGTACTTTTCAGCGAGTTGGTGCTATAACCATCCCTCTTGTTTGGTAGACTTGAGGCTATCCCTTTTTCTTCCAATTCTCTTCTAACATTTTTGTTTCTACCTTACTTTTGCTACTTGTTATCTGGTCGAATGGTTGTACATTTGTCCTTCCGTGATAACTTTCAATTTCCTTGTTAAAAAAAAAATTCTTGAATGCTTCGAATTTTTTTCTGGTTAAGTAGGGGCGAGTGTAACGGTTTCACCGTCCGATTGTATTTATTAAATCACTTCTCGATTATCATTTCAGAATCGCAAGTCATTAATCCCATCTCTAGCTTTTTTACTTGGAAACATTTCCGCTTGGTGCGCGCTTGATGCGGAGTTCCTGATCTGCGATCTTCCTCGCGCTTCCTTTTCACTTGAGCCGCCGATCTAACAAGAGCTAAGAATTTTGTTCTCTGTAGCATGAGGTCATATAGCGCCATGTGCTAGCGGTTTGTAGAATGTGTGTCCGAATAGGACAAAATGATTGGGGCCACCCCCTTTCCCTTTGCCTTTGTCTTTGACTTTTGTCTTTGTCTTTGACTTTGCTTTTGCCTTTGTCTTTGACTTTGCATTGCTTGGCCTATCACTTCTCCCATGCATGTGCCTTGGCAGCGCCATCACCTTTAAGTTCAACTTCGCCTACAACTAGTTTTGAAGCCACTAAATGTGAGGTCACCCCTCATAACTGGGACCTCCACTTCAAGCACCTGGCCATCCTCGCTTCAGTCCAGTCAAAATGGACCAGCTTAGCGAAAGATAAGTGTATAGTTTTATAGCAGCGCCAAAGATTTAAAACTTATTTTGTTCTTTAAAATTTCAATTTCAAATGTAATGAAAATTTTTTTTGTTAAATAAAATCTGTTAAATTTCTTTGTTCTGTTTGTTCTTCTGTCCTCTAGCCATGCCATGGTCGACACGCAGCTACACGCCTGTAGATGTCTTCATGCCACCGACTGAGCTACCGGAAGCTAATGGTAACCCCCTTTCTGTGATTGTGCAGAAAAGTTGGAATCTTCATTGCATTCCATCTTTTCTCGACTTTTTGCGGAAAGGAAGGTTTACAATGGGGCGTCAGTAATAGTGCGCAATGACTTGCTTTGTAGAACCTGCAGATTTCGCATGTGTGTTTTGGCATAAAACACCAAGCCGCACATGCGTAAGTCATTGCTGCTATTATGACCATCTTATAGAGTCGAATCTTGTTAATCAAACTTAATTTTGAACGTTTACATAATAATGGGTAAAGCTGTCGAAACGCAATTTGGAATTTAGTTTTTAACGCTTCTATATGATTCCGCCAAGCCATCCATTTGTCCAGAATTATACCGAGATACTTAGCGGAGGATTTCCGTGGTGTAACGTGCCAAAGTCACATAAGCTTTTTTTTTATATTTATCTCTTATCAGTAATTTGAATTTCTCGTCATTGATGCCCATTCCTAGGTGAAACCATTTTCAATGATTTTCTTTTTGAAAATTTAATAGTTTATTGATTGTGTAATTTCACTCGTATTATATCTTTCTTTCTCAGCGATTTAGCATGGTGTTGAGGATCAGCAAAAAAAACTCTGTAGTATTTCTCCGTTAAAAAAAATGTACATGGTTTTGCTTTAAGTGCGATTGTTTTCAATGAGTAGTTTTATCTCAGACAGAGAGTAGAGTAGATTTTTAAACAGTCTTTCTCTCTCTAGGGTTTTTTCCTTTACTCCATAATTTTTGGCAACGAGGCAAGCAGGCCTTGTCACTGGCCACTTTTCCACCAGAGTTGAGGACATCTCGGCTGCGCCTGATAAAGAAGACCTACAAATAAGTTTAATACTTAGGCGCAAAATATCGGTAAATACTTCGGGCGTATACCATGGTACACGTCTCGCGGAGTTACCTCGAAAACTAATATTGTTAGGTTGTATTTAAGACTTATAACATCCTTTCTTTTTTTATTACTCGCACTCCAGTAGTGGAGCACATGTGCGTTTTGTTTTTTTCTTGAATGAATATATCGTGAATTATGTTAATTGGAATTGCATGCATTTTCGTGAAAAAGTATTACCAGAGAAGAAAAGGATCAAGAAGAAGCCAGCATTTAGAAGAAATAGAAATGCAACCCCAGAGGCACGAAGTTTTGTTTGTGCCCTCCAAAACTTCATCTTAAGGGTGAAGGAGTTATGTTGCTGTCATTTAACACTTTTTACTAGCTCATCACTTTTGGTTTATAGTAACGATTGTATCTTAATTATGAGTCAGTCATTCAATCTCGGTCACAGCGAACACACATGCACTGTAAATCTGGTTCGGTCCATGTAAACTATTGTTGGAACCAAATAAAGTTTTTCAAAAACGAAGTTTGAAGTTCCGACTACATAATTGGCGCAGCCAGTAGGATTCGAACCTAGGCTCCCAAAGGGATTTTCGCCGATTAGCCCTTGAGTCCGAACTCTTAATTGGGAAACACGAGCCTCCGTGACGAGCCGGTACGACTGAAGAAAGAATTTGGACCACAAGTGCCCTTTGTCCTGTTGAAGTCGACGTCCACCTGAGGAACCTAGGCCAAGAACGGGATGAAGTACTGGACCTATCAGTAAGTGCTCATTGTATCCTTATTTTTTCATGAGTGACTCACCCCGACCTGTACATCCTTTCCAAGGTGATAGTGCAGATCAAATCGCTAATCGCATAGCAAGCTTAGAATTAGGAAGTAGAGAAATAAGACAAGCAAACGAAACTATAGAAAGGATAATAATGACGACCCCCAGTAGAAGTAGTGCCCTCCAGTTCGACATAAAATTACTCCAAATTGTCCCAGAATTTGATGGGAATCCCTGTAGACTATATAGATATTTAGAAATAAGCACAGATTTATTAAATAACTATTAGAACACTGACGATACAGGATGTGTCCAAAACAAAATACTGCTGCATGGCATTTTCTCGAAATTGACTGGTGCTGCAGAGCAAGTATTTTCTCTTAGCGGTTCCACAGACTGGAACAGCATCAAAAATATGCTAATTGTTCATTTTGGTGATCAAAGAAACGAGAGTAGTCTTATCTCAGATGTGACTGCCCTTAGACAAAATTCTAGTGAAAGTTCTTTACAGTTTTATTCTAGAGTTGTAACCATGCTGAATCATTTACATAACTATATAAATATTCATGAAACAGTTGATGCTATTAAAACTAGTAAAAAGGCACTGTATGATAGTCATGCATTGCATACACTTTTAGTAGGTTTAAAGGAGCCACAAAGTTCCATGATTCGGTCGATAAAACCTAAAAATTTGGCAGAAGCTCAAGCTTATATTTTAGAAGATAATAACATTAGATATTTACAAAAGGCTGGTGCATATTCAAATTTCAATAAGCCACCTCAGCCTGCCCTTCCATCCAAACCACATTTTCAAAATTTGTTTAAGCCTCAAATGCAGCCTATGGATCAATTTAGGCCTCAGCAAAATTTCAATTATCAGCCTCAATTCCCAAGAGGACCAGTTCCGATTCAACCTAGACAAAATCCTCTTCCATAAAAATTTCCAACAAACGGACAAGTTTTTGGCAATAGACCTAGACGTAATCCGCCTAATCAAGGACCTTACTACAGGCCTACTCCTATGAGTGGTGTTAGTAGCATCAATAGAAATAATTATTTTAGGCCTTCTGGCCCAAGGAACTTTGCTTCTCAAGAATTAGATAACGTTGAGAGTGATCCTTATGATCAAAATTTTGGAAACAACCCTTACGATGACTATTACTCGGAATATTGTCAGGATAGTGAAAATCAGTATGACTGTTCTGATCTATATTACGAAAACCCTGATGAGACACAAAATGATGTTTCTGAAACTGGTCAAAAGCTCAGTTGGTGTATTCAGACATCAAAGATATTTATAAGCTTTACGACTTAATTTCAGTAGAAGCATATTTTTCCCAAAATCGATTAGTTTTTGCCTTACATGTTCCGCTTTTGCACGTAGACAAATTTAAGCATTATCATCTTTATTCCATTCCCACTGTTAACCAAACTACCATTATTCCCAAAAATTCCAATTTCACAACGAGTACCAAAATGTACCAATATGATGCTGAACCATGTTAAATGATAGAAGATATTTTTATTTGCCACGAAAACAAATTGGTCCATGTAGCAGAAGAAGAAGACGATTGTCTATTTGCTATTTAACAAGTAAACAAAAAGCAGCCAAATTGTAACAAAATTCCCGTAACTCTTAAAATTACCTTAATTGAAGAAGTTTCAGAGTCCAAATACATTGCCATTTTCCCGAAACAGTGAAGCACCCCTACAAATGGAGTCTACCCCTGTAGGCATTTAGAAGAAATCGAAATGCTACCCCAGAGGCACGAAGTTTTGTTTGTGCCCTCCAAAACTTCATCTTAAGGGTGGAGGAGTTGTGTTGCTGTCATTTAACACTTAATCAATTGATATAATAATTGCATTGTATTCCTTTTTACTAGCTCATCACTTTTGGTTTATATTAACGATTGTATCTTAATTATGAGTAAGTCATTCAATCTCGGTCACAGCGAACACACATACACTGTAAATCCGGTTCGGTCCATGTAAACTATTGTTGGAACCAAATAAAGTTTTTCAAAAACGAAGTTTGAAGGTCCGACTACAAAATTCGTGATTCATTTAATGTCTTGTTTAGTCTGGCTCTCTCTGTGTGTACTGTTACTTAAATTTCGTCATCTGTGTTAGATTCTCTTTTTGTGTGGTGGTCAGACAAAACAAGTTCCGAATAATATCTCGGGGAGTTGTGGCTCAATTCGTCCTAAGTTACTGGCGCTTTTAACCCTCCCCCCCCCCCCCTACTCACCGCTTTATTGAGCTAGGGCCCAAATTTGCACTCCACTAGACAACTGTTTTGCTTGGACCAACCGTTAGACAGTATTTTTTATTGCGTTTTATTATTTAATCAAAAAAGGGCGTGGCAATGGTATACGACGCAATGATCCGAATGTTACATCTTACAACTATCATATCTTTTTACAAAATTTCGTACATCTCTGTCAATTCCTGGCCAATAGTAATATCCCTTAATATTATCTGTTATTCTATGAATGCCTGCATGCGCACTAGTCGAAGGTAGGTGAAAATCATTCAAAATTATCCTTTTCTCGTCATTGTTTATAATTTCTTTACACCGTTAATTTCGTATATACGGTTGGCCTGTTAAATTGTGATAATTTTTTATTTCGTTCGACAGCCAGTTTATAATATTTTCATTACTTTCATCCTTCAAAACCCCTAATTCGCTAATGCTTGCTTTCCCCCAGATGTCAACAACATCTCTCAACATTTCGTCTCGCACCAATGTCGATCGAGAATTTTGATTCGCATTTTTGGTAGTCCCACAATCACGTTAACTTCAGGGCGCGTGGCAGGGTCGCCAGGTAATAAAGTTGGATCAGGGTCTACTGACCCTCTAACTTTATTCTATCCTTTTCAAGTAACAGTGCAGTTTGTACAATGCAAAAAGAGGGCAGTAATTCAACTGCGTATATCAGCAATTAACAAGTGATCAACAGGAAAGTATCTAATATTGCAGAATCGGTAGGAATATCGATACATTATGACTTCTAATATACAGGGTGGTATCAGCCATACTACAATACGCCACATACCAGCTAGCCTGCTAGTTACAATAATTACGTTGCCGTCTTAGCGTACCCGCCTCCAGAATACACGCCTCGAAATCACAGTGCTATCCCAGGGACCACCCGCACATCATTCCAACCAGTACCTGATTCTGCCTGCCCTTCTATCACATGAAGATAGACATGTCCTGGAAATCATTTACAATCGGCTTCCAACCGTCAAACTTAGTCGACCAGGTAGTTCAACTTAATCAACCGCGTTACGGACTCGAACGATATTAAGTCCCAGAGGTAGGTACCTGAGTAAAACAATAGCGAGCACTATAATCCGTGTAGGGAATTCGGAACCAGCTCCGCATATCCGAATGTTAGTGACCAAAAACGGCAGAACGTGAGATATGAAACAGCCGATACTGGCGCGAACGTGTCTATAGTTCGGCGATGCACCTCTATTAGTTCCGAAGGTTTTTAATCGCTCTGAACCGGCGAGAAGTAAAGCCATGAAGCCATTGTCGCCTTTGCGGTCGCTTTGTTTGTTTGACGGAGAGGCGGCCTGCAGCCACACAAAAGTCGCACTAACAACACCGACCACACATCCATCAGTGCCAGTGGCGGACCATTATGTAGCGTAGGAAATAATCGCCTCATATTTTAGTTGTTCTCCACAGAACTATGTCAGGTTATAGTCTCTTTTTGGACACTGACCAGGTAGATTCAAAAAAACTTCGCAAAGGGAAGCTTCCTTCCACTGGAGCAATCACCATCACAAAATTGACTAACGTTGTGGCGTATATACCCCCGCTCCAAACAGTACAAAATACTGATCATGTTCTGCTTCGTTGTAGCAGACTGGAAGTTTCGTAGCCAGTCCGGAAAACTGGGGGCTCTAGGTTAGCATTAACCTTCCGTGACTGGCGGTCTTTTTTATGACATCAGTAGTGGCGGCGGACTCTGAGTCCGCACTGTATTACAGTCCATAACAATAGTGACACAAACCATTCCTTTTAAAAGAAATCACAAAAACTAACTAAAGGTACTTCTATTTCAATTTGTATGATATATAACATTAATTGTGTTTATTCTAAGAAATATTGTCAAAGTAGCATCCTGAGCATACGCAGGTTAAATGTTCGATGCACATAAATTTGATTCCCAACTAACAATTATCACTACTATTAGAGTTGCGAGAATGATTATACAGTATTCCTTAAACAGCATTGTATACTGTAAGAACATTAACAAAACCCTCTTAGAACAGCTATACAAGCGGAATGGGCACACCTAATAGGACACTTCAGTCATTTAAGAGGTTGTATAAGGGCTGCAGGTAACAGTTATAAAACAAAAGTGTAAGCCTCTTGCAGTCGCTATAGGACATTTGCGTCAGTGCAAGATTCAGTTTTTGTCAACTATACAACTATTATCTTACGTGATTCTACTTTATTGCAAGTAAACTATTTCCTATGTATTGTGTAGACGAAGTGAAGAATATATAACTAACACATTACAGTCATCTTGTTTACTTACATATTGGCCATTGTGAATTTCATACACAGGTATATGATAAACTTCTACAATTTGATATAGGGCTATTGAATTACTTGCGCAACAAATTTTATTGTGATTATCGTGCAATTAAGTTACCCAATTTCCCACGGGCTTCGTATTTGATTCATATTTTGACAATGATGTATGTATGTCTAGATTTTTAAGATGGAAAACTGAACTTATCTGCGTTAAATCTTCCACAAATCCTATATTTAGACACAATTACAGTAATGTTTATCACTTTATATCTGTAATTTCGAACTGAAACATGATTATTTAATATTAAATAGAGGAATAAATGTTTGCCCAATATGGCGGGTGGTTGTGTACAATCATGCCATCGTCCATGTTGTCTTTAGGTTATTAGAATATTTTGGTGTTGCCTGCAGGAGTTATACAACAATTTGACAAATGTCTGGAACGAAATACCGACATAGTCGAATGATTTACCTAGAATTTGTACAAGATCTATATCTTCTGTTTGAACAGTTGATAAAACCTTTTGAACCGATATGCATGCGTTGTTTGTCTTAAAACATTGGTTATGGCATTTTAACAAAAATATGACAGCAGAAAGTTAGGTTATGGTGAAGTTGTTTACCAACATATTTAGCATATGTAACAGTTGTATAAATGCTTCCGTTGGGAGCAATTTGTTGGCTAATGTAGTAAATTGCACAGCAAAGCAACAAGGCTCGGGTTTGTTTTATAAACGTTAGCATGGGTGCCACAACACAACCAATTTGACTAACTTGCAAATATGCCGTATAAAATAGTTGTATAAACGCTTATGCAACAGTTAAAAATTTGCCCTATAAGGTGTTGTATAACTATGCTATAAGAATATTTTAAACACCTCATTTTAGAGCAAATATGTTGCAGAAAGCAAATTTGCATTCCACACAACATTAAGCCAGCATTTTGGTGTTCAGGCAACAACAATAGAGAGCTTTGATGGCTGAACGGTTCTTTTACCAAAAGTTTATACCACTACTTTGCTAATTGGGTTTTTTACATGAAAACCGTGTTGGACGATTTTCAGTCACAATAATTGCGTCGTCCTCGAGTATTCACAGGACTGGGAGCAGAAGTAGCATCTTCAATACCAAATATTTATTTGACTCGTAGAGTTATGCTTTTAGGAATATGTTTTTGCACTGCTCGAGAACGGATATGATTTTCGGCCAATTCAGATTTTGTTTTATTTTATTTCATTCATATATCTCTCAACAGATACAAGATCCAATGACAGAGAAATACTATACTATACAAGTGTTGAAAGGCAAATAGACACAAATACAAAAAATAATATCATGGATTGATGATACTAAAAAAAACCCTATGTGTGCGTATCAGAAATCCAACACAAAGTCACATCAGTGCAGTAGTAACACCATGCAAATCAATATATTTCTGAAATTTAATTCTACTCCTAAAATATATAAAGAAGAAGATTAAAAGGTACAAGGTACTGGAAAACTGAAAATAGTTTACGTCACTGAACGGTTTTTGAATAAGACAATATTTTTCTTTGTCGAATGTAAAAATATTCGCCTTTTTGTTCCAGAGTCTTTCATTGAATTTACACCAGCCATGTTCAGTAGAGAAACAAATATGACGATAGGCCATATTTGCGTATTTCTGGCACAGTCAGATGCAGCACACATTTTGTCTAAAGTATCTACACCGCCTTTAGTGCTGTTGTATTCAACAATCATATCTGCTTTGACTGTATTTGGATCGATCTTATCATCGTGATGGAGGCTGGAATCTAGAATTACATTTTTCTTTTTGTTTGGCATATATGACACTAAAGTTATATCTTTATAAAAAGCTAAAACGATTGTAACCGACTCAACGACTAAAGCGGAAATGGTTGCCAAGATCTTTTCAACCAACTCCGCCACGGAAGTCCCTCCAACGCCCGAGTGCTACACTACACTATGCGGCGAGTAACATCCAACCATTAACTTACCTATCAATTATCATTTTGAGCACCTATAAAGAAGACATAGTCGAATTTCTTGCAGTAAAACCTGTAACGAAAGCAGGGGAGACACAGGACTCTATCAAAGGTATATTTTCCAAAAAGGAGAAAAGGGGCATTGAGCTACTTCCCAGCGCTATCTGCATAAAATGAGAGCGTATCGCCTTCGAAATGGCTTACGGAATATGTCCTTCAGGAATTGCCCTGTAATTGCCAACTACGTTGGTGCACAACAGCTTGCTGCCATTGTATGGCGGTCTTTTTTATTTAGACTTATGTTGTGTGGGCTGTTGTTAACGTTGCGAATGAGATATCACTGTCAAAGAAACGTATTTTGTATCTTCCTCTTGGTGGAGTCGTCATTGTACCTAACGCTTTTTTGTATTAAAATCGACAGGGCTTTGTGGAGCTGCCTCATAACTTGTGTAAAAATACGTGCTATTATACCACAAAAGGTGCCCTGAATGTTTCATGTACCCTACAACGTATCATACACAGTATGTCTACTAAACTAAATTAAAAAAAAATACAAATTAAAAGATAAACTAATTTATTCACATCAGCCTTCTACTTAGGAACCTTATCTAGTAATACAGAAAATTTTAACTGTACCTTGTGTTTACATTTTTAAGTGACTTTTATACGTTTGGAAAAATATGTACCAGTTCGAGAGTCTAGGGCAGTACCACACATACAGCGCATTGAAAACGAAACAGACGCATTTACTGGCAGCTCAGTTTTTTTTTTGGAAAAACGCTCTGACCCGTCGATATTGTTTTCATGGGGGAAACAAGTTTGGAAAAAAATCACCTTAATACGTGCAGCCTCCTGGGCGGGGGTGACACCAATCCTAAAATCTTAAATGGAAAGGGGGTCGAATGATTTTAAAGGTCTTTCAATTCCCTTTATAATGATGTAAGATACATGAGCTTCAGTTCAGTAGTTTTGATGATTTATTGATTTCAAGCCTAAAGTAGACTTTAATAGGTACATCATATTAGTTTGTACTACTTTCTGAAGAAATTTGACTAAAAGAATCTACTTTGCATTACAACTAGGAGTTCATGCAGCCAGTCACTAGGTTTCTTATAAATATGCATGTCTAACAGATTGACGCCACAGCATTAATGGCTTCGGAATTTGATTTCCGAAGGCGAAATTCGAACTCGCGGCCCGGCCGGCATGCTGATCAGTGGCACGACACTCTGACCCACCCGGCCAACCGAGGTCCCAAGAATTTACTTAATAAGTAAACGCTTTTCTTCACTACGCCCATCCTCCGCGGTCTGGGGGTACGCTGCTTCCAGCTACCGCAAGCGACTTGCTGCTCTAGAGATGAAGCTACTCTGGATCGCCACCAGTGCACCATCGTACGTAAGAAACTCAACCTTGCGTAGAGACCTGCATTGGGACACCATTCACGAGTACATGAGGAAAAAAGCAAAGAAGACCTTCCAGAAAGCTCAGGATCACCCGAATGAGCAGCTACGACTCCTCATGGACTACGATCCGGACGAGAGGTCCCGCTACCGTAGAGCCAAGTACCCTAGACCCAAGTCACAGTTGGCAGGCGCTAACTGGAACCCTGACTAGGAGTACTCGAGGTTGCTCTCCCCCCCCCACACCCAATACTTGGAATGAAAGCAGAAGACGAGGACCAGGACGACCCACCAGGACCAGAAACCACCAGGACCAGGACCCATCAGGGCCAGGACCCATCAGGACCAGGTAACAAACAAGTAGAGGACTTGAAACTCTTGATTTTTAGAAAACAAGAGTTTCAAGAGAACATAGCAAAACCTCTATCGATGCTCGCTTAACGACATCGATAGAACTATGCGAGGTAAAGGGAACCAACCCGGAGTTCCCAGAGACTGAAACACATGAGGAGACGTTGTAGCAGACCGCAGGTCACGCACAACCCATGGCCTTACCGAGACGCTGATGCGTCGGGCCACGCGGAGGTTAGGGTTTAGTGGGTATTAGGTGGTCTCCTCAAAACAACCTGGAGTCCGACACACGCCGTAGCTCGGGCTATGGCATGGTGCATAAACGCATTCCCCCCTCATAAAAAAAAACTACGCTCATGGTTTGTTTATCATTTTGTTCTTGAAAATAGCTATTGGAGCGTTTTTTTTTTGTGGCAAAAAAGTTATTTCTTGAAGAAATATAAGGAAATATCTCGTAGTTATTTGAAATAGGATTTTGGTACATAGTTTGCAATTGATTTAACCAAACCTTGTTGCTAAAATAACTTGTAACGCTTTATTACATAAAGAGCAGAAAGAGTACATCGAAAATATGTACTATGACTTGTAGCTAAATTTCGGGAACTGGCTCAGTCACCAATAAAAAACGCAACATTGAAAATCCCATAAGGAACGAAGCAATAGAACTTCTGTGATGTCGTCTATGACAAGCGTCTAACTAAATACACCTCTGATAAAATACAACGCGTGCAAAATGCTTGTCTGAGACTTATTTTTGGTTTAAGAAAATACGATTCTGTTTCATCAAAGCTTACAGATGCTGGCTGGCTAAACATGAAGCAACGCAGGCTGCTTCATAGCCTCGTACAGTACCATAAGATTATTATACATAAAAACTACCATCCTACTTACACGAAAAAATTCATTTCCGTTACTTAGCTCACAATCGCAATACCCGCAACAAAACAAAACTGACACCGCCTTTTCATTCTACCACCTTATTCGAAACACCTTTTTCGTATAATATCAGCAAACTTTATAATAATATCCGGCGAGAGTATACTTCTCTTTCTATTAATTTGTTTAAAAAACGTATACGCTATTACATTGCAGGTAATTGCATGGTATGACTTTGGAGTCATTATGTATTTCTATAGTACCATTTATCAAATTAGCCGCTAGGGTCCATTCTCTGATACTGCTTATACATACATATATTTTTTTACCTCATTTATATGTTTATATATATGCTTATCTTATTATGATGTAAACCTAAAACCAGGGGTTAAGTGGAAGAGCGGATATGCCGAACTTCGCCCTTCCCACTATATGTTCATATAAAACTGGTTTTGCAACTTGTTTTGTATTTTCTTTTGTGGGAATAAGGACATTATTATTATTAAGTTGGGCTTTAGGGCAACTTTATGTAGATCCTACGTTAAGTACCCGCAAATTGGAGACTGTGCGTGGTGTTAGTCGACGTATTGTCCAACGGATTCTAAAGGCCCATAGTTTCCATCCGTATAAAATTTACCTGGTACAAGAACATAATGAAGACGATTTTGATCGGCGATTACAATTTTGTGAAGATACGAGTGAACGAATTATAAACGATGAACATTTTCTGTTCAACACTTGCTTTTCCGACGAATTTTCCTTTTTCTTAAATGGCGTAGTAAATCGTCATAACTGCCGATATTGATCCGATTCTAATCCCAGAATTTATCATGAGGTTCATACACAGCAGCCACAAAAATTAAATGTTTGGGCTGGTACTTTTGGCGATCATTTAGTTGGTCCTTTTTTATTACCTGGAAATTTGACCGGTGAAATGTATTTGGAATTACTGGAAGACGCCATAGATCCTGCATTAACAGCCATAATTAATCGATCAAACGAACTTACCTTAAGTGAAGTTCGATCGTAATTATACGAGGGTCCAGTCCGAAGACATCACTTTGTTTATTTACTATGTAGTCCGGCCCTGGATTACTAGTCGCACACCAAGTTGAAAGACAAGAGATTCCCGCTCCCGTCCCTTCGCTCACCGGTCTTGCACGTTAAGTGTTGAGTCTTTTGTTAAAAGAAATGGTACTTGCTCGCAACTTGGGAGGGTTGAAAAGAGGGGTGGGAGTGATGTCTTCGGACTGGACCCTCGTATAATTACGATCGAACTTCACTTAAGGTAAGTTCGTTTGATCGATTAATTATACTTTAGGTCCAGTCCCAAGACATCACTTTGTTTATTTACTATGTAGATGTTTAAAGATAGAACACAGTTGCGAGCGATCTGATGGTGTTATAAAGTGGAATCAAAGTGTTCAGAAACAACAAAACCATATATTTAGTATTCCTATGTAACAAACATAAAATAAATTCTCAAATTGTAACCTAAAGATAACGTTGATATGAGAAATAACTGAAACACAGGAAACATGTAACAAACTCTCAAGAGTATTAGAACTTAACTAATCAGGCAAATTTTTTATCTAGGATTGCATTTGCAAACTCATTGTTTGGTTGTAGAGGACGATTATAAAATCTTGCAAACGTGAAACGTTGCGTCCAACCAACTGTTTTACATATGTTATCTACGTAAACGCCTTTTCTTAACGCCTCAGAAGTCGCCGCATGCCTTACTGAATGAGGCGTAAAAAGTGTTGTGTCTACTCCTGCAGAGGCAAGGGTTTGTTTTACCCATCTGCTTAAAGTGACTTTAGACGCCCTGGCATGGGTTTTTTCCCTGTCACAAATAGGGAATCGTTATTGGGTTCACTTAAAGAAGCCGTTCTATCAATGTATTTTTCAGGATTGTGGCCACGCAAAGAAAGGGGTTTTGTTGAAAAATCGGGATGTGCAGAGTGGGTTGAGGTTTTCCAACTCTACTAGTTTTAATTGGATCCGATATATTAATAGTGGATTCACTGTGACCATGGATTATATTTGAGAGACGTATAAGAGATATCGTCTGGAGTTTTTCTCCTGTTATCAGGGCTAACAACGTCGTTAATTTCTGTGACAGAGTTTGAAGACTAAGCGGTGATGATAACTTCTCTAAATAATTTAGAAGGGGTATAGGGCCCCAGGGGGCAGTATACTTCGGTCGTGAAGGCCGTAAGCGAGAGATGCCTATTTTGAAGCGTTTAATTATCGGATTAGAGGCTAAATCCTTTGAGCAAATTAATGAAAGGGCAGACATATGGGAGTTAAAAGTACCATACGTAAGGTTTTGATTATTTGTCAATTCTTGCAAGAATGACACCACTTCATTGATTGTGGGATTAAAAAGCGAAATGTCATTACTGAAGCAATAACTCCACCATAATTTATACGAACTGTTATATTGTTGTAATGTGGAAATGCGTGGAAATAAAATCGTAAACGCGTCAATATATGCAGATCCTGGATCTCTATGCCAGGAGACATATAACTTGCATTTAGCATTTGTATGGGGAGCAAAAAGATCAATCTCTAGGTTTCCGAAAACGGTGGTTAAACGGTCGAAGGCGGTTTGACATAATGACCGTTCCATTTCCAAATTCGAACTCCTGGACTCGGTGTCTGCTATAACATTATCTTTCGCAGGAATGTATGAAGCGAAGAGCCAGAGGTTCCTTTGCTCACACCATTGCCAAATTTGTTTTGACAACGAACAGAGGTCTGGGAATTGAACACTCCCCATTCTGTTGATGTATGAAACAGCTGTCGTGTTGTCACATCTAATTAGAATATTGCAGTTTTTCAAATTTTTGGCATAGCACTGAATCCCGTACGAAATAGCCCATAACTCCAAATTATTTATGTGTAACTGTTTTTGAGAGTCAGACCAGAATCCATGGGTTCTGTCATGGCCACAACCAGCACCCCATCCTGTAAGTGATGCGTCGGTAAAAATTGTTATATGAAAGGAATCATACCTGATGTCATTGAAGGCTTTTGAAATATGATTTGTCCACCAAAGAATATCTGGCTTTATGCTTTCAGGAAGTTCTATTTTCAAATGGACACTGTCTATCATAAATCCTAGAATTTTTATGTAAGTGGTAGGTACTAGGATGCTTTTGTTTTTATTGATTATAAGACCTAACGATTTTAAAAGACAAATGGTTGTGCTGACATGTTTGAGACAGGATTCATATCAATCTCCGAATATTAGGAAATCGTCTAGGTAATTGACTGTAGAGATGCCTAAAGTGCGGAGAAAAAAGGCGACTGGCTTCATGAGTTTTGTGAAGCATAACGGAGCTGTACATAACCCGAACGGTATGTAGGTAAATTGGTATAATTGACCTTCAAATTGAAATTTAAGGAATGGTTGATGGTCATTGTGAACGGGTACCAAAAAGTATGCATCTTTCAAGTCGATTGTGCACATATACACGTTTTTGTGAGTCACTTTAATAGCCGTTCGCAGGTCCTCCATTTTAAAATGCGGACATTCCACATATTCATTTAATTGTTTTGGATTTAAAATAAACCTTTTTCCACCGCTGGATTTATCTGCTAGGAAACGTGGAGAGATAAATTGTTCGGGCCTTGACTCAGATTTGAGTATGGCTCCGGACCTTAACAAATCGTTTATAGCTAATCTTACTAGCGATGTTTCTGTAGGGAACAAAATTATTTTTAACCAAGTGGTGGCATGATGGAAGGCTGTCTTTAAAGGGAATCCTATAACCTTGAATCCAGGAAAAGACTGTCAAATTTGAGGTTAGTCTGGACCAAGAGTCCAAATAAAACTGTAAACGGCCAGCAAACGGAACTTGTTTTACCTTCAGGGTTTCCTGGTTTGCTGTTGTCTGTTCTGAGGAAACTGTTTCGAGGAATGGCCCTTGTATTGCCTCACCTCCCTCTTGCGGTAAGACGGGCGATACCTGCTTGAAGGTCCTGCATTCTTGGACGAGCTGCCCCTCCCCTCTTCTTTCGAAATGATTGAAGGCCCGCGCTGATTGAGAGCTAATGCGTGAGGGGTTAGAAGGCAAACGTAAGTCCTGTCTTGCCTTTTCCAAAGATTTAAAATTTTTGCCCGTTCACCTAAATCTGGCCCAAACAAAAAGTCACCAGGTATGGTATTTTCAGTCAGTTCTTTAACTGATTTGTTAAGTACTGGACTAATTAAATATTTACTTGTTTTCGAAATATCATGGAAAAGAGCCGCCAATATTCGTGCAGAATGTGTCAAAGACTTTTTCCCTGACAAGACTCCTCAAGGAACTGGGAGAATTAACCACCAAATCCCCGCTTATTAAATTTAACTAGGGCTATCAATTATGAACAATCATCGGGACGCGAATGTGTAACTAATAATAACTGGATTCGTATTATGTTTGTGTCTAACAGTACATTTCACTCAGTTCGAGAATTTGTTAAGAAAGTGTATTGCCAGTTTTATATAAAAAAATGCACTTTATTTATTGGCGATTGTGCATATTTTGTGTGGGGCGTGCATGTTGGGCATATGTTCGTAAAATTGTGCATAATATGCACAATTGTGCATGTCGGATCATCCCCGGACCTTGAACGTCTACGGCTCAGCCGAGAACGAGAACGCCTAAAGTAATGGGGCGAATCTGCACGATACCTCGACCTGCTGCTTCTACCCTCAAGTTCCTGGTGTAAAATGTCTTTAGGGATGCTGGATTCGTCTTTCAAGATAACGTTGAGTGCTTTTCCCAGGATGGTTAGTCCGTTACCAATGTGAAATTGGTACCCGGAGTGAGTGGAATCCCTAGTTAAATGTGTGGATGAAAGAATAGCTTTCACTTCGGGATTTACTTTTGGAGGATGTAATAAAGCGCAATTAGATGGCACATTTTATTTTTCGCTAAGAATAGAAATATCTTCGGCGGATAGCCCGTTTGCCAAAATATGGGACCACCTGGAGGATAGAGCACCGTGAAGTTTAAAACTAGACGTATTAGCCTTTTCAGGATCGGCACCTAGAATATTTAATGTGTCCTCTGATAATGGCATACAATCGGCATCGTCGAGTATCAAAACACCGTCCATACAGTTTATACTAATTTTCTGGCGCAGCCGCCAATTTCAAAAACTGAAATTTCATGGAACCATTGACGTGGTCCCTGCCGCCAGGTTTTTCTTCCATGGTTTTCTGCTAAGTATATCTTATATTATATATAACGTGCTACTAGATGAGCAACAAAACAACCCATTGTTGTACCTACTTACCAACCTACTCACCAAGCACTAAACCGATTTGAAAAGGAATCGCGTATTTTACGTGTTTCCTAACGCACAAACAAGCCGGGCGACCGTACGACTGTAACACCAAAAACCGAATTACTCAACACTCAACGTGCAAGACCGGAGAGCGACGGGACGGGAGCGGGGATCTCTTGTCTTTTAACTTGGTGTGCGACTAGTAATCCAGGGCCGGACTACATAGTAAATGAACAAAGTGATGTCTTCGGACTGGACCTAAAGTATAATTGAAAATCAGAATGATCGGCGGTACATTGCGAATAGGTTGATGTTCCAACAGGATGGTGCTCCACCACATTACGCATTACGTGTTCGACAATATTTAGATAAGACGTTTTCAGATCGATGGATTGGTAGAAGAGGTACCATCGAATGGCCCCCAAGATCGCCAGATTTATCACCTTTGGATTTCCTTATGTGGGGTAATTTAAAAAGCAAAATCTATGTTACTCAGCCAACATTATTAGAAGACTTGCGAGAAAGAATTGTAAATGAGTACCTTCAAATTACTCCTTAAATATTGCAAAATGCGCGGCAGCGTTTTGAGCAAAATCTTTATTATTACATGGAGAGTCATGGTGGCCATTTTCAACATTTACTTGCCTAACGGGTCAGTTAATTCTTCTTTTTTAAATTACTTTGCTGTGACAAATATATTGATCTCCTCTAATGATGATGCATTAGTTTTATTTAAGCTTTAAATCAGTAAATCTTCAAAAATACTGAACTGAAGTACATTAACTTTATATCATTATAAAGGGAATTGAAAGACCTTTAAAATAAGGTATCACTTGACCCCAGTTTCCATTTAAGATTTTGGGGGTGGTGTCACCCTCGCTTAGGGGGCTGCACGTACTAACGTGATTCTTTGCCAAACTTGTGTCCCCCTAGAAAACAAAATCGACGGGTCTGAGCGTTTTTCCAAAAAAAACTGAGCTGCCAGTAAATGCGTCTGTTTCATTTTCGATGCGCCACCCTGTATAATACCAGAGATAGTGCGACATTAACTGTCCTCCGACACAACACCAGTCGCTTCAAACGCTCACCTAATTACAACTGTCTAATATTTTATAATAAGCTGCCTCAGCATCTTAAAAATATAAGAACATACAAAAATTTTAAATATGAAGTGAAATCGTTTTTATCAGCTGAAGGGTTTTATACGATTGGTGAATTTTTAGATCACAATTACAAATAATATAATTAAATATCAGTTACCTAATATTAGTGCATGTCTTAGCATGTTAAAGCTACTGTCTATCAATAAGGTTTTTGCTGTGATGTTTTATTTGTTTATTTATTTACTTATTTATTTTTTTTTCTTTGTAATGACCTGCCATATATACTTAGATATGTATCAACATGGCCAATAAATACTACTACTAAAAAATACTACTACACTCGTTACAGCGCCGGCAGAGTGCGTCGAACGCTCTGGAGAATCCATTTTCTGAGATTGCTTTCAGCTCCTCGGTACAAACCACCTGGATAGCCGAAATTTCATCAAAAGATCGTAGTTTCATCTTCAGCTTGAGGAACAAAAAATAGTCGGCCGGTGCCAGGTCAGGTTGATAGGCGGTGGCACAAGACGGTGATTTGATTAGTCGCGTAGTAACGCGTCAGAAAGGCGCAGTGTGAGCCGACACATTGTCATGCAACAGAGTCTACCTGCCCGGGTCCCGGTACTCAGGCTGGATCCGACAGATGCGGCGCATGAGGCGTTTCATAACCTCCAAATAGAACATAGAATTTACAGTTCGCCCAGTCGGAGCGAATTCATGGTCAATCAGGCCCTTTGAATAACAAAGTGCGAGCAACATTGTCTTCACTTTCGACTTTTGTTGCCTGACTTTCGATGGCCTTTGCACACTTGGACTCAACCAAGCAGCGGATTGACGTTTTGTTTGAGGATCGTACATAAAAGACCAGCTTTTGTCGCCCGTTACAAATATCAAGACAAACGCAAGACTTTATCGCACTTCTTTGTTCCATGTCGCGGATTTGCTCAAGGTCAGATGGGAACAGTTTACACGGCTGAATATAACTCGAGACTGGAGTGACCAAACGTGGTGAAATTTAGCTCACACGCGCTACACAGTTCAGGGGTTGTTCGGGAGATCACGCCGCTTGTATCGAATACAGAAATTTAGTTCGGAAACTTTTCAGACATACTGTGTAAGGGAACCATTGTATAGAACCTTTCATCGACTTTCCTGGTCAACACGATTTCTTAGTTCCTGTGTGTGGAAAAGGGAATAGTTTTGATCACAAAAGTAAGCTAGTCAGTCTTCTGTTGTAGTCTGCTTTGGGATAAAGAACGTCACGTTAGGCAAAATTACTGTGACACACGAGCATGGTAAATGGTTTAAGATTTTAGACAACTGTGGTATATGTTCTCTGAATAATAGACATCTTTATAGCTTATTCAAATAAAATTGGTGGAAATTGTGGTTAAGTAAGTCGGCTTGCTTTCGGTACTTACGTTTCTGATACCGCATAACCAAAACATCAAATGCACAGAGGGTTAGTTAAGTAACAGGTCAAACCTCAAGACGTAAACTGTTGAGTCACTCTAAGATGAAAGGACTATATTTGAATCCCAGCCCAGTGGTGCTTTACAATAGACTAGACAAGATAAATGCTATCAAAAAGTATTGTGCCACGCCCGGGCCTACGAAACCTAACGTATGGCAATGTTCAACTACCTTGGTCTTGTTATTTTGGAGTTTTGCAGGATTCTAAGAATGGCTGCTACATTCTCGTGCTTCTTCATGTCATCAACAAGAGAATATCTAGATCCGACTCTGCCTCTTTGCCGAGTCGCAGCAGTTTAATCGGGCTTATGAAGAAGTTTAATTTCTACCAGTCAAATATCATATTTTGTGCATAGCGACATATCCATACCATTGAGACAGATGTCAGCATCCTACTGTAAGTAAGAAACTATCGAATTTTCCTTGATTTTTCGCTGTTGAAGCAATGCAACAGTGTGTGCTAGCCGCAGTACTGAAATCTACTTCTGAGTTTGACGAATTCATGTCGCACAAAAAATACTCCTACATTTCCTACATCACCTTGTTACAAAGTGCAGTACCGTACTCAGCAGCATATCTGCTTGCAGCATATCTGAAAGAAGGCAATTGAACCAAGAAAGATGCCTCTCCAAAATAATCCTACAACATCAACAAATAACACCAATGCTTCATCTTATTCTACTGTATTGAATCAGGTATCCACTACAAGGATCCTACTAAAGATGAAGCTAGTGTTTTCAATTCCATCGATGGAACCAGGATACAAAAGATTACCTCTTGGAGCTGAGCCCCATAGTAGATCCAAAACACATAATATTCTGCTCCAGGACTTCAAATGACCGCATATTATGTATTTATTTTTCCAATAAACGAGTAGTCGACAAAATTCTCAATAATCCTGGAAAAATCGTATTGCAAGGGAAAGTCACACAAGCACGGCGACTATTAGCACCTGCAGATAGATTAGTCGTCTCAAATGTCGTATAGATATCAAAACAGATTCGCCTATTCCGTTCCTAAAGATCGGCGCACCTCTTCCCGTATATAGTCACATCTTGAGTTTTCGAAGACAAGCATATGGGTATTTCTGAACAATTTAGAAATTTCATTTTGCATTTATAAAAAGATTAATGAAAATATATCCTTTTTTGCAGAAATATAGTGAGGTTCATTGAAAATCAAGGTCCTCCATATTTTTGTGTAAAACATGTAGAAAAACTGACTTTTAAGAAACTGTGAAATGAGGGAATAACTTATAGGATGGTGGAATGATTCTTACAATAATTTGATGCTGAATTTCAATGAAGAACATAAGTTAATTTATTAATAACTGTATTTACATCCTCTAAGAAATTAACAACATCACCCTTAACTATTAGCATTTTGGTGCTAACTTTGGTACAGTTCTTTTTGTACATACCGTTTTGACAAAATGTTCGATCTATATAGCAATTTGGATTTTTCCACTAATTGCAGCTTCAACATTTTGTAATAATTTTTTTTCTCCATCTTTACTTCCAAGATCTCCATAGTTATTCTTGAGGTCCGTTGACAGACCTATTCCGAAAATCATTTTTTTTCTTACATCGTTAGGAACTTGTATATTCTTTAAAAGCCAAAACACTCTAGTGGCTGGATAGCTGGCTCAGTATTTTCAGTTTTCAATCTCAAACACCTCTTGCTATATTTTCTGCTAAGCTTGACTGTATTCCTTACTTTATTTTCCAAACTTTAAATCTTCGCTTACAAAATAGATCGCCGCTTGTGTATTCTACATCTACTGAGAGCAGACAAATTCTCTGCTCTGTGGTGTAAATATGGTGCAGGACTTGGTGGGGGTGTTTCTTCAGCTCTGTAAATTTGTTTGCAATGTAATTCTCTTTGCCCTATAAACTTTACTATTTTTCTTCCATTGTTTTCGTTTTTGAGTTTTTGGCTAGCTTCTCTTGCACTCATAAATCCTATTGACTTAACTTGACCTTTACTCTTCTTCCTTAAATACTATAATCTTCCTTTTTCACGCAAAGCTTGTAAAGACTCAGCATTACTTCTCATTTTTTCTCACCTCTTTCTGTCGTACTCTTTTTTTAATTTCTTTTCTTCTTCTTTTTAACTTCTTAGTTTTCCCCATTCTTGATATACGGATATCTGTTGTTAAAATTGAAAACACCTGCTATACAAACTGGAGTTACACAATAACACCCAAACCACAATTTTATATATGCAAAAATCATTTTCTAATATTATTGTAATTGCTTCACTTTCTAATATAGTGAGGAAATGACGGTGAGGGAATGACGGATTTGGATAAACGACACAGTAACCAACAGTACATCACCTCAAATTGATTTAGCATCCAATGAATGCATTGTACTCCCCAAAACAAGAAAAAATCTTCAAAACATTCGAACAGTATGATGACTTACCTTTTAATATAAACAGTGAGCTAATGACACAGATAAATGTAATGTTCTAATTATTGAAATCCAATGCTTTTTTGCGGCAACTCTTTTCACTATTACGAAATATCGCCATGTAGACATAATTGGCAGTATTGCCAAGTTTTAAAAACATAACAGCTGCGATCAAAAATATCATATGATGTGACCACCCATATTTGGGCAGGTACTCTTGACGATGAGGTAATTGGCCCTTTCGAGTTACCCCCAAAGTTGCCAGTAGAAGGATACCTTAGCTTTCTAGCCAAAAACCTACCAGAACTTTTGGAACAGACCTTGGACAACATCTTTACAACGGAGACAGAATTTGTGGTTTCTTCATGACGGGGCACGACCATACATTTTTAGAGGCGTCATTCAGTATTTGAATGAACATTATCCAAATCGCTGGATCGGTCGAAATGCTCCTGATCCTCGGAATGGCCAGCAAGGTCTACTGACCTCAATCCGATAGATTTCTGGTATTGGGGAGAACTTAAAGGGATGGTTTATGGGGCTGGTCCAATAACAACTGAAGCGTATCTTCCCGAAAAAAGATTTAATGCGGCTGAAATAATAAATGGACAACTTCGAAGACCTAAAGTAAGAATAAACTGTGTTGGTCGTAATGAAGCTTGTATGGAAAGTGGAGGACGATATTTTGAACACCTACTTTGCATACAAAAAAGTGCAGTATGGGTTTTAAAAAGAAAAACAATGTATGTATGTATCAAAATTGTGTTCAATATTTATAAGTGGACTTTTTTAATACGTTCAATAAACTTTCACATACCAGGTGAAGCGCTGAGACAGTTAGTGGTAGGTCCGTCTTTTTTAATTGTTTGCATTTTACTAGTACATTATCAAATAATGAAATAATACCTAAGAGCCAAAAATAACAAATTCCATCTTTATTTACACTGCGTTCCGTCGTAATTTGCGTCTGGCATTGCGGCGTTGTCAGATTTTATTTTACTTTAAAGTAGCTTTTCTCTAAAAAAATGCCGTTTTGACTCCCATATTATATGATACGTTTTCCTTCTTTTAACTGCCCCTATCACCCATTTAAATGATGGCTATAATAATGTATAGTGAATATTGAATATTTAAGGAAGTTTTGAAGACATCATCTATAAAAAGTGAATCCCGTAACAAAGATGATGCAGGTTCAGTGGTGGGCAAAACCCAGACTTTAGGAGTAGCTTTGGAGGTTGGGTCCGGGAAGTAACGTAAACACTGAAACAACTTAAATATCTCATCGGCAAACAAATTACCAGACTATGTCATATTTCAAGTCCACGAAATTATTTTCCGGATGCCAATCTTTGTGGCAGTCCGTGTTTCGATACGATGGATCAATACGGATGCAAGGCCTCCGCGATTTCTAATAAATCATAGTGGATATCAAGAAACCAGTAAATATAAAATAATGTAAGACTGACTGCTGCAGTGTTTGGAATCGAAATGGCATGTAGGAAATTTATGAAGAATGTTCGTGTAACTTCGATAGTTCTACAAACATTAAATTTGTTCGGCGGAATTTTTACTGCTCAGGATATGTAGATTGATCTTGCCAGTATATGCGCTGTATCGGAATGTTTTATGTCTGAGTTCATGTCCGATATGTAGTTTGAATTTTAAACGTGTTTGTCCTACTTACGCTGGCTGAGATCTAGAATGGCAGTATCTAGTAGATCGTCAACATTTGCATATTTACCGCTTTACATTTATAAGAAATAAACAAAACCCTAGATTCAATTAAAAAGTGGCGGTATGCCTGACTTTGTTGCTAGCTGCTGTTATCGCAGTAATCCGGTTGACTGTTACTAATGCTGAATTTGCATTGTTCATTGATCCTCAATCTAACAAATAGTGCTTTGTCGTCTCAGGGGTACTATATTGCTTGCCTTGAGGTGGCGAATCCAAAAATCTCTGGACTTGACCAATAAAAGGCATAAAAACACCTGGCACGGCGGTTATTTCCGAGATCGAAATTTGTTTATATTATACAGGGTGGCGCATCGAAAACGGAACAGACGCATTTACTGGCAGCTCAGTTTTTTTTTTGTAAAACGCTCAGACACGTCGATTTTGTTTTCGAGGGGGACACAAGTTTGGCAAAAAATCACGTGCAGCCCCCTGGGAGGGGGTGACACCAACCCCTAAATCTTAAATGGAAAGGGGGATCGAGTGATACCTTATTTTAATGGTCTTTCAATTCCCTTCATAATGATATAAAATTAATGTACTTCAGTTCAGTAGTTTTGGAGATTTATTGATTTAAAGCTCAGAGTAGACTTTCATCAGATTAGTTTCTACTACTTTCAGAAGAAATTTGACTAAAAGAATTTACTTAATAAGTAAATGCTTTTCTTGACTACGTCCATGGTTTGTATATTCCACAGCAGAAAAAGTTGAAATTATCGAAATATTTTTCGGAAATAATCAGTACGCTAGTAGAACAGCAGAAACATTTAATGAGTGACATCGAAAATATGTTCTAGACCTTGTAGCTAAATTTCGGGAAACTGGGTCAGTCACCAATAAAAAACGCAACATTGTAAGTCCCATAAGGAGCGAAGCAATAGAAGTGGGGGTTTTAGGGCAAGTTTATGTAGATCCTAGGTTAAGCACCCGCAAATTGGAGACTGTGTGTTGTGTTAGTCGACGTACTGTCCAACGGATTCTAAAGGCCCATAGTTTTCATCCGTATAAAATTCACCTGGTACAAGAACTTAATGAAGACGATTTTGATCGGCGATTACAATTTTGTGAAGATACGAGCCTTTCCGACGAATTTTCGTTTTTCTTAAATGGCGTGGTAAATCGTCATAACTGCCGATATTGATCCGATTCTAATCCCAGAATTTATTATGAGGTTGTAGCAGCCACAAAAATTAAATGTTTGGGCTGGTATTTAGTTGGTTCTTTTTTCTCACCTGGAAATTTTACCGGTGAAATGTATTCGGAATTACTGGAAGACGCCATAGATCCTGCATTAACAGCCATAATTAAAAATCAGAATGATCGGCGGTACATTGCGAATAGGTTGATGTTCCAACAGGATGGTGCCCCACCACATTACGCATTACGTGTTCGACAATATTTAGATCAGACGTTTCCAGATCGATGGATTGGTAGAAGAGTGCCATTGAATGGCCCCCAAGATCGCCAGATTTATCACCTTTGGATTTCTTTATGTGGGGTCATTTAAAAAGCAAAATCTATTCTACTCAGCCAATATCATTAGAAGACCTGCCTTCAAATTACTCCTAAAATATTGCAAAATGTGCGGCAACGTTTTGAGCAAAATCTTTATTATTGCATGGAGAGTCATGGTGGCCATTTTCAACATTTACTTGCCTAATGGGTCAGTTCATTCTTCATTTTTAAATTACTTTGCTGCCAAATGTATTGACCTCCACTAATGATGACGTATTAGTTTTATTTAAGCTTCAAATCAATAAATCTTCAAAACCACTGAACTGAAGTACATTAATTTTATATCATTATAAAGGGAAAGTCTTCTGCTTGGAGTACTACGTCTCCAAGTATGTTGTACCTGATTCTGGCAATTGCAGGGCATCTGCATCATACACGACTGACCGTTTCATCTCCCTCCATGCACAGTCTACACTCAGCATCTTGCTCATTTGCAATGACCAGTGTACAGTCTTACTAGAGCCTTGAGACTATTCCTGTTCAGTCGTATCAAAGAGTCTGTTACCTTGTTTGTCAAGATTGGTATAGCTGCCTTAATAAGGATTAACCCAGCTAATCAATCCCAGTATTGATGGATCTTGCTGTCCATCTCTGCAGGGATTATTTGTTTAGCCGTATTGTATGCGATCCCAATCGCTGGCTCAGGCCCTATGAAGGGTGTGCTAGTCCCACTCTTTGCCAGAGTGTCAGCTGTCTCGTTTCCCCCTAGACCCCCTGTGTGTCCTGGTATCCATATGAGACGGACTTCATTTCCCTCCCCTATGCCACCGGGAGCATCCTTGTAGTTCCACACTAATTTCGATGTCGAGTAGGTGGAGTCAAGTGCTTCAATGCTGATGGACTATCTGAACAAATAATGATAACTTTAATCTTTACCTTCGGCACGAAGATACCAGCTGCAACATCTACCTCGGTCTTGGAGCCATCTGTGTATGCACAGATATCTTTCCTTATCAGGTTAGCATGCTGGTCTCAATTATACCTGAGTGGAATTGTCACTGAGTAGGGCTTAGCATGCATTGTTATCTTTGGTATTATATCAGCAGCCATTCTTAGACTGTGGTGGTTTTGTAAGTCTACCAGCATGTCCGTCTCCTCCATAGTGATATTGTCCAGTATACCATTTGCCACATGATGTAGTCTATAAGATGTCCTTCTTGCCTCACCTTCCAGGTATATGTGCAAGGAGGGTAAATTAAGAAGGTGTGGTACGAAAGGCACCAGTGATCAATATGCAATCTTTTCTCTGTATTGCGCTCAGTTTGGTTTGGACTATCAGAGGTATTAGGTCAAACAAAATATGACAGCACTAGGGTCATCAGTAACCTGAATCGACAACTGCGAAAGATACCACCAGCTATTCATCGGAACTGTATATGTATCTCAATTCACCTTCGCAGCAGAAGTTGTCACTATGACTGCTTAATGCCATCTATTGCGGCATTTTAATATAGATAATTATCTGATATGATAGATGATGATCTAGTTACAATACTGGTTTCTTCAGTCGGATAAATATGAAACAGCGCTGTACACGGTTGAAGGATGAAAGCGGTATTATTAGTAGCCTGTGTTAATGGAAGCAAGTCGCTGGGTCGAGCCTTATCTAGGACCTGCATAAGGTGAACGATGAAAAACAGTTCTAGTATTCTAGTACAGTATGTCTCTCAGGTATCTGACACTTGGACATTCTGTATTTTGTCGCAAGGCAGCACAACAGAAAATTCACGTCTTTTTTTTATACTCCAACTACCACGAAGGCCTAAGGCCTAAACACCTATTGGGTACCGTGGGGCTATCTACATCCACCTAATAACGTCATTGTGACATTGTATGTGAATGGATATTCATTAATTTCCTTTGGCTGATTTTAAGCCTGATGCCGGTGATTTCACGTACACCCGTTCTGCTGGTCATGTCGATACGGTCGATGCCATGACTTAACGTAGTTTACTCTGTATCACGATGTAGCTACCCATGCCATCGGAGGAAGATTGATTTATCCATAGACTTGTGTTGAAATGAATACAGATTCGCATGTATTGCGCTATTACAGTATACAGGTTGCGAAATTTCATAATTACACGCCCTACTTGATAAGCAATGCAATATCGGTGTGAGCATATAGTGAGTACTGCAATGTAAAGCAGCCAGTCTTGACAGCAGCCTGTTGTCCATCAGATAGCCTTTTATATTGCTCGTCCAGTTTTAAAATTATAGTTCCTGCATCCGGCTAGTCTAAATCTGTGGATATTTCTAATGAGAAATAGCTGTTTGTTCCAAATAATACTCTATGGCGGGAGTAATGCTACAGCCCGAGATTCCTCGCGAATCCTGGAGCACACCTTAAGATAGGATCATGCCAGTAAAATTGTGCGGTGAACTTTGTTCCTATATAAATCAGTTGAATACAAAAGGCCATGTCAACATCCAGCACTAAGGTACTTTTAGTAGGAGATAACCTTTTTCTGATACATGATACAGACAAATAAGACTTTTTCATATCATTTGTTTTATACTTATAAAGTAATATAATATAGAACATCGTCAACATGATGTCAATGACATCAATTATTGTATTTCGAGAGAAATATTTCGAAAGCTAGACTACGAATTCTCTGCAAAGTTTATCTTTCTGACGCGCTTTTTGTTAAATTTAATCGCTTTTCAATCCATAATCTGTTGGTGTTTTGTGAATTAGATTAATAAAGATGCTATAGGGATTATCTCAAGAACAAAGTAGCCGATGCTATTCAGATTCTGGAAAAACAAGTGTCAGTAGGATACTTGGGACATATTTTATATCAATGTTCTTCACAAATTGGGTGCAAGTGCAAGGTCTATCTTAATTTCGAGCGCCACGGAATCATATCTTTTAAAAATCAACCAAAGGTTCAACCTTACTTGTCTCCACATTGAAGATACCAGAGATCATGGAAAGCTCTTCGGTTTAATATAAGATCAAAAGTAGCAAAAGCATACGGAAAAAGTATGTGGAGTCAAAATACATAGACACACCCCTCAAAACGGCATCTTATATCTTATCAAGTTATTGCCACTGCGACTATAAAGTTGTTTCGCAAATTATATAAAATTGGATCTTTAACATGCCTCATCGATAGCGCTCAGTCAATAAAAAATATGAAAACACAACCACTGCTTCTTACGTTGCATGATTTCTGTGTGTTCTGTACCTTGACATATATTTGGGTGTGACATATACCCGGTTTCACGAGTATCCATTACGTTTAACGAATACGGAGGTGAACAGGTGATCACAAAAGCGACCTCTGTATTAGCCTGTTACGTTGGCAATAAAGAATTTAAAGACCGTATTCATGGCTGTTTTTTTTTCAACCTCCGTTAGATCAGAAATAAAGGACAAGTAAATAGAAAAAAGTTATATTATTACCGAAATATATATATACACCTATGTCTACTTCTTAACATAATCGCCTTGCAGATTGAGGCATTTGTCATACCTCTTGACAAGCTTTCCAATGCCCTCTTCACAAAATGTTGTCACCAGTGGATCTAAATGAGCCTTGACATTGTTTTGAAATTCCTCAGTAGCTGGAAAGTGCTGACCTCCTCTCCTCAATTCAGGAAAAAGATGGAAATCACTCGGAGCTAGGCTGGGAGTGTATGGTGAGTGGTCAAAAATATCCCATCGAATTTGTCTAAGAAGATGTTGGGTTTCGCCGGCACTGTGAGGGTCCTTGACCCCCTTCATCGTGCACGGCAGTTCGGCCATCTTTAAACTTTCGACGCCATTCTCTCACGACACCTTCACTCATAAGATTTTCTCCGTACACACTATGGATCTCGGCTCCACTATTCCCTTCAGCTTGCAGGAAACGAATAACACTCCTCAACTCACACTTAGCGTGAGAACCAATAGAGGCGGCCATGTTATGCGAATGCAGCTCAGCACAAACTGGCTCCTTGAACTCGGCCGTGAGGATGCGCGATAGACTACTGCGAACACGACCGACCTGCCGTCAAGCCGTGAGATCGAAGGTTGAAAAAAAAGCGGCCCTGGTTCATTTTACTTACATTTTTCTAATTTATAACTTGTTAGAATTACCTGAGTGACGTTCAGACCTAATTCAGGGACCCTCAATCAATGCGGTCATATACTGCCACGAATTCTGAAATAATCATATGTCTGTTTCTTTTTTATATACTCCAACTACCACAAACGCCTAAAGACCCGTAGGGTACCGTGTGGCTACAGGGGGATACAGGAAAAAGGGGGGCGACGACACACGGACTCTACCGAGGGAACACGTGTGCATGCAGCATGCACATATTCTGGCCTGCCTGCGAGATCCGCCGGGTGGTACCTCCGCGCTCTACAGTCAGAGACCGTGTACCACCTACTGAACTTTTTTGAACAAAAAAGTTGTTAGTAAGTACAAAATGAATCTGTAGCGTGCAAAAAACTACAACAAAATAGGACCTAGCTATCTGGCGTTGACGGATACCTCATTAATTATGTGTCACTTGTTTTGTAACCTAACCTGAAATATGCACGTTTAAATGCTCAAAAATGGGACACCTTCATATTTTTATCATCGAGCTGACAGGAACTACTACAGCCACAAGAAATCAGACCGCGGGATCCAGTGTTGGGAGATGTCTATCGTTTTAAGTTATTTGGAATTGCATTGGGTCTACTAGAAGACTCAAACTCAGCTCGATTATTCGAGGCTGTAGTTTACTTAGGCGACCCCTCACGGACATAGTAGCCTGAAAAGGAGTAATAATAATAATAGCAATAACTTAGTAGAGATAATAATTTCCATGTATTCCTTCGTTATTGGAGATGTTTAAATTGTAACTTATAGGCAAAAAATCTCATTGGAGTCATCCTACCCGATTATTCTTCTCGAGTCTATACGGGATGTCCCTCTTAGCTTTTTTTGCAGGACCTTTTAGAAGAAAAAGTTATATACAACCTCTTTAGGATCTAATATAAGGTTCTTCAGGCAAAGCTATCAATAAAGTTTCATTTTTTAAATGGTACATCTAGTCTTTCTTTTATTAAAAATGATTGGCGCTTTTTGCCTAAGTATTCCAAGCATGTGGGGTTTATTATGATTATTAATATTAATTTATGTAAAAAACTTAAATTTTATGTGGTTTAATCTTATGCATCAGGACCTATGTCAGATTGCATAGCCGGCTGGTTTTTACTCGGATACACTTTAACAAGTGACACATAAAGACGTTAATTTTTGAGCAAACCATATAGCATGCAGTAATGAAACACCCTATATATAATGAAATGATTTTAAAATATGCACTAGTAACGGGTAGGTTTTTCGATAGTTACATAGCATAATTTATATGACTAAGCATTATTGTGCCAGTTAAGTATATCCACAAATAACTAGCCTTGAAGTGTAACAGTTATTTGCGATTTAGGACTGGTGGATTCATCTGAAAATAGGTACGAAAATTATATTCATAACATCCCAATGCAAAGACATATGATCGAGCTACATCAAAAATGCTTTTTTTAAATATCTCAGTTATTATTATTTTTGTCGTAGGCAAATCAGCTGTAACTATTTTAAAGTTTTTAGGCTTCCACAGCGATGTTACAAAATTTTAACAGTCGAAAATACTATATTTTGGTCCCTTGAATTAATGCTTGAAAATCCAGACATATTTACGAAAAATATTAGATATTTAGGATTATATAAATATATACCAGAAATATCTATAATGAATAATTTATGAATATATAAGAAATATATTTACTAGATATTAAAAAATCTCGCTACAAATATTTAACAAACGTTTTTTAAAAATATTCAATAAATACTTAATGCTATCGGCGTTATTTCTTCTAGAAGGCCATAAAAAGATTGAGAGGGTCAATTAATAGCGGGAATCCGTACCTATAATCAAATATAACTAAAAATAAAACAGCAATCGTTCTGTGTAATTATAGTGGCTAATTTACATACAGGAGTTACAACAAATTTCCATTCTGCGATCGAAAGGTACAATTTGTTATACAAATTTCACTATAAAACTCTGAAACTTGTACATCAGATTGTAGTATCCGATAGATGAACTTAAAGTACCTCCCATTTACGCTTTCTCAAGTCTCTTTCAGTTTGAAATAATTTTGTAATACTGGTACAAGCATGCTTACTGCCTAATGCTTCTTACTTGAAACGAAATATCAGCGAGCGCATTGATTCCCAGCAAACACCGCATAAAGTACTCCTCAAAATCTAAATCAAGACAACATATACTTATATAGTTGAGCTTCTTCAACAAGCTTTGTCTTTCAGTTCGCGAGATGCCGAAACCCACAAACCGGATTATAAGAGCGAAACTAGCTGTAGGATTTCAGCAAACAGAACTTCGAATGTTGAAGTTATTTACATTTCAGAGTATGAAGCACGGGCGCTGGAAACTGAGTACACTAGACATTATTAAAACCGTTGTGGTATTTACAGCAAAATTACCCCACGGAATAATATAGGGCGCAGCCGCTCCAGTTGCCTGATGCTGCCGTACAACCTCTAAACTCAGCCGAAGTGTCTGCCAGTAGTTGTGTAGTTATAGGAAAAGTTGAGATTTGTCTATATAGTACATTCTCTACAATACTAGAAATAGATCTCACTTGGAAAATAAGGGCTATGAGCCTAGACAAAATACAGCAAAAATATTACAAGTTTGCAAAGACTCCCAATTGGTACATACATTAAATACATTATTATGGATCATGCATCCGCATATATCCTTGGAGCGGAACCTTGCTTTATTTGGGTTTAAATGTCACACATATCACGTTTCGTCATATTACTCTGAAGGCGAAATACATTATACAAAAGTCTTAGAGAGTGGAACTCTCTATAAAAATTGTTTAAGTACTTTTATTCCTTGTAATGGATCATATAGATTTAGTTGATTTCTCCTGAAATATGTCAACCTAGTGAAAAAATCTGTTGTTACAGAAAGTAAAATGAGTGCCTTAACAGGCAGTGGCTTGTAATCGGTTATGAGTCGATTACATCCACATCCCTCATGGCGGACCAAGTTAGGAAAAATATAATACATGCATAAAATTATATGGAAGGGACATCAAACAGGTACCCTAATTACTCGAAAAAATTCAATTCCAGTTTTCAAAAAATATTAGCTGACCGTTCGGTGACATTCAGTGTGTTCAAGTGACAGGAGCCTACCTCGTACTGCTCTTCATATCAATACCTAGTAAAGCTAATTATGATACCGATTTGAACAGATTCACTATTTCCAACGGTATAAAATTAACAAAATTTGGCGCTTGGAATGCAAACTGGAAAATAGTTTATGGTCATGTAGACAAAAAATTATCAATCCTATCGCCAATATTGGTATAATTTGACATTCCTAAGAAGAAATGGTTCATTCTACTACACCTTTGTAAAATGTTGAGAGCCGTACTGATTGGACTGTGCTACAGCACACCAAGAGCGTTGAGATCACTCGGCTATTGGATCTGTATTACAACACCTTGTACAATAACATGCTGAAAGAGCGGCTTATATTGCAGATTCCATCTAGAAGCGTATCCTGATGTCAATTATACTAGTGAAGCTGATTCTGACGATAAACGGTCTACCCCCAGCTGGCAAAGGTATGAGTTTCAGAATTCGGAAGGGGATGTCACTTGGATTCTGCTAACGTAGGAATGTGATGCGTGCTCATCCAAAATGTGATGTATGTCTACCGTTTCGTTGTTCGCACCACACCTTTTTCAGTATTGAATTCGCAAATAACAAGGAGCACCCTCAACGTAAATTTAGCTGGAACTTGAATAAGTTATATCAAATATATATTTTTGAAAACACATAGCTGTTACAACTCAGAAACATTCTTGCTGTTTTATATTTCTTAACATTAAAACGATAGTGAAGCTCTATAGCTAATAAAATAGTCACTACCCTTACTTCCTCGAATTGTTAGAAAAACCTTGCCATATGGTCAGATTTCCGAAAAGGTATTAATCATCAGTATGAAAGCACATAGAGGTTAGGTAGTCAAACCAATTCAGGTCATGCAGTTAACATGGAACATTTTTATTTTAATGGTTAAGCAGAGGATCTAAAAGGTCAGATACAAGATTTTCTTCAATGAAGTACCTGTTCTAGATTCCGATTAAGATTCCAACAGCACTCAGCCATCATATGTATGTTCTACCTCCTTTGATAGCATTATTACGTTGTGCGAATATCCCTTGTTGAATCTTTTACCTTGTTCTTTACTACATCCTCCAAGGTTTTCAAGAAATCATTCCAAATGGAAATGGATACAATGCACCCACGTTACACCGTTGATGTTTCAAATTAAACAATGTATCGATAGGTTATTGTAAATGTAAATGCTAGATAGAATTTTGGATCACCAGAACGGGAGATTTCTAGGTTCACTCTTCAAGTTATACAGTGCAACCCGATATAATGGACTCGGCGGGACTGTGACAAATAGTCTGACCATCTTAAAAGAAATACTTTTTTCAATGAAGTAAGCAGCAGAAATAACATATTAAAAGCCTAAAGTGTGTTTGTTTAACATGTATTACATAAATAAAGGTACATACAAAAAAGTTATACGTAATTCTGAAATTTGCATTTTTTGAGAATCTGATACACATATCACTGTGTAGGTATGTGTAAACACCGTAAATTATTTGATAAAAAAGCTAGAAATTTTCATTTGAACAGATTGTTTTTTTGTATAATTATATGGAACAGCAAGTTGAATTTTATTTAATTTGTTAAGTGTGGCTGTACTGTCTTCTTCTTGCTGAAAATAACGTTGCAACTTTTTCACGCAGTCTAATGCCTCCTTAGTTGTCACTTCTTCGTCATTCATTTCTAGTTCGTCTTCCTTCATTAACCAAATTGGAGTCTGAGAATTCCTGTGTTGCTATTAAATTATTGTCAATACTTACATACTCATTAAATTTGTACATATTCAGTAAACATCAATTTTCAGTAAATCGCTTAATGTAATTTCATCTTCTGGATTAAAATCGTTGCCTATTTCAGTTATGTTTTTTACTTAACCAGCATGGCGATTACAATTACGAATCGCTTCTGGAGTAACCAATTCCCATGCAATAGCAAGCAAATTTATAGCATCTAAAATGTTGACAGCTTTGGTAATGCTGACATATTCTCGAAGCTCCATAATTTTTATCAACATATGTTTCCGATACATTTGTTTAAGACTCCAAATGACACCCTGGACCATTGGTTGCAGAACTGATATCACACTGGTTGGAAAAAATTGAAGGTTGATGTTATTAAGTGAAATATTTGGATGAGCAGGGTAGTTATCGACCAAGAGCAAAATTTTCGATTTTGCTTAACAAATTCGGCGTGCCACTTTTTCAAATATTTTTCAAAAATTGATGAAGTCATCCAAGCTTTATTATTTCCAACATAATCGACGGGAATTGTTTTAAAATTATTGAAACACTTTGGATTCTTAAATTTCCTGAAATAAAAAAAGGTCATAAATTCTTTGCAGCACTGTCATTGAATATTAAATAAATTAGAACATGAATTTCTATTCATTCACTTACCTATTATCAATAGTTTCCGATTTTCAGTACCAGAAGCATTAGCACAAATCATAACAGTTATTCGCACTTTTGATAGTTTCCCTTCATTGGGAGCTTCACCTTTTAATTTATGAGTTCTATCTGGTAGCATTCTATAAAATATCCCGGTTTCATCTGCATTGAATATGTCATCACCTGAATAATCACTGGATATTACGGGCCAAACTTGAGAAATCCAGTAATTGGTAACGTCCCTGTCAACTGAAGCTGACTCACCACACATTTTTCCAAAAACAATGTTATGTCTTTTCTTAAACCTGTCTAGCCAACCGGAACTACATTTGAAGTAATCTCCAATCAATTTCTCAAATTCTTCTACCTTTATTTGTAGCATAGGTCCATTTATTGGAAAACTATTGGCACGCTTTTGTTGAAACCATTTAAACAGCATATCATCGACTTGTTGATGCAGCGATAGCCGCATTTTTTTCTTTTGGCTATTTCATCATTTTTAATTTTGTCACGGTTTTCCCAAATATTTGACACAGTGGATTTTTCTAAAGCCATACGAGCACATATATTTGCTTGAGATGAACCCTGCTCAAGCTCACTAATTGTTGTGAACTTTTCATATAAAGTGAATGCACTTTTTGACATGTTTATAACTCTAATAAATACAGTATAACACTGGTGGCCAAGTTCTAATGCAAACTGCGAAGCCAAACCGCAGTAAACGATTCCATCAGCTAAATCTGCTACCAAAATAGGTCGCGTATAATGGATTAAAATAGTGCGCTTTAAGCGTGGGTCTATTTTAAGCGAGTCTATAATATCCGAGTATTTTACATGCAACTATTTATAGGACCTTAAATTGTGTCCTTTACATATGAGTTTCCATTATAGGCTAGTTTCAAGTTCAACTCACCTTGAGGTCCAGTGGCTTGACTAGATGTAGACTCCCGTTTTTTTTCTTCAGTTTCGTGTTGTCATGTTCGAAACATGTTGATGATGTTGATGGTACTGATATTGGTGACTGATCAGAGTACGTACGAGACCGATGAGCATGAGCTAACGTCCGGGCTTGCAGAAATCATGCCAGTAATCTTAACATCATGATTACGAAGTTTCCCCTTTGAAGAGCAGACCTTTTCCTCGTGAAAAATTGTCACCAAGATGCAACACAATTTTGGCATACAGTTTCTAGCACCCATGTTGAAGTACACAGATTCAACGGAGTTCACGATTCTTTACAACACCTTGGAAAGTTGTATTCACCAAAAATAACAAGAAAGCGTCCTGTTTTTTTTTGTATCCATTATTTAGTGCTTAGAAAATTGAGTAGCTTACTCAAGGTTTATAGGTTGAAGAATCTTATAAACTAGAGCTGCTACACTATGACCTTTGCACACCATGATACATCAAAAATTTTAACAATATTCTGAGAACAATTTTTGAAACGCATATTTTTTAGGCTGTGTAATTCATTATCTAAATGAGAATAATCTCAGAAGGTCGCTGCTATTGGCGATTTTGCGATTTTATAATGTTGGTGAGAGCTCTTTAGCCACCAGTGATTGTGGTCATATTATATAATCGCATCTTTTTGTATGAGAGGCTTATTTGTAGACTCAACCTACTTGACGCCATTTTTTATTAAGACGCTGTGAATATAACCACTTTGTATGCCTAAAAGATATTTCAAAACATGAGTTGCACTGAAAAGGCACACATTTTGAAACAGAATTTTAATGAACTCCCTTTGTATGTACTCATATGCATGCAAGAGACCGTTGCTGCACAGCTACAACAGTATCGCCACGGTTTTCATCGGTTGGTATCAGTTGTTGCAGTTCGAAGCCTGATTTGTATCTGTCCGATGGATATCGCGTAACAAATCGAAAATGGTTTCGTATCGTTTCAGCGGACCCATCATTACCATTCAACAGAACACGAGTAGCCATAAAAAGGTACTAATTAAACCACCAAGGCTAGACAGTAAAATACCTGAGAGTTCGATAACATCTACAATATATGAGAAGCAGACTTTCTAATCGAATTTTCTCCATTTTTAATTTTTTTCAGGGAAGGGAAAAAACTGTCAGCTGTTAATGACTTAAAATAAATAAAAGATCAGATTGTGAAAATATAGTAAAAATATATCCATTCAGATATTGTATTCCACACAAGAATAATAAAAAATATAAGCAAAAAAATTACAAAAAACTAAAGGACAAACTATAAATAGTTCATAGGACAAACTACAGTTTGTAAGTCACCAAATGACAAAACATAAAGAAATTGTTTCTTAAATTAGACATTCGTGGCAGTTAATATTATCGTCATTAGGTTTGTGCTGAGACTGGTTTCTCGGAACTGGGTCCAGCCATTTTAACTCTGGATCTTCCACCCAATTATTTCCCGATAAACTCATCAGAAATTTAGTGAGATTGTGTTTTTCTTTTTAATTTCATGATGAAGTGGTACTGTAGGTAAATGTGCTTGACTCAGCTTTTTCTTTGCTTTAAAACAGCTTGAAAACTGCTTAGTTGCATCGTCAGTTCTGTATAGTATCTCCGTTTTAACCAGAATTTTGTCTTCTCCCGATTGCGGCTTTCTGATGATTTTTATTCTTTTGGTTTCGTTTATGCTAACAGTCCCAGTCATCTAACATGCCCCTTTTTGGCATAAATTTCGTAATATTTTGCAGTAGTTTTTATAAATGTATCTGCGGCCATAAATGGATGGCCACGTACCGGGAATGTACATGTAATTGTTTTTAGACTTTCGGAGCGTCATTAAGAAGCCACAACATTAGAGCGTATACCAAATGGGAATTTTTATTTTGTCCGCCGCAGCCGTCACAAAATAATCTTAGTTCTTTAATTTCTGGATCAAATCCTACCATGCTCAGAATATCAGTTAAAGCAGAACTTAATTCTGTTACTCATCTACCAGCTTCATGTTCTAGCCAAATATAAAAAACAGGATTTTTCATGGAAGTGTCAGTAATACAACATGCATAGAAAGAGAGCTGTTGCGCATAGAATGCATCTTGGATTGGTGCTTTAGGTAGCACCTGGATTTGTAGATCAAAGCAATATGTAGCAGTATTACTAGGTTCCTCCTTCATTAGCTTAAAAAATTGCTTAGCGCGAGTCTGGTGGAGCTACAAATCAGTTTTTAGCTTTGATTTTTTCGAGGCTTCTTTGCAATTTTCAATTTCTGTTTTGGTTCTTATACAGAAACCGCATACATCTGTAGCTGGAGATCCAATAGCTAAAAACATGAAATTTTGTCAGAACAAGAATTATAAGCTTTTTATTTAATGTTACCTATATTAAACTTGCTAGAGACTCTGCTGAAGTATTGATAGTTTACTTGTTGCAAGTTCCAAAGCGTTTTTATGTTAAGTTCGGATGGCGGGTATATTCTTCTAGATTTGCTTCTATTGTATTGACTTTCTTGGCCCTTTAGTGATGCAACAAATTTTGTAACGTTTTCCAGTTTTGAAGCGTATGTTTTTGAACGCATATCTCTAACACGCCTGCCTTCCCGTTCCCGGCATTTTTTTCTTCGCAATGTTATGAAGCCTTGTTTGTCCACAGTTCAAAATAGACAAAAATAGTTTTTCACGTACAGGAACTCTCTTGTTCTTATTCCAAACATAAAAATATTACATTTTTACGTGCCATTGTAAAATTATTTGACAGTTTACACTTACACAATGTTCTATGTGAAAATCATGAGATTTCCCATTTTTTCTGCTTCTTTTCCTCTTGGTATTAGTAACTTCCATCATTTTGGCCAATTTTTCATCTTGCGCATTTTTATTTTTCTCTGAGTAGAAATTATGTTTTAAAGGTTTTACATCAAACGACGATAGGTCCTTGCATTTAAATTTTTCAGATCAAAATTTAGTAATTCTAGATCAGGATCCGAATACCTAATGACAAAAACAACTATGTATCTCACCACGCTGAAATATATTTTTTTAATTTCCTTATCTCTGTTCGACGTTGATTATTGGTTATGTTTTTCTTTCTTTCTCTGATACCTCCGTCTACATCGCCCATAACATGCTCTGCTTCGTTCATTTTCACTGAGGTATTTAATTCAAAAGTATTTCAATAGTTCGCCAACAACATCGCAATGCTAACCTTTCGCGAATACTAGCAGACTGATTTTAAAATAAAGGTAAACATACCGTAAAGACGAACAAACAGGGTTTTGTCCTCGAAAATATGATTAGTTTGTCTCCCGGCTTTGGACAAAATGTAATTAGATTGTCTGGGTGTTATGGAAATTGTTAAACGGGCAAAATAGATTGCAACGCCATTTATATCTCAAAATCTGAAAAAATTGACTACGTTTAGAACGTCTGATCCTCATATACTGAAGATATCCGAATAATCACTATAATAGAGGCTAAGCGAATTCTTCTCGTTTTATCCTTTCGTAGTAGGGTAAACATACCAGTTATTGGACAGTTAAGCTTTTTTTGAATTTCAAGTCGCTGCCACTGGAGTATTTTTTAACGGATATCATTCTGCCTATGCCAGGTTTTCGTACATGCATCCTATTTTAAGCTGACGGATTTCAAATATTCCTAATATTACAGCTCTTTAATAAAAATTGAAAAAACCTGAAAAGGTTCCGAAAAGTTAGTTATTGGACAAAAAATTCAATTAATGGACACGAAACTTCCAGTTATTGGACACTGGCAAGGTGATGATTAAAAGCAAATAAAAAGTTGAAATCAGTGTTAAAAAGCTTTTATTGAACCTCAACTATGAATTATTTAAATTTTTTCATTTCAGATTGGTACATATGAAATAATTCTTCGACGTCCATGTCGTCATAATCATCAAGATCTTCTTCACTTCCCATTTTAGGTTCCTTGCACATTTTGCTGTCAGTTTTTATTTGATCGTCTGTTTCAATTACTTCTTCACTTTCTATTTCTCCCGGGTTTCCATAAACTTTGCTGTTAGTTTCATCTTGCTCATCCACTTTATTACCTTCCCTACTTTCTACTTGTTTTGATTCGACGGGCAAATTGTAATTTTGTTCCTGTGCATTTATTTCATTAGTCTTCTTATTGCCAATTTCTTTTGGTTCTTGATCTTTATTGCTTTCTATTTTGTCACGCTCCTCATAGATTTCGACGTTGGATTCTTTTTGATGATCTGCTTCGATATCCTCTTCACTTTCATTTTGTTTAAATTTTTTTCTCATTCTGCAGTCGATTTCTTTTTCGTTATACGCTTCGCCGTCTTCTTCACCTTCTATATCTGAAATAACATCATCATCGGTTTCCTCAGTATAACACATAAATATGACACATGAATAGATCCTCATCACCTTCTTCAGGAATATGTTCGTTATGTTTTTTCGGAATACATCGTTGGTGAATTCTTTTCTTGCAGCTGTTACATGTTAAGTAATGATTCTTTATTGTACGAACTTTGCATACAAAACATGAATTATTATCTTTGTCATTACCTTGCGCACTCTTTTTTAAAGCTTTTGCTGCGACACTCTCTTCTCTTTTCCGTTTTCTCTCCAATTTTTTCTTTTCTAATTCTAACTTTTGATGTTATAGCAAAGGAAACTCTTTCGATATTATGTTTATTCTTTCTTGTTGGTTTTTCTGGAAGTACTAAGTAGTCACCTATATTTTTACTAGTAGAAGGCAAACTATAGATAGTGTCTTTGCCAGGTTTTATGACTATATTTTGTGTTATATTAATTTGTGGTTCTTTTGAAAGTTGATTCTCAGATGGATTCAATTCAGCATCCAAATTTATTTCATTTTCTGGCGCTCAGATGGATCTAACTCAGGTTCAGCCTCAGACGAGTTCAATACCTGATTATCAAATCTTGGCACGTCTCTCATTTCTGGCAAGCAATCTGGCTTTTCAAAATAACTCCATATTTGGTACAAACTCAAAAACTCTTCGGTAATACCTTCTTCAATCAAAAGATTATCGAAAGATTTTAATCTCTTGATTAAATTTTCTCCAGTCAAACTGACAAATGTTCTATGGTCCATGCGCGGGGGTATCCTTTTTGCCTAAAATGTGATAAGGGGCAATTAGCGTATGCTCTTTTTTGTTTCCCAAGCACTGTAAATAAACGTTTCAGTTATAAGACAGATTGTAAACCAGTTATTGGACAGGCGTCCAATAACTGGCTACACTGTAAATATTGACACCAAACTCGAAGTGCCGGAAACAGAGAAGCCGCACAAATGTTTCTCACAAAAACTGTATACACCTCGGTATACACATTCCAAAATGCAGTTATTGGACGGGTGTCCAACAACTGAAAGTAATCATACTTTACGTCAGTTATTGGACACCCCTATAAAACATAACCTAGACTTAAATATATTGATTTAAACCTTAAAAATGTTTACTTACACTGCACCGCTACCTTGTATATTTACTCTGAGCACTACGGTAAAATTTCACCACTAATTATAGTACTCGAATTCACCTAAAATTTATTACGATAGGCTTAAGAAAACCGTCTGTTTGGTGCATAACCAAAGAATCTCACCTTTGGCGCCAAAACAGAAACGTCAATCAAATGTCATTTATGTCAATAATAGTACAATGGTGACATCTCAACAAAACTTGGCTCACTGATGAATACAGAATTCTTGTTTTCGCTTGAAATAATTGGGATGTTCAATAGCTCCCAGTGTCCAATAACTGGTATGTTTACCCTATCTGTAATTGATCACACTTTTGCCTCTCTTCAACTCTGATTGATTGTTGATCAATATTAAGCTAAAGCATTGTTGGATTTAATCTGTCTGCTTCCCGTCTCTGCAGCCAAGACCAAGCACATACAACGTTGTGTGCTCTTAAGCAAGCATAGGTATTGTACAGGTCTACACTATGCTAGGTTCTTTAACAAGGCCTTGCCTGCAAGAGGTTGAACTTGCTTTTTTGGTGACAAAGAATATGCGTGTTTCCATGACATCGATGACATGTTACTGGATGGTTCAAAATAATAACACCAAGATTCGCCGCCAGCAGTTATTGATGAAAGAAAGTCATTACGGTATTGCTTGTATTTCGTCTGATGTTGCAAACAAAAGGCGAGGAACCCATTGCGCACCAACTTTGCTGTAACCCAATTTGTGATCGATACTATGGTCAGATCCTAAAAGCACAGCAACATTTTCTGAGACTGCTCTGACTGAAATTCGACGATTTTCTCTAAGCATGCCTTCAACTCATGCCACATTCCTGTCTGTTGATGCAGTACTCAATACACCTGGTCGCGGCTTATCATTCTTCTCCTTCACCGTTAAATTTTCGACGCCATTCCTTGACAGTTGGATACGAAAAATATTCGTTTCCATACACTGCTTGCATTCGCTTATGAATTTGCAATGGTTGCAAACCTTCAGCACACAAAAATTGAATGACCGCACGCTGATTATATTTGGAATGATTGTTAACAAAAAACAGTCAAATACAAATGTCAGGAACCGATCAGTGTGATGTTTGCAAACACAACTAACATTGCAAAGCGCCAGTTAAGTGATTAGTATTGTTTTCAAGGCTATCCTGACCAAAGATGGATTTCAATTGAACAAGCCTTGCATAGATGTGTAGGTGTGATGTGTAGGTGTACCATGTATATGTATATACGTGTATATCTATATTTATATAAGTTATATATGTAACTATCCCGTGCGCCAGAATTCATTCTCCTGTGTATTGTATTTGCAGTTTTTTTACATGTATGTATGCTAGTTTTAATTATGTTTGTTCAACACGTGAAATAATTTATTAAATACTATATCAGCGTGGGCTGTAGCACAAAGTACATTTAACCATCACATCGATTAGTAAAATGATTCTCAAGAAGATGTAAACATAAACCCATAACGTATCCGACAAATAAGCTGTTAAACATACCAGATTTCTAGGATGTACACCAATTGTATTTCTATAAAAATATACTTATGATTCGTGAAGGAAAACCTCTTACATATTTTGACACAATTATGATACACGAAACAAACCTTCCAAAATTATTGCGCCAAAACCAAATAAACGCATACTCGCTAGATGTTACAGCTTTTTAGATCCAAAATGTTACATTAGTGTGCGTGTAAGAAAACTTCAAAACTTCAGTTTATTCAGAAGACAATTGATAGTGAGGGTAAAATTACCTGTAGGAGTTACACACCTAGAAAGACCGCATGTTTAAACAGTATTTCGACATAGACACTATTTTTCTGCTGTTTAGAATTTTATAGGAAAATGTATCGAATATCTTTTTAATTTACTTTTAGGTACCTCTGTCGGGTATTCCACAAGACTAATAACTTTATTTTTTATGCCATGCACACGGCTTTGCGTTCTGTGGCGTGGCTTATTTATGTATACATGGGATGCTAGGCTTTTTTTCACAGTATGTGATTCTTTTTATACTATGACGCATAAATATTTTAATTTAACTTATTCAAGTATGTACCTCAGATAATAGCCGTAAGCACTTTTGGAACGCAAGTTCTATTTGCACATCTCTTTGCCCCAATAATCCTTTTTTCACATTTAATACTTTTGCGACAATTTGTGGCACTATAGTGATGTGCTCTCCATGTTTTAAGCTGCTCTTTCGCTTTTTCTCATATCAGAGTTTAATACCGTTGCATGTATGCCCGATCAAGTTCATTATGAAAAAAATCAACCGGATGAGGTTGAGGATCAAGAGGAGGGAACCACTTGTCTCTTGATCCCTTAAGGTTCGTATCAATTATGTGTATTAGAGAGACACCATTTAATGAGCGACCTCGCAAGATCATTACGGAAGAGACCCATGTTTCACTGATGGAAGTGTGCAGTAAGATATTGCTGTCCTGTGAACCGTGCCGTAAGAACACGATTTTTTACAGTTCCAATTTGGTTTCTACGATCCAAGACACGTTAAATCAGAATCGAGGGATTCGCTAAACGATGTGCATATAAGCGGCGTAATCGTCAAGCCAGAAGCACAATCCTGACTGTAAAGCGGAATCAGGATTCCATAGTAATCTTTAGACCACTTCAATTCAATGTGTTCTCTTCATTGCGTAGAACTGACAAAATTTGTAATGGAATAGGATATCACAGTACCGTTGTTCACCAAGTGACCTACAGGAACAGGATTCATTATCCGATCCCGGAAACGATCTGCAACACCATCTGAGTTATGCTAGGATTATCCGTTAAAATAATAACAAGAAGGTGTATTACAAACCTTGTAGTTCCCAGCTCTGGTTTCCGATCCCCATCAGACAGGATTTCTTTAAAACAAGCTTGATCGACATAAAAGAGACTTAGTGCCAATTTCACCAAGATTAATATTATGGACCAATGGGAGAATACCTTATCGATATGCAATTTGACGGAAGCTGTCGAAGGTCTCTGAATATTAGTGATTTCTATTGAAATATTGAATAAAATCGTGAAAATTCGACTGTATTATAAACAAGACCAGTTTTTGATTCCAACATGATGCTTTTGTACAGAAAAAACAGGACAACTTTCATGTATTTTGATATATGTTATAGCGAATGGGAATGCGGCAAATAAATAGGTCGATTTTCTAGCTGTTAAATTTTGCAGCAGATTTGGACGTTTGTTAATGCATGGCACTCTCGAATTTACCAACTTCAATATACTGAAAGTTATCATTACATACCTGTTGAATAGTGTGGATTTGTCTGTATTTTGCAAGAAAATAGAATATAAAATACATTCCATCCAATTCCTCATCTTCCTTTACGTCATAGCATTTATTAATTTATGGGTTAATGAATTTCTTCAAAGCAATAAAAACATTATGTCCTCTCCATCCTAAAACACAGATAATATGTGTAAGACGTGTCAATCCCTACATCTCACTGACGCATAATGCAATTACTATGGACATAGACAAAAAATTATGAAAAATGTCACAGATAATGGCTTTTAAGTCCAAAAAGCAAAAAAACCAGTAATATTTATTGTTTATCTATTTTTCTTTTTTGACTGGCGGGGATATCTATCTGACACGCGCAGGGTTGCCAAGTCTAACGACGATCACGTCCTGTGGTAGAGGGTGCGAAATGAATCTGTGACATATGATTTATAGCATAAACCGCTGCCCTATCAATACAAATTTAACATACAGGTCGCCTAGCCGTGGGGATGCAATGGTCGGAATGAATATGATGGCAGCAACTGATGATTTGGGCATGTCTGGTAACAACGAATGAAGTGAAACTCGCTAAAACTTCACAAATTGGAAGATTTTGTACAATTTATTTGAAAATGATGAAAGATATGTCTCATTTGGCAGGGTAATGTCGCAGCCAAATGGCTCTTTTTGACACAGTCCGGATCGAAAGATGACGATACTCGTGAAATGTATTGATATTTCTAAATATAGGATCGTATAGAACATCCCTACTGTCAAGATATATAACCCAAGGTACCGACAGACCTATATTGCGGCGTCAAGGAAATAATTTTAAATTTTCATTTGCATTTTTTCAAGTGTTGTGCAATGATTTTGGGAGAAATGTCACGAATAGTTTTATAAAGCATAGCAGAGTATATTTCAACAGTTGGCGGAACTTACTCCACTGGGACCAGGAGGGGGAAACGGGATATTAAGGCACAATCTGGCAACCCTATCGCACCCTCACAAAATGGCCGCTGATAACCACACAAGTCACCGTGTTGTCATTGAATAGCATGGAATTAAACCTTCAGAGTATAATATGTTTTGTGACTGGTACCAAGAGTTGACAGATAACACACATGTTTCACTCCTTGAAATGCAATAATCAGCTGTAGTCAAATAATGTCTAATATAAATATAACCTAGAATGTGTACTCGTGAAAAAAGAAAAATGTGGCATTTGTAGTTTTTTAGGTTTGATGGTAGCCTTAAGGCGTATATTTGGGAATTTATTAATCGCTGTGAATATAGTGTGGATGTTTGAACAACGAAAAATATTCAACTTTATGGAAACAACACCCAGCATCACATATCAATTGAAGAAAATAATATAAACATGAATAAAAAAATCAACAATAGAAGTTAAAACATAAATTTAATTCAAATATCAAGCATTTCTTAAAATTTTGACTGAATTATATGTAATTACTTAATATTCAATAAGCTGGTGATGTTTCAATGACAGTACAGTATTTTGTTTTCAACATTTCGTAGCTATTGGTTGCTAAAATTTATTGATTGGAACTTGAAGCTCATTCGCTGTATCTGACGGTCTGTTACCCTATAGGTGGAGAATAACGGACTGTTGTTGGTGAAATTGGGCCTAAATCTAATATAGAACTCGCAAAAATAAGCAGAAAACGCAGTTAAACACATCGAAAAGTTCGTCGCGATGGGGCTAAGGACTATGGCGGTACTGACTAAGTCAAAAGGGGATGTGTAGCCTGTGATTGTTTGAGGTGAATATCACCCTAGTAAGTAGTTTGAACAATAGGCGTATTATATTAACATATTATCCCTTGTATGACACTCCTTCCATTTCTTTTCTTTTCGTTTACGCAGCTCTTGTTAGCTTTCCGACTATTTTTCTCCGCACGACTATACCTTATTGATGATTGCAGAAAAGCATGAAACAACGTTGTATGCTGTTGGTCATGATTACAGAGACAGAAAACAAACAGAATCAGTTCAGCCTGTGACATTTTATGTAAATTTGCACAACATGCCTTGGCTGGTACCCTTGAGAATACCTCGTATCCCATCTGATGGACACAGCATCCTTCTGATGGTAGTCGGGGACATCTATCTGTTCATAGGACGGTAATTGTTATCAGTGTAGGCCAGAGGCGTATCTGCATCCGGAGTTTTCAGCGAAAGTATTTGCAGGTGGCAGTTGCCAACTCTCGTATACCATTGATCGAGTTAACTTGTATAAACCAGAGCTAGTTGCTATTCCACATTATTCGCTGCAGTCATTTATTCACAAAACTCAACTCACCTATCGAAATCATCTTCGGTTAGCTCTTGCAATATTTTCATTTTGAATGGATGAATTTCACGGTGCTTAGTAACTGCGTGCACAGAACCTATTGAAATCCGAGTCGCAGCAACAATTTTGCGTAATGAAGTATTAGGACTTATTCCAAAATGACTTCATCCAAAATTCTCCGATGATCACGATTTTTATTTCCAACAGATCCAAATTGAGTAAATTTAGTAACAAGGTCCAAAACATACCTATGCGAAGTTATCTTCTCCGGATGTCAGGCGTGAAACGTGACGGCAGTTTGCCGTGCACATTGATCTTGGGCACAATAAATTAGGATCATTTCCACTCTTTCGGCTAGTATGTAAACTATTTTCAACGTAAAATCTGAATCAATAGATCAATTTTCACTATAGCAAGATTGTCACAAAGGTAACTGACAGCAAAATAAATTCTTTCCTTCCCTTTTACCAACAAATAACTAAACAGGTATAACAATAAATACAGTTCACCCAGGATATCTGTGTCGATGAAAAAAAGTCGGAAAAAAAATCGGGTTGTTATTTGGTTATTGCCGCGTCTAATCTTCTGAATTGCTGTTTATGTTGGTAGTTTCCGCTTTAAACGAATTGGCAAACCCAAATGGGCAACATTTTGAACACTTATAGAAATAAAAAGTGATATTTTCGTGTGTGTTCGTTTTCTATCTCAACAAATTAAGGTAAATAAAGGTTTTTCTAATTTTATCGAAAACGAATCGACTGATCTTAAAAAATCAACCGGGCTTCGAAAGACCTTTCGAAAACCTATTACTCGACGTTTCTTCTTTTAATCAGTGGTTTTCGATAAATCCGTGGTGGGAAATTTTCAAATATAGTTTACAGGGTGTTCCTTAATGATATGCGAATATTTAAGGGTATGAATCTACATGAAAAATTATTGTTAGTTTGCTTCATAAACTGTGGTCCAAAAATGTTTCCTTACAAAAATTCGGGGTGTTGAAGTTTTAGGAAAAAAATGGAAATTAATTAATATTTTCAGAACCGCTTCAGATATATCACTGGTATTTAGGACGTAGTGAAAGTTAATACAGTTGCATATTTTTCAATGCAAAAATAATTTTTAGCTTTAACAGTGGCGTGCGTATGGGTATTGAAAATGGTATGCCAATGGTTTTTTGCCAATTGAAAATTATTTTTGAATTCCTCGTTCAATTTAAAACAAATGCTTTTACTTGAGTTCGCCATTTTTGAGTAAAAAAAAACCATTCTATTGTCCAAGTTGCAAAATTATATATGGCAATAGAGTCGATGATTGAGGACGTTATATTGAAATTCTAGTTATGTCACATTGTAGAGAAGAAAAAAATGGCAACTTTAGTGTGCCTTAAACTTTGAAATCCCACCTCAATTAAACACAGGGAAGAATAAGAGTGATATTGGGAAAATTCAGTTTAATTCGTCTATCTCTGGAAATACTCGAAATCGCGAAACTATCTAAGTGCCAATTTATTGGTTACCTAAATGCAAAGCTTCGCACCCACTTAAACGGGGTCGTACCTCTCACCGTTTCCAAGATCTCAATGGTGAGGGTCGAATTTGAAGGACCCGGTATATTTTAATAACAAAAGAGTAAGTAATCATCAAATAATATTTAAAAATGGTGACACAGCAGCAGTTTCCTTGTAACGCAATTAATGAAGAAATAACGTTTGGAAAGAAACATGATTATTATCTATGAACATATCGAGAAAATTTTTTTCGTCGGAGATTGAACGTTTCAATTCAAATACTCGACAACTACATAAAAATCAGTTCTTTTAAACCCCCTACGTACTTCTTTTTCTATAAACATGTACTATTCAATAACTTCTTAAATATCATTATTTTATCACCATTTCTTCCACAAAAAGAGTAAGACACTGTTTTTCGGATAACGGATAACATCACGCACTCTCCACTGTTGCCGCACAACTCCAAGGTCTGTGGTAACCGACAAGGTTTCGTATGTTTCAGATGCATAATGCAGCGATAACGAGGCTCTGGAACGCAATGCTGCAACTCCCATCGGCAGCAGTTCTCGCAAAGGGACGAACGGTGAACGGTCGGACCATGCGAAGCGGTGGTTCTGAAGATTTCGCGCCTGTGAGGGCTACCGATTAACCTGCGGATGGCGGCGTTAGCATGCATTAGCATACGGTTATGAGCCAGACTCCGAGGCAACTGCGTCAACTTCTTGAGCGCTCGTGAGCAGGTCTCTGTCGTCTACAAGGACGGGCAGCGTTTTTGACATTCCTACTCCAGTTTTATTGGAGAAGAGTTGACGTAGATGGGACAATTCTGCGGTTGACTTGATACAAGGTGTTCCTTAATGATATGCGTATATCCAAGGGTGCGAATCTACATGAATAATTAATGTTAGTTTGCTTTATTAACCTTGTCCGAAAATGTGTCCTTACAAAAACTCGGGGTGTTGAAGTTTCAGGAAAAAAAAGGAAATTAATTAATATTCTCAGAACCGCTTCAGATATTTCACCGATATTCAGAACGTAGTAGAAGTTAATAGAGTCGCATATTTTTCAATGCAAACATAATTTTTAGCTCTAACAGTGGCGTCCGTACAGGTATTGACTTTGATGTTTTTAGGAAAAGAATGGTACGCCAATGGTCTTTTGCCAAATAGAAATTATTTTTGTAATCCCCGTTCAATTTAAAACAAATGATCTCTCTTGAGTTGCTTTCTTTCGAGGCGCCATTTTTGAGAGAAAAAAATAAAAACCGTTCTACTGTCTAACTTACAAAATTATTATTAATTTAATTGGAAAAATTAAACACATTAGGGGTACCGAACAACAACAACTGACAACATAAACATAACATTCAAACCAACGAAATAATTACAAAGTTATTGAAAATCGCCCCCTTCACTTAGTATGCATGCTTCCGCCCTCCTTCTCATGGAATTGCGCACTCGTTGAAATATCCTTGGAGCGTTTGTTATTCTATCACAAGCTGCAACTATTCTTTTTCTTAATTCCGCTACAGTGTTAATAGGACTTGTGTACACTAGTGTCTTAAGATAGTTCCACAAAAAGAAATCTAAGCTGTTGTAGTCTGGGGACCTTGATGGCCATTCTTGGGGCCCACCGCGGCCAATCCAGCGATTTGGATAAACGGTTTGTGAATAATTACGAACCGCTACACTGAAATGCGCTGATGCACCATCATGCATGTACCACATGTTGTTTCTTATTTCTAACGGAACATCATCAAGCAGCAAAAGCAACTGTTGTTGAAGAAAAGTGAGGTAAGTCTGCCCACCAAGTCGTCCGGCAAGAAGAATGAGCCAATAAAGTAGTTGCCAATAATTCCTGCCCATACGCTAACCGAAAATTGGTGCTGGAAATGGGTTTCGGTTACTGCATAGGGATTTTCTTCTGCCCACAAATGATTATTATGGAAATTCTGAATGGCATTTCGAGAAAAATCGACTTGGTCCGTGAACAGAATCATTGATTCAAATTGCGGATTTTGTGTAAGTTTTTGAAGATACCACTGACAAAAGATCACACGTCTTGGAAAATCAATGGGAAGTTACGCCTGTACTCTTAAAATATTAAGGATATAACAAAAAGTCCACTAAAATTCGCCAAACAATTTGGTGGCAAATATTTAAGTGTCCAGCGTTCTTCCCTCGTACTCGCTTCAGGATGTTCTTCGACTTCGTGCAGCACTGCTTCCTCCATTTCAGGTGTTCTCACACTTAGAGGTCTACTACCCTCAGATGTTCCTTTTCGGACAGAACCAGTCTCAACAAGGCGACGCTGAATATTCGAAAAGGTTCGCTATCTGGCAAAGCACGATGATAAATCCGTCTGGCTTGCTCACCATTACTGTCGGTAAGGCCATATACGTAATGCATTTCCGCCATTTCTGCATTTGAATAATTCACCATTATTAACAAGTTTGTAAAAACTAAATAATGAAAAAGATGTCACAGCGAATACATTTGAATAACAGAGTCTTGTCAGATGTCAAAAACCAGTGACATATTCCAGAGCAACTAGATATTTATTGCTAAATTGCATTCTTCAGTTATTACATTAATTTTCTCGGACAATAGAACGGTTTTTATTTTTTTACTCAAAAATTGCGCATTGAAGGTAAACAATTCAAGAGAGATCATTTGTTTTAGATTGAACGGGAAATTCAAAAATAATTTTTATTTGCGAAAAAACCATTGGCGTACCATTTTTTTCTTAAAAAATATCGAAGTCAATACCCGTATGCACGCCACTGTTAAAGCTAAAAATTATTTTTGCATTGAAAAATATGCAACTTTTTTACCTTCCACTACGTGCTAAATATCAACGAAATATCTGAAGTGGTTCTGAAAATATTAATTAATTTCCAGTTTTTCCTATAACTTCAACGCCCCGAGTTTTTGTACAGAAACATTTTTGGACCATAGCTTATGAAGCAAACTGACATTAATTTTTCATTTAGATTCACACCTTTAAATATTCGCATATCATTAAGTAACCCTCTGTATAAATTAGCGCATATTGTTGCTTATTAGTGCCGTTTCAGATGGAACGTATGGTCAGAGCAGATCATCAGGACAGACGAGCAAGTACCATTGGTTTAGTATGAGCATTTCACATGAAGCGCGTATGATCAGTACGTATGATCTCGTACGTCGGCCATACGCCGAGCCCGTGCGTTAACGTAGCATCAGCGCGCGCACGAGCAATAGCTTTAATGAGCGATTTCACAAAGGACTGACGGTCAGTTGCGTACCAGCAAGCGTGGTTGCAGTTGCTTGTCTATGCACGTTTTTTGAGGTTACTTGTAATAAAATTTAACAATGAATCATTTAAAAATCGACACTGAACTCTTAATTAGTGCGATTGAATCCAAAAATTGCATATGGGACATTGCCTGCGACGAATATAAGAATAGAGATATTAAAAATGCAGCATTTATGGAGGTAGCCGCTGTTGTTGTACACGAATTTGATAGGTTAAGTGAAAAAGAAAAACATGAAACAGGTAGGACTTTATTGTTTTTGTAATTAAAACAGTTTTATTTATTTCAATTGATCTTTGACTCTTGCCAAGGAATTTGTCAAGCAGGGCTTACAAAATAGTTTGCAAAAGCATCTCTTACAGAATAACCTATCCTATCATGTCTTACTAATCTTGGATTCATATTAGAAATGCCTTTAATGTTCAGGGTATGATGAAATGCATAACCGTCGCGAATGCATACAAAATTATGCAAAACACAACAGGCTTTAATAATTTTTTTAGCAAGGCGAAACGATACATCTAGAGGTCTGTGAAATATGCGCCACTTATTGGATAAAACACCGAATGAACATCATATATATCGTCTAGTTCTGGTAAGGCGATAATTGAATATTTTTTATTGCGGTTTAAATTTTTTCTAGCATATGGGCGCAGTAAATGGGGAGTAAGACGAAATGCCTCATCACCAACAATAACATATGGGAAAGGTTGCGTTTCGTTATACCCTGAAATCGGCTTATCCTCGGGAATATTTAGCAAATTATTTTCAAGCTTGTTCCAAAATGTACTATTAGTGAATACAGTAGAATTGCCTGCGACGAATATAAGAATAGAGATATTAAAAATGCAGCATTTATGGAGGTAGCCGCTGTTGTTGTACACGAATTTGATAGGTTAAGTGAAAAAGAAAAACATGAAACAGGTAGGACTTTATTGTTTTTGTAATTAAAACAGTTTTATTTATCTCAATTGATCTTTGACTCTCGCCAAGGAATTTGCCAAGCAGGGCTTACAAAATAGTTTGCAAAAGCATCTCTTACAGAATAACCTATCCTATCATGTCTTACTAATCTTGGATTCATATTAGAAAAGCCTTTAATATTCAGGGTATGATGAAATGCATAACCGTCGCGAATGCATACAAAATTATGCAAAACACAACAGGCTTTAACAATTTTTTTAGCAAGGCGAAACGATACATCTAGAGGTCTGTGAAATATGCGCCACTTATTGGATAAAACACCGAATGAACATTATATATCGTCTAGTTCTGGTAAGGCGATAATTGAATATTTTTTATTGCGGTTTAAATTTTTTCTAGCATATGGGCGCAGTAAATGGGGAGTGAGACGAAATGCCTCATCACCAACAATAACATATGGGAAAGGTTGCGTTTCGTTATACCCTGAAATCGGCTTAGCCTCGGGAATATTTAGCAAATTATTTTCAAGCTTCTTCCAAAATGTACTATTAGTGAATACAGTAGAATTCGAAAATTTACCAAATGCACCTACATCTATATATGTGAAGCAATAGTTGGCATCGCATATGGCTAAAAGCACCAAAGAAAAAAAGTGTTTATAATTGAAACAAAGAGAACCACTTTTAATGGGCTTAATTATACGTATATGCTTCCCATCCACAGCGCCAATACAGTTTGGGAAGTTAGCATACATTTCAAAATCAAATGCAATGTCTTGCCACTTTTGTCGGAATAGTTCCGGCATACAATCCTTTTTGATTATTCTCCAAATTTCGTCGCATACTAACTCTACAATATCACTAATAGTTGAAATACGGAGTCTGTAGGTGTAATGGATGTCAGTAAAGGTGTTGCCGCTTACCAAGTATCTGAAAAGCGATGAAAATTTATAGTTTCATGTTTTCCTTTACAGTGTTACTAATGTAAAAGAGATGGAAAACTGCTAGGGATGCCTATGTACGAGATAGAGCCAAACTATGAAAAATGAAAAGTGGTGATTCTGCTAAGCATATAAAAAGTATATCTATTTCGAGAACCTAACATTTTTAGAGAAAACGATTGACCTAAACAAGTACGTTTCTTCTCTATTTAGGGCTAAATTTAAAAACAAAATTTACTTGCTAAAATTTTCAAATTATTTTTTCATGAACTGGCATTGTTTTTTATTTTGATCATTTTCTCAACTTGGACATGTGTGTTTTTAGAAAAAAATATTTTTTTAATTTGATATAAACATAATGAGAGAACGTGTTACTTTTTAGAACAGACACAAGATTCGACGCTGATGAAGCAGGTCAAGAAAACCAAAATAACCAGGTTGTCGATTTATCGGAATCTGATGCAGATGTTGATGTTGAAGGTTCGATCAAGGAGTCACAGTTAAGGCAGAATTTTACCAGAACAAAACGCAAGAAAATTGACACTTTAGATAATAAACTAATAGCATTTCTCGAGGAAGCTACAAAAAGTGACCAAGACGATCACAAAGCATTTTTAACATCTCTTTTGCCAACCCTATAAACTTTTAATGAAGCACAAACACTAAAGTTTAGATCTGAAGTGCTTCGTATAATAATGGAAATCAAAAATATTGAACGACATTCTGTCGTAACTCATCAAGTACAATCTGTATCAACCCAAAATGTTTCTTCACAGATACAGCAATTTAATGTAGACAATTCCAACAATTGGTCATCAAGACCATCAACATCGTATAGTTATCACTCATCATATCATATTTTTTTACCTTCACCCAGTTGTAGTGATACAAACTACCGTCCAACTTTATTAGAACTGCCTGCGACACAATTAGATGACCAGACGCACTAACATCGCTATTCAATGCTTATTATATTGCATAATTCTATATATCTTTCAAGAAATCTGAATTAGTTTCATTAAGCAATCTTTGTTCTTTATGCAAATATGTTAGTTAATAAATGATTTTTGATAATATCTTTTTTCACTTACCTTATACATACACATAATCTCTCCACTGACGTAATTGACACCCTAACTTGATTTGAAAATTTTAAACCATCTTCTAGCCTGTCGTGTAGTTAGTCAAATGATCTTATTGACATCCGAAAGTAATTAAAAAATATTCTCTCATCTTCTCTCAAACTGGAGTACAAAATAATAAAGGCACCTTTTAGATACCTTGTACTTATAATCGGATGTACCCATGAACGTTTCTTTTTGTTTTCTCGTCTCCTTTTAATTATAAGCCAAGATATGGCAACAGCGATTTTCCTGCGACTGTTGAACATGGTATTCCAATTTGAACTGACGATCCGTTGCATGTGAAATGATGAAGTCCAACGCATCATCAGTGCTGATATTTCAGAGCTCACCATCAGCGCTGACCATACGCTTCATCTGAAACGGCTATTTCTTCAGTAGGTTCTAAAAGGAGTACATCACAGTAATGTCTGTGGGATACTAATAATCTGTGCAGCTGTCATAATAGGTGATGTCCAGACTTTACAGCTTCATCTCTAACGTGGGTAACACCTAATTGTATTTGGCGATAGTTGTCGGCGAGCGAAGCAGTCTAGTGTACGCCAACCAGTATACTATATGGAAAAACTATTGAGCATTTAGCCTTCACATAAAAATTTAAATCCATAGTTAGATGTGCTGTCTATTATTAAAATGTAATCATATAAACAACTGGAAAGAATAACCGTGGAGAACTGTTCGACGGTGACGCCGAACACCCTATAAAGTGCGGGTAGGTCACAGTCAGCTAGCGTATTAGTTTTGGTGTTTTGGAGTGTTGTCAAATTGTAGGTTAGGGCATGTTGTGGATTAGTTGTCAAGTAGTAGGTTAAGTGATGCAGCCTAAGCATATTGCTCAATACTTTTCAGGTATTGATAAATAATTGGTTAAGGCTTTCGCGGCCAGTTGATAAACTGCTGTCTTGATTCGCTAGCACGAGTCGCCAGCTTCTTCAGAGGTCCTTCCATTTCCGATGCTGGATGTAGGGTGGATTTCACAATTCAACAAACCATTCTTCTACACCAATAGGATACGAGTACCAAACAGTCCGATAAATATACCCAATCAGCCTCAAGATCTCTCCGTCAAATTTTTGGCAGCAAATAGCATTAAAGTATTCAAAACAAAACACTGTAAAATATGAAGTGACAGCTTGCCATTGAAATATTTTCAGTTTATTAAATATTATGAAATTATATAAAACTGAGCCAAAAATTTTTAGCTGAAGGTTTTTCCTGAGATTCGCTTTGCTTCTGTGGCTCAGAGATATAGTGTTTTCTTCTGATAAAACTAGCGCAGTTTTTGTGTTTAAAATACTCTACTTTAGTTAATACCTTTGATCCTAAAGTTGCTCCCATAACAATATTAAACAACTCTCATGTCGTGTCGCGTATTTCGAAACGATGTCAAGGGCCGGCAGGGGAAAGTCTTTCTCTGAGAACTGAAAATCATTAAACGCGCTGTTTTCAGTCTATTTTATTCTGTCCCTTGGAGACGTACAGAATGAAGAAAAAAAAGACTACAGTGCTCAGTGGCCACTCAGTGGCTCAGTGCTCGTCTGTAATGATAATATTCAAATACTACTAAACACCTAAATAGCTTTCTGGCCTTTCAATTTCGAAGCTACCAGTCCTCGCTTAGAGATGGTAGCACAGGTAAGGATTTACGGGTATACGGTTACGGATGTTTATGATTCCTCTCGATATCGATATATCGTCATGAAACCATCGATGCGTAAAGATCGATGTTCTACGTCCGATGTATCGATGTTTTCGATACATCAATGTATCGTCTAATGTCGCCATCCCTATATTGTATCCCCACCAGTTACCAGTCAAAAACCTTAACCTCCAATATTTTGTCTACTCGTATTTATAATTCTTTTTAGCTCTTATTTTTCAGTAATTACTAATAATTTTATGTCTATGTCTACAGTGATTGCATTATGCACCTCGGAGATGTAGGGTTTAACATGTTTAAGACATATCGGTGTTTTAGGATGGGGACGACATACTGTTTTGGTTGCTTTGAAGAAATTCATTAGCCCATGTATTTATAACAAATAATTACTATTATGATGTAAAGAGAGATGAGGAATTGTTGGAATACATTTTATATTTTATTTTCTTGCAAATCCACACAATTCAACAGGTATGTGTAGCTAAAGTGATCACATATCACACAGTATATTGAACTTAACAAATTTCGAGATTGCCATGAATTAACAAACGACCAAGCCTGCTGCCAAATTTAACAGCTAGAGAATCGACCTATTATTTCTCCCATTCCCATTCGCTGAGGGGATAACGGATGGTCAAATGTACACCTATAACATAAATCAAAATACATGAAAGTTGTCCTGTTTTCTCTGTACAAAAGCATCATCTTGGAATCAAAAAGTGGTCTTGTTTATAATACAGTCGTATTTTCACGGTTTTATTCAACGTTTTAATAGAAATCACTGATATTCTGAGACCTTTCACAGCTTCCGTCAAATTGCATTTCGATAACGTATTTTCCTATTAGTCCATAATAATAATGTTGGTGAAATCGGCCCGTAGACTGCCAGACCGACGGAAATGGGTGACATGGTGTTTCGTGATATATCTAAGTCATATAACATTCAAGCAGCACAATAACTCATTTTCGATTTTTGTCGCCATCACACTACCTCCTCGCCCAGTGTCGTAGAAATTAAAATCATTGTATAGTAAAACGAAAAATTTGTGGAGGCCCTCCTTCTTTGATTTTCTAATAATTTACACACGTGATTTCCGTTTAAGTATTCTCCATATACATCCAGACAACAGCTTCTGTTTGTTTTCTGAGTACGCTGTGAATGAACATCAAAAACGTGAGAGTGCACACAGACCTTGCCCCAGCAGTCTGGCTGTCCTGTCCTGTCAATGTAAGAATCGGTTCTGGCGATTTTTTACCGAATTTCTGTATCCCTGCAAGCGGTGCTCAGCTAAGCCTTCTTCACAGGTTCAGGTCATCATCTACCCAGTATGAAAGGTGACCCTTATTTAAACAAAAACAACAAGGATTCAGATTAATCTAGAAGAAATCCGAAATATGTTTTAAAAAAAGGCATGCAGAATATGCAAAATTGAGCAAAAAATTGATAGAGTGGCTCCAGCACTGATATAAAAAGCCTGTTCGCTATTCCGGATGGCATTAATTATTATATCCTACAACTAAGTTTAATGTAGCTTAAAAGCTGTTAACTAAATTAGTGGTAAAATTAGTGTGGACGAGTTGACTGAATAAGTTCAGTTATACCCTTTCAGGAGTAAATAGATTGTACGAAACTTTTCTCTTCCATTTACAACTTTTAATGTCGGACAGCATTAAAACAGAGCACCAGTGACGTTTCGCTATTTAGTAGCAAACAACTATTTAGGTGCAAGAGGCGTGAGTCTTATTTTTAACACGCTTTCATTTGCTTCGCCTGTATGTATACTAAGTGACATATAAATCCGAACACCCAGTTTAAATGGTTTCATTTTAATAAAATTTTGTATAAGCACTTAATGAAGAATAATAAGTAAATGATAAAAATTTCAAAATGATTGCACTGCTTTAAAGCCCTTTGACCTTTAATAATGTGTGGATGCACCCTGATGTGCTACGCATTCTCCAACGCGCCTAGGCATGCTTCTGATCAGGTGGTCAATGTCCTCCTGTGGTATCTCATTCCAGGCAACCACCAACTCCTCTCGAAGTGCTTCTAGAGTCTGAGGAGGACGTTGCAAATTGAGCAATCTCCTACCCATCATATCCCACACGTGCTCAATTGGGGATAAGTCGGGAGATCTTGGTGGCCATGGTAACAATGTGACATCATTATGTTGAAAGAAAAGTCTATTGTGACTCTTGCAACATGTGGTCGGGCATTATCTTGTTGGAAAGTTGGATCTGCCAGGGTGTCAAGATAGGGTAAAAGATGGGGTTCTAGAACTTCGTGGGTATAACGCTGCGTGTTCATGTTACCTCTGATGAAGATTAAAGGTGACCTGGAACCATAAGCTATAGCACCCCAAACCATAACTCCAACAGTGTGATGACCATGTCTTTCAACAAAAAACTGTGGATTCCTCCTTTCACCACGTCGCCTTCTAACCCTGGCACGACCATCGTGCATGCCTAAACAAAATCGAGACTCGTCACTAAAGACAATACTGTTCCATTCCTGATCCCAGAGTGACCGTTGTCTGCACCACTCAAGGCGATTACGTCGGTGTTCTCGAGTTAAAGGGAGGACCCAGTGTGGCCGGTATGAAAACAAGCCAAAACTTCTCATTCGTCGGTAAACACTTCGCATGCCAATAGGTCTTCCGTGTTCTGCAAACCATTCATTTGCTATGGACCTGGTAGTGGAGAAACGGTCCCTTAAGGCCAATAATCTTAGGCGGCGATCTTCACGGTCTGTTGCTCTGCGGCGGCGTCCAGAGTGCCCCTTGCTCTTTGCGTACGGCCTTCTCGAAGCCATGCCTGACAACACCTTACCACAGTGTCTACACTTCTTTGCACTCTAACTGCAATGGCCCGAAAAGAAAGTCCAGCTTCCCGAAGTCCCACTATACGGCCCCTATCAAACTCACTAAGTTGACGAAATCGTACAGGTCTCCGTACTCTAGGCATCGTAACCGATCGAATGTCCAACTGATAAGGCTGACAATTATTTCACTTGTTATTTACAGTAAGACAAATACATTCACCAACTTTTATTAAAATAAAAGCATTTAAACTGGGTGTTCGGATTTATATGTCACTTAGTATATGTAACGGAATCTTTGAGCATAATTTTCACTAATTTCCAGATGTTTGATTAATTTGAAACTTGGCGTACGTATCAAGGACCGATGACAATGCAATAATTTGATAACAGTTTTCCGATATCCTTATAAGAAAAATTCTGTAAAAAGCAGATATGTTAATAAAAAGCCACGGATTTCAAATGCCGCTTTACGATTTTACGAATACTGAAACTACAAGCCTCTGTAGCTCAGTGACAGAGCACTGGTCTTATAAACCAGGGCTCGTGAGTTCAATCCTCACAGGAGGCTGATTGTGGTATACCTTTTTTATTTTTCTAACTCGCTTTTATTAGCTTGACCTGTATGTATGTAGGTAACGAAATCTTTGAGCTTAATTTTCACCAATTTCCAGAAGTTTGATTAATTTGAAACTTCGCACTAAGAAATGAATAATAAATGATAGGTTATAAAAAATAAAAAACACGTTTTTATAGCTAACCGAATTAGAGTAGAAAATAATTTCTAATTAAACAGAGTTACAGTAGTATAATAAAATTGAGGTTATCAACAGAATAATTCAATTCTGAGTAAAAGGCGTGGATTTAACTACATTTTCATAACTCTCATCTCATAGATAGTTGCAAATAGAATGATTGTAACATTTAATATATCAAGCACCCCACGCTTTTTACTCTGAATTTAATTATTCTTTTAATAACTTAAATTTTATTAAAATTTCATTTTGCGGTCATTAATTATGATTGATTGTTCGACCATCTACTACTGTAATATAACCTCTTTGTAATTAAAAATTATTTTCTACCTTTTATTTCGGTTAGCTATAAGAGCGTGTTTTTTAAAACTATTATTTATTATTGCTAAAATCGACTACCAGACGACCGCATATATTTGAATAAAAAATCCGCACAACATTTTTTTTTAAGTTACTTCAAAAACTGAAATTAGCTCAGTTATGGTTAATAATGCTACTAAGAACAGCAGGTCAATAAATAAAATGCTTATAGTTGAAAAACGTGAAGAAGATGTTACAACCAAGAACCATCTAAATAGTCTCCTATCTCTGATGCAGAGTCTTCATCATCAACGTCATTATCTCCAGACAAATTAGACTGGCCCATCGGTTCTTCAGGCAGAAGAATTTGAACAGTTTCCTTGAGAAATGGTTTTGTCGTTTTTCTGGGACTAGGTCTCATGCCAGCCTCTGCGGCCTCTTCTGACATCATTCCTATAGCCAATAAAGCTTTTTTAATGACAATGAGTCCATGGAGCAGTATTTTGTGAAGAGTTGGTGTCATTGGATGCCACGAATATAATTCAACGTACAGTAGTGCCGTGTCCAAACAAAGTATTTCAAATTTCTGTTTGTCTATTTTATGGCCGCTTGATATCGCTTCTAAAATTACTTTAAGACGAAAAGGGAGACGGGGATCTATACCGGTTATTGTTGCTGATAGCTCATGATCCGTAAAAAAAATCTACTACTGGTATTCCCAGCATTGCTGTTTCCAAAACCAGCTTCTTCAACTATCAGACCCATTTGGGATCTAAATTCCTTTTGTATCTCCAATTCCCTTTGTTGAACTATTTGTTTATCTCTTTCACTTGTTAAATTGCCATTTCTTCACTCGCAACTTGTACGCAATATGAAGCACTCCTTCAAACAGTCTTATTCTGGCATGCCAAATTTTAAGGACTCTTCGTTACAAGGACGTTTGTTTGATATATCGTTGAAGTCTTTGGATGTAGCACCGCAAATAGCATTTCATCGTGGATTTTGTGTTGGCTGCGGCATTACACACTTTCTTATCAATCATCGTGAGCATCATTGCATGATTTACTAGAAAGCTTTTATTTAATTGCGCGACCTGTGTCGCTTCCGAAGACTTTGTTTTGTTTTATATATAATTTATTTCTTCGTTTGTGATATCTACTGTTACCTGTACAAGTCTTATGCGAATGGGTCGCCAAATCGTGGCGAAGAAGGTAACTGGTTTCGCCATATTATCTTACTGCCTTTGCTAGAAGACAAGTGTAACGGAACTTCACTACTTCACTATCTAAATTCTGGAGAACATCTGTCAAATGCAATAAAAGCCGAGTAGCAGTATGGTTTAATAAATCTTGAAGATTAAGTTCAGCGCAAGTAGCAGTGATTTTATAAGATTCTTTTACAGGATAACAGTCATTTTTAGCCTTTTGTAAGATTGTGTAGCATGGGTATAGTTTCTTGTTAAAACTTCTAATTGTATCATACCGTCTCCTTGTCAGGCCAGCTTCGACAAACATAGACAACGCTTTCATTGGGGTTAATATGGTTGATAGTTGCTTTCCGTCATTTTGAGATTGAATGAACGCTTTTCGATATTTTTTTGCTCGCGTTGGAGATTGCACTAGGTCTTTTATCAGCTTTGAAGCATCAGTCTTGCCCTCAGAACGTAACTTCGAATGAGTGGCAAAAGTCAACTCTTCAGAACTTATTTCAGCAGGAATGCTTCTGTTTTTCGTCTTTCACTTCGCTCGGTAATATTACTAAAGGCATAGTCCAATTTCTTGTTAATGTCGTTATTGGGATACCCATGCAACATGCACACATTCTGGCTCCGCCTACGAGATCCGCCGGGTGGTACCTCCACGCTCGACAGTCAGAGACCGTCTACCACTTACGGACTATCACAAAATCCATAGCCAAGAGAAAAATTTCTCCTGGGCCGGGACTCGAACCCGCACAGCGCACGGCGACTGATCAGGGGGCCGAAGAGTCTACTACTGCGGCCACCGCTGCTGCATAACTTTAAGAGTCGATAGAACTTTTAAAATTAATGCATAAAATCTATATAGACATGGGTCGAAGAATTCGTGGCTTCCGAAATACAGGGTGTTTAAATTTACTTTCTAAAATGGATTTTTTTAAATATTTCGAACAATATTTGATGTATGACAGTGAAAATCGGTATACAAGGGTTTTTTGGTACGGCAAAACGAACCATGGGCATAGTTTTACTGTAGCCGCTAGAGGGCGCTCTCTACTGTACCTGTAGTGTATTAAAATGACCGAAAATTTGTTCTTAGTGCAATTTTTTGCTTTTTGAATATAAAAAAACTGATTCCTCGCACTTTTCAACATAAAAAAGCTCTCTTGTGAATTTTCGTTATAGTTAGCCGTTTTTGAGATAATTCGATTTTTAAGGTTCGATGTATTTTTAATTATTTATGATAAAATAACGTTAAAAAGTCAGTATCTCGATAATTTTTAGAAGTAGGCTGTGCCTGCAAATATTTTTGAAATTGAAAGCAGAATAAGGTTAAACGTCAATTAGTTGACAGTTAGTTTTGTTGTCTGTTGAAACCTGAAACGTTTTTTTGCAATTGTGAATACACGAAATTTAGTTTCTCTTACCTGTTTTTTTTTGTAAGTTTTATAAGAATGCCATTTTCATTCTCCAATCAAGAGTTAGCGGATATTGATTTTGTGTATGGCTTTGTAAATGGAAACGCAGCAGAAGCTGCCAGAGAATATGCACGAAGATTTCCAAACAGACGACATCCAACTAGCTCAGTATTTGTAAGAGTGCATCGCCAAATAATTGAAAATGGTTTTGGAAATCTCCAAAGGGATCAAAACATAAATGTTCGTCAGCGCAGATTTACCCGTATGTTTCTGCGTGAGTTTGATAGAGATCCGACCACAAGTGTTAGGAGAGTTTCTGGTGCTTTGGAAATTTCAGCAAGCCATGTTCACCGTGTTCTTAGAAATGAGCATAGACGTCCTTAACATTTGCAACCTGTGCAAGGACTACAGCCAGGGGACGGAGAACAAAGAATCACATTTTGTCTGTGGATTCTTGATAGAACTGATAATAATAGGGAGTTTTTAAGTAACGTTTTATGGACCGATGAGTCATGCTTCACTCGACGTGGAGTGGTAAATTTTCATAATCGACATATTTGGTCGGATGAATATCCGCATGCAGTTCGGAAAAGAAATTTTCAGCATGAATTTAGTGTGAACGTGTCGATTGGTATCTCTCGTAATCGACTATTTGGACCCTACCTTTTGCCTGCAAGGTTAAATGCTGCGACCTTCTTGGAATTTTTAAAGGCTGAACATGCAAATATGTGGGACGATGTTATGTTAGATTCAAGAAGATTGGCCTGGTTCCAGCTTGATGGTTGTCCAGCTCATTATTCGAGAATAGGTAGAAACTGGCTGGACGAAAATTATCCAAAAAGATGGATCGGCCCTGGAGGACCAGTCGCCTGGCCTCCACGATCCCCTGACCTAAATCCATTAGATTTCTTTGTGTGGGGATTTCTAAAAGAAAAAGTGTACTAGACTCCCGTAACCACAAGAGATATGCTAATAGACAGAATCAGGAATGCATGTGATGAAATAAGGCCTTATTTGAATAATGCTATACCACGTTCGATCATTCGTAGATGTGAATTGTGTATTGAACAATTGGATTTACATTTCGAGCAACTACTGTAGATTTTGTATGCTTGTCCTAACTATCCAATAGCATTTTAGTTGTAAATAATTAATTTAATTTGTTAAAAATAATATTGGAAAATTAAACAAATTAATACTCTGTTTTTTTGTATTTATTTGGAGTTAGGAATTATTGCTGTGTTTAAAAACACAATCTAAGCGATCATCTTAATTACTTGTAATGCCCAAATGCATCGAACCTTAAAAATGGAAATATCTCAGAAACGGCTAACTATAACGAAAACTCACAGGAGAGCTTTTTTATGCAGAAAAGTGCGAAGAATCAGTTTTTTTATTCAAAAAGCAAAAATTGCACTAAGAAAATTTTTTCGGTCATTTTAATACACTACGTACAGTAGAGAGCGCCCTTTAGCGGCTACAGTAAAACTATGCCCATGGTTCGTTTTGTCGTACCAAAAAACCCTTGTCTACCAGTTTTCACTGTTATATATTAAATATTGTTGTAAATTTAGACACCTTGTATTTCGGAAGCCACGCATTTTTCGACCCATGTTTATATAGACTTTATGCATTAATTTTAAAAGTTCTATCGAATCTTAAAGTTATGCAACAATAAACTGAAACACCCTGTATAATATGAGACCAAAATCATAATCGGGATGCATCCAGAAATTCGTCAAAACCATTCGAGTTTAATTAATATCAAAGGTAAAACTGATTGGAACATAGATTTTGCGAAAACGGCATTTCATTGTTAACACAAGAAAACCACGTAACTCCACTTTATATGGCGTTTAAAATAGGAAAAACACGTAATTTCTAATTTTACCTATTTTCCATCTTTGTTTTGAAAATTTCAGCTTTCTTTAAGTATCATTCAGAACCCGCTCAACTAAACTATAATATTGCATTTATCGCAATAATGCTATTATTCCTAAAACAATATAATGCATAACTGAATTGTTTTTACGATTTCATATAAAATTCTTAGAAACGGAGTTACGATTTTTTCATCGATGTTTTTTTCTAATAAATGAGCCAAAGCTACAATTAGAATTGATAAAATAGGTTCTACATACCTGCCTCAGATACGTCCATGCTGAAGAACGTGTACACGGTTCGTAATAACTTGTAAAAAGTTTGAAATATTGTCGTCACAATAAATACGCTGAGAACAGATACGTGAGCAATGAAGAGTGATCATATTCGCATCGCGACTACTGGCGAGAAATAGCAGTGGGCACACAAAAAAGTGTGGGACTTTTTCTAGCATCTGTTCCGGCATCTTAAGGCTGCTACACACAGTGCCGGCGGCAGGGCCGCCGGGCAAGCCGCGCAAAGGAGCCGCCGGGGAATGCCGGCGGGTTACGCGGTTTGCCGGCGTCACTTCGTTCCTGGCATTCGAGCGGTAGTGTTGTGCGGTTTGTGTGTTTAAAATGTCGTTTAATTGAGACGACGAAGCTGTGCTGCTCTTAATTGAAAAATTTCATGAAAATGATATATTATGGAATCCCAGAAATGCAGACTATAAGAATAGGAACAATCGACGCACTGAAAATAATTGCAAGTGTATTTGACATTGATAAAGGCGAAGTAGAGAGAAAGTTAAAAAATGTAACCTCTCATTATTTTCGGGAAAAAAAGAAGTTCGAACAGTTGCACAAATCTGGTGCAGGCATAGACGATGTACAGAAACCCAAAAAACATGCTATTGCGCAAACGCTGACACCCCACATCATCTTTTTTATACTCTTCTATCATTTCAGTACCGTTTCGCCATTTTCTATTTCGTAAACTTGGGTGCAACCCAAACCTTCTCGTCCTTTTGTATTTTTTCTTATTAAAATAAAAATTACAACTGCGGCGGCTGTGCTGATGATTTCCTTATTCATTTTAACCAACCAACCATCAAATATGCACTTCACTAGCGTTCTATGTGACCGTCACAACCGGAATGATGCTTGGCGGCTTGTGCCGGCGGCTTGTATTGCCGGCGGCATAGCCGCTCGGCATAAACCTTTTACAGCTACTACACACAAGCCGAATGCCAGGAACGAAGTGACGCCGGCAAGCCGTGTAACCCGCCGGCACACCACGGCGACTCCTTTGCGCGGCAAGGCCGGCGGCTTTGTATGCCGCCGGCACTGTGTGTAGCAGCCTTAAGGCACATACCAGTTTTGCGATACGAGCTATTCTGCAAAATCGACTTTTGTCCGGATTTTTAACTCAAATGCCCGTATGTGGACCGTTTAGCCGACTATTCCCCTCTAGAGCAACAACACCTCTTTCAACAGCTTGAGTTCAGAATGTCTGACAATCACTGCTCGGCACCGGTCACCCACGTTTTGGGAAAGTTTTACATATAAAAAACAAGCATTCAGATAGGCGTCAGCCCTTGGAGAGTACGTACTTTGTGAACAGAATGCTGTCTCACACATTATAGCTGTTTGAACAGAAAACATGTGTGGTATTGTGCCTTTTTTAAACGGTCAACATTTCGGTATTCATTTTACGTCTGCCCATGGGCTAAAAATATAAAATTCAAAATAATACTTGAAGTAATCAAGTGAAAGGTAAAGTAAAATAAAACGTCATAATTAGTTCCGAGGTCTGTAAATTAAGTGATGGGACTGATTTATTTTAAATTTTTCAATCAAATGTAAATACAATTTTATATTGTCACCCTCATTTTGAAGTCACACAGCACTAGAGTCGGTTCTTCCATTCCTTATAGCAGCGCTGGAACTCCGCTCCTTGAATAGCTTTCAGCTGGTTGGTTACAGCCGTTTAAACGTTTTCGACTGCCCCAAAATGAGTGCCCTTGAGGTGATTTTTCAACAGGCGAATAAGGCGGCTTATGAGCCACAGGAATGGTTTTACTGGCCAAAAACTCGTTTATTGATATTGCTGTGTGACAAGGAGGATTATCGTGGTTCAAGACCCAGTTGTTCTTGGTCCGATGAACGCTGCTCTCCAACCATTCTGATCTGATCGCATATTATGCCAGATTCTATCGATATTTTCATCGGTTCTCGAAGATGAAGGCCTTCCGCTTCATAGTTTATCTTCAGTCGGCTCTCTGTTTTCTGGAAATGCATTAAACCACCGAAAAAGCTGGACTATTGACAAAACACGATCTCGGTATGCGTGCTTAACAAGAGTTTTCGTTGCACTGTGCCCCAGTCTGAAGCAAAATCTGATAGCGTGCAATTGACGCCAGTCATTTTTAGAACACACTAGAAAAAAATGTTACACAAATTGAAAAAAAATCCAAATCAGAGCATTTTTCTCACCAGAAGCGAAGCTACCATCCGGACTAAATGCTGATATCTCCAGTTCATGTAATGGACAGTCCATTTAGCCCTATACAGGGTGATTCAGTTTATTATTGCATAACTTTGAGATTCGATAGAACTCTTAAAATTAATGCATAAAGTCTATATAAACATGGGTCGAAAAATGAGTGGCTTCCGAAATACAGGGTGTTTAAATTTACTTTTTAAAATAGTTTTTTTCAAATATTTCGAACAATATTTGATGTATAACAGTGAAAATTGGTATACCAGGGTTTCTTGGTACGACAAAACGAACCATGGGCATCGTTTTACTGTAGCCGCTAGAGGGCGCTCTCTACAGTACCTATAGTGTATTGAAATGACCGAAATTTTTTCTTACTGCAACTTTTTGCTTTTTGAATAAAAAAACTGATTCCTCGCACTTTTCGACATAAAAAAGCTCTCCTGTGAATTTTCGTTATAGTTAGGCGTTTTGGAGATATTTCGATTTTTAAGGTTCGACGCATTTTTAATTATTTATAATAAAATAACGTTAAAAAGTCAGTATCTCGATAATTTTTAGAAGTAGGTTGTGCCTGCAAATATTTTTGAAATTGAAATCAGAATAAGGTTAAACGTCAATTAGTTGACGGTTAGTTTTGTTGTCTGTTGAAACCTGAAACTTTTTTTTGCAATTGTGAATGCACGAAATTTAGTTTCTTTTACCTGTTTTTTTTTGTAAGTTTCATAAAAACGCCATTTTTATTCTCCAATCAAGAATTAGCGGATATTCATTTTGTGTATGGCTTTGTAAATGGAAACGCAGCAGAAGCAGCCAGAGAATACGCACGAAGATTTCCAAACAGACGACATCCAACTCGCTCAGTATTTGTAAGAGTGCATCGCCAAATAATTAAAAATGGTTTTGGAAATCTCCAAAGCGATCAAAACATAAATGTTCGTCAGCGCAGATTTACCCGTATGATTCTGCGTGAGTTTGATAGAGATTCGACCTCAAGTGTTATGAGAGTTTCTGGTGCCTTGGGAATTTCAGCAAGCCATGTCCACCGTGTTCTTAGAAATGACCATAGATGTCCTTACCATTTGCAACCTGTGCAAGGACTACAGCCAACGGACGGAGAACGAATAATCACATTTTGTCAGTGGATTCTTGATAGAACTGATAATAATAGGGAGTTTTTAAGTAACGTTTTATGGACCGATGAGTCATGCTTCACTAGACGTTGAGTGGTAAATTTTCATAATCAACATATTTGGTCGCATGAAAATCCGCATGCAGTTCGGGAAAGAAATTTTCAGCATGAATTTAGTGTGAACGTGTGGATTGGTATCTACCGTAATCGACTATTTGGACCCTACCTTTTGCCTGCAAGGTTAAATGCTGCGACCTTCTTGGAATTCTTAAAGGCTGAACATGCAAATATGTGGGATGATATTATGTTAGATTTAAGAAGATTGGCCTGGTTCCAGCTTGATGGTTGTCCAGCTCATTATTCGAGAATAGTTTGAAACTGGCTGGACGAAAATTATCCAGAAAGATGGATCGGCCGTGGAGGACCAGTCGCCTGGCCTCCACGATCCCCTGACCTAAATCCATTAGATTTCTTTGTGTGGGGATTTCTAAAAGAAAAAGTGTACTAGACTCCCGTAGCCACAAGAGATATGCTAATAGACAGAATCTGGAATGCATGTGATGAAATAAGGCCTTATTTGAATAATGCTATACCACGTTCGATCATTCGTAGATGTGAGTTGTGTATTGAACAATTGGGTTTACATTTCGAGCAACTACTTTAGATTTTGTATGTTTGTCCTAACTATCCAATAGCATTTTAGTTGTAAATAATTAATTTAATTTGTTAAAAATAATATTGGAAAATTAATCAAATTAATATTCTGTTTTTTTTGTGTTTATTTGGAGTTAGGAATTATTGCTGTGTTTAAAAACACAATCTAAACGATCATCTTAATTACTTGTAATGCCCAAATCGAAAATGTAAAAAAAATATTATTTTCCCATAAATAATTAAAAATGCATCGAACCTTAAATATCGAAATATTTCAAAAACAGCTAACTATAACGAACACTCACATGAGACCTTTTTTATGCAGAAAAGTGCGAGGAATCAGTTTTTTTATATTCAAAAAGCAAAAAATTGCACTAAGAACAAATTTTCGGTCATTTTAATACACTACAGGTACAGTAGAGAGCGCCCTCTAGCGGCTACAGTAAAACTATGCCCATCGTTCGTTTTTTCGTACTAAGAAACCCTGGTATACCAATTTTCACTGTTATACATCAAATGTTGTTCGAAATATTTAAAAAAAACTATTTTAAAAAGTAAATTTAAACACCCTGTATTTCGGAAGCCACGCATTTTTCGACCCATGTTTATATAGACTTTATGCATTAATTTTAAAAGTTCTATCGAATCTTAAAATTATGCAACAATAAACTGAAACACCCTGTATAATTAATGTAGCGATAAGCGCCATACTCAGTAACACATATTACCAAAACTTTTAAGATAACCCAGATATGGGGTTCCGAAGAGATCTGAATGTGTCAGCTCCAGACCAGCATCCAACATGAAAAGGCATGACGTGAGTCAGTATCCAAGTTAGGCGCCGCACGGTGTGTATGTTAACATATTTAGTACATTTCTCGCATGGACTCTTTGTTTTAAAGGGTTCCATGTATCGGTTCCATAATCGAGAGACTGTCCTTTTCCGTCATTGTTTATTGTAGAATTTCCTTTGATTGTAATGTTTGCTCGTGCCGGACGAAATATTTTGAATTACTACGGAATAACGTAGGTATAGATATGATGATCGGGTACGTCTTTAAGATGCTACTGAAGCTTCGTAAGTGTATTCAGCTTGTTGTCTTGGATGTTTCCATCTGGAGCTGTGTAGGTTTGCTTATGTGGTGCAAGGGCTGACAAGGTGGCACAGTGAAAGGTTTCAAAAGCCCCCAAATTAGGAAAAACTTATGTTTCTAAATCTAGAGATGGCAATCTCAAGCAGTACTACTTGAGACTACTCGTCAAACTAATGGTAAGTACCTTTCATTTTATTTTTTTGGGTGTTCGTTGCTGTTTTATGACATATATGCCTTATTGTTCTGAGGAATGGCGTACTTTCGGGACACCCTTTATGTATATCGTGTGATATATATGACAGATGTGCTTCGATAATAAGCTTTATGAAGAAGTCAAAGAACCTTTTCTTACGATAGTCAAGCTCAATGCAGTTCTATGTATTGCTTTAAGAACAGATGGGTCTATAAATTTTTTATTTGTTTGAGCTCTTCCTGTAAATGTGTTTTTTCTGCAGCAAACCGACGGGAATCGGTCCTGAGCAATTTTCTTCTTCAAGTAACCTTATATAATTTAAGACTGTCATCCAGAAGAGCAATTTAATTGCAAGCATAACCTCCTATAGATCGCGCATGCTTCTTACTTTTTCTAGTAATCAGTTCTGTTAGCAAAGTACGCAAGAGTGAGTAGCAGGAAACTAAATCTGTAATTGTTGGCGTATAACTTGCTGAAATCTGGAATACTTAAAGAGGTTGCCAACTGAAGCGGTTGATTTGGGAAATGACAATTTTAAAACGATTTTCCGCAGTCTAGACCACCGTCTTCCGATAAATGAGGATTACATTAATAAACTAGTCAAAGATAAAACGATCCATTATACAGCAGGATAAAGAGAGGCTTTGTGGAAATGCGACAGGAAATGTAAATTTTCTTAATAATATTATTCCCGTGGCTTGCGGAGCTGGTCTGTATTCGACTTGAAATATTTTCTCATCCTAGTAATTAATGGGCTCAGATTTGTGAGATTACTATACGAACAACCTATTTAGGTGAGTCTTTTTTGGCGTAAGGGATCTCCTCTGAACTGCACAAAATTCGAACACTGTAATCAGGAAAAGCTGTAATTTAATCGAAAAACCTAGTAAATCGACTTAGGTGTTTACATTGCTTGCTTCTTCTCAGGCAATACATGGAGATCTATTTATTGGCAAGCGAAAATTGTTAATCCGATTATTTTCTTTGGAGATATTAAGAGCTTATTTTCAGTTAGTGAAACTGCTGAGATATAACTAACTTCCAGCAGGGATAGCTCAACTTTTCGAATGTACGAATAACTGCTATCATGTATAAAATGATAATTTGAATTCACTAAAGCATCTCTCACGAATCACAAGCAAAAATCTCAGTAACGTCTAAATATTTTTATGTAAATCAAGTTCGTTCACTTCATATAATTTGGACTACGTATCTGTACAGCAAAGTTTTAGCTAAGAAGTATTTCTACTTCTGTAATATACTGTGTTATTTAATAGTATATTAATATATATAAATATTTCCATAATGCTGTCAAAACGTAACATTCTTTTTGTTGGAAACTTGAGATGAAGGAGATTTATTATCGTTAAAAAATTTCCAATCGGAAGTATCCCTAAATTGTTAGTTTATTTCATGAACAGCTGTATAAAAACTTGCTTTTTAAAACGTATTTCACAATATTTGTTTTTCAGCTTGTTCTTGAAAATGTGTTTTATTATTCTGTTTATTTTTTAATTTTTGGAATCTATGACTTAAACTAACTAGGTTGGTAATTTCTATTTATCTTTCATATATTTTATTAAAAGGAATTTGTGAAACTTCTTACTCTACTTGTATTGTAAAATTTCATATGAAATTCAGAATGACGTTATTTGCTTATAGTGCATCCCTCATCAAGCCCTTTGATTTGATACCCATCGTTTAGGGAAACTATAAATCGCCATTTTGCGGTAGCATCATTATGTTCCTCTCAGAATAAATCTCAGTTTTGCGAAAGCCGCCATAAAGGATTTAGAATACCGTCGCTATGCTCATCGTTTTCCTTTCATCAAGCCTTTTTATTTGGTACCCATATGATAGGCGTGACTATAAAAATAGAAACTTATAAAAATGTAAATCGCCATTCTGCGGCGGTCGCCTTATTGGATTCAAAATTACGGCATATAATTAATTTTGTACTATCACGCAAACCAAACGTTTCTTAAAAATTCCCGTTCAATTGGTTAAAGTTAGCTGGTTCAAAATTCAGTTCCAGGATTTGTCCTACACGTACTAGCTTAAATACCAACAAACAGGTCATGTAGTACACAATTAAAGAAGAAATAGTGCAGATCAAATTTGCCAAATTGGCGTTTTTGAGGCTAGACAAATGTTTTCAGTTAGAGAGCAGAACATATGAACATCTATAAGCCAAAACGATGGTCTTCACGACTAGGACCGGCCATCCAAAAAAATTAGATTGGCGCTTTGGCATGTGTTTTATATGCAGGCAACTGTGCCAAACTACTGAGTTCTCAGATAGTTATAACGGCCGAGTGACCCAGAGAATGGTTCGCTACTAGTCTACTTCTAGATGACTCAATTCCCCATTATACCGTATCATACTAGAATCACACCAGACTTGTATCTGGCTCGACAATACTCTTTGCATGTAGAGGAAGTGCATCATATTTAGAATACTGCAGGTAGCTTGGAATGCTTAGTTATCTGAGTCAATGTAAACGCTATTTGTATTTTTTGCCGTGAATATAATGTCGTAGATCACACAGAACCACAGGTGCTGAAAACAGGACATCATCTTGACATTTCCTGCTACCACCGAAACGGGAACGAGACATCTACTTTGAAGACTTTTTCGGTAAGAATACAATAATTGATAATCTCATTTACTATGACACGTAAAATGTTCATTGCAACTATTTGAAGTACGAGTATTATGTGCCCTTGACTTATTTAGAATTAAGATTGTGACATGAAATTTTAAGTTAGGATGTCATGTTGTTAATTTAGAAAAGGTACAGTGCTCAATGTGAATTGTGGGTTCACGCTGCTTGTAGTGGTTATGAATCCGGTGTGTAGATCTGTGATTATTGTAAGAACAGTAAATTAGAACACTACACTATAAGTTCAGGACAAATACTGATTTGCGATTATTGTGACTGATTACTTAATTATAAGCTATTTTGTTAAACAGATTAGTTATCAAAGACTGTAAAATGGTTACACAGTTGAGAAATGTATTAGTTTCTTAGGAAAAGTGTAAACAATTGCAAAAAAAGGTGGAATACTATATTCCATATTACCTACACCCTAAGTAAACTTGCGCTTTTTGAGTTTTTTATTTTGATAATATTTTGATGTGGTTCCTGGTTTTTGTTTTGTTTGATCGTTTATATCGTTAAAATTCAATAATTTCCCAACAATTTAATGCATTCTTTATTTTGCTATCCCGTCTATCTTGCAACTTATTCTCAAAAAACAAACCTGTATTCCAAATATGCTGCAGGTCCTCTAACCACAGTGCCCATTACACGACAACGTGTTAGGGAGGCATACAGGTATACTCGGATACCAGAATCGCAGGGATATTATGCAACTTGTCGTTTTTTTTTAACATTATGTTGGCTTCTTATGACATTTTATAGGTTTTCTTACAATATGTCAACTTGAAACTAGACGTCGTTTACTCCATGCTCACTTGTAGCAGGCGCGGAATGAGTTATTTGCATACTAGCAGCTACCTAGTCAACAAGTCGACATTTTATGTTTTTTTTTGACATTATGTACGTTTTTTACGTAATAACCCTGCCGATGAGGGTAGCATAAGCCAGCGACATTTTTTTTTCTTTTGACATTATGTACGTTTATTACGTAATAACCCTGCCGATGAGGGAAGCATAAGCCAGCGTATGAAACTGCTCGTACAGCGTTCTTTTGCATGGGAAAACTCGGGGCCTGCAGATTCTACCTTATTGAAAGACACGCCACGCCTTGTAAGCCGGTTATTTTGGTGCCAGACAACAGTATCTTGCTGACGAAGGTGCGGTTTGTGCGATGCTGGCACTTCACAGTTCTGGCGTTTATGTATCAACTACTCGCTGAGCGAACTATGAACTATGAGCTATCAGTCTATTATAAAACAGAAATTCATTAAAAAAAGGCAAACGAAGTGACACTGCCAGTGTCAACAGTTGAATCAAGGCACTCTTTCCATAATCGACGCAGGCTGAATAGGATGTCTGCTTTCCGTCTCCGCAAACATAACCAACCGGATAAAACGGCGTTTCGCGCTTTATAGCAACCATCAGATTGGTCCATTGTTAAACTCGGTAGTGTGATGTGCGAAAAAAAACAAGCGTGACACGTTACCAGTCGCTGTAGCGCCTACCATTATATTGTCAGAGGACTGTAGTTTCGTACTGTCAAAGTATAGATTGGCAGTACCACTATTGTCAAAGCTACTCGTATGTGGCTTGTCACCTTTCCTCCACAATCCCTTATAAGCACAAAAATACTGTTAGGGGCAAACCAGGGCTGTATGCTCCGCTGTTCGATTTTCGTCCGCCGGCGCGCATGACGTCACGCGGAGAGTGATTATCATTTGGGTTGATATGGATAACGTGCGTATTTTCACCTACAGGCCAAATGGCTGGACGGACTTTCATATATGAGGTGTCGTTCGATTCGTCTTAGCTGCATTGAAATTTTATAAAAACAAAACGGTGGATTTTATTAAAAGATGTCAACCCTGTAATTCCTATTTCACAGGCTATAGCTCAAAAGGCTTCTAGCTCCACAATAGAGCGTGTCGTCTCTTCACTGTAAAAACAAGATAACTCCATTTTTCTACATTACCTATATTTTAGTATGTTCTGTGCAGCAGGATTAACATGTTCATGTGGTAATACTGTACTACATTTATCCTTATTCCACAGAACATCCTAAGTACATGTAAGTGTGGAAATGTACGCAACTCGAAAAGTACAAAACTGGAGCTATCTTCTTTTTGCAATAAATGGAAATGACAACAATTTTTTTTCCATCTCCTTTTACGATTTTTCTGGTCTTTCAAACTTTTATTCAGTTCTTTGATACGGAAGAACATCTTTGACCTGAAAAACAGTTTTTTAACTTTTTCCGGGAAGTCATTGTTGCTGCTCTTCAACAGAAGTTCATCTATAAAATTTTGCTTTTTTGTCCCTATTCCTTCCCCAAAGTTACGGAAGGTTTTGATAATCCACCCCACTAAGATGGTCTGTCCATGAATAAGTTTCATTTGAGGAACTTTTCAACCTCTGATCCTGCAATTTATTGCAAACAAAGCCGGCCAAATTTTCCAGCCCGTCATACTCGAGGTCATCTATTTCTTCCACTAAAACTTGCTCGGTATAGTCAGCTGATACTTCAGGTGCATTCAGTTTATTCTCGTTAATGATGCGGTTAGTGGTTAGTGGAATGTTTCGAGTATGCTCTGGCTCTACGCTGCAATAGATACTCTGAGTATGCGCCTTCGTTTCGCCCCAACATATATGACAGGTATTGGACGCTGAAGCGTCGTTTCAGATCCTCTAGAGCATTTTCTAGCAAACCCTAGTGCTTTTTACGTTGACTTTGTCTTATCTTTTTGTGAGATATGTGATGACATATCAACGCGAGTGGTGAAAACTATAAAATGTGAGATATCAACTCCATTTTCACAGCTTATAAATAAGTCAGTGCTGAAAGGTAAATTTCCAAAGTGTCTCAAACTTGCCATTGTAATTCCTATATTTAAGAAATGAGATCCGACTGATATAGAGAACTACAGACCAATATCTCTGTTATCTATTCTATCAAAAATTATAGAAAAGTGCCTGCTTAGACGAATCGTTAGCTTTTTAAATAAGTATAATATCATATCAGACAGTCAACATGGGTTCCGGTCTTCACGATCCATAGAAACAGCGTCATTTGACTTTTTTAACAAAGTTTACGAGGATATTGATTCTAATAAATATGTTGCAGGCTTGTTTTTCGATCTTTCGAAGGCATTTGATATAATAGGCATAAACTTCGTCGAGCAGATGCTGTATAACCTCGGTATTAGGGACTTTCTTTTACGCTGGCTTGTTTCTTTTCTATCAAACAGATAGCTTAAAACTAGAGTGACTGGTTCTTCGTCGGGGGTGTATGACATAAGCATTGGTGCAGCCCAGGGCTCGGTACTAGCGCCACTCCTGTTCATTTTGTTTATGAACGACCTAAAACTATCTGGCCATATGGTCAACTACGCTGATGATACGTCAGTGGTAGTTAGTGCCGCAACACCAGTTGACCTGCTTCAAGCAATTGAGCGAGTTGAAACAGAAATGATCGACTGGTGTGTATCAAACCGCCTTATACTAAACGCTGATAAAACAATGTATACACATTTCTACAATAGCAAACCACGGTTGCACAACGATATCTTCTCAGACGGAACCGAATTCTTAAGGTGGGTCCAGACATGCAACAAAACACCGTATCGTAACAGCACTGCGTAACAAGTGTAGACGTTGGAGCGTATCAACGTAACCCCGCAACATAGTAACATCGAGGCGTCCCACGAGATGTCGGTATTTTGGTGTCGCATCAAAGGAATGATACGCGCTGATGTTGCACCACTGGATTGCAGGTTTGGACTGGTCTGCGTAACAAAGGTGCGATCTACTTTGTTTCTGTGTTTTGAGTAATACTGACAGGTTTATTATGGAGTGGACTGAAGAAGTAACGATTAAATTCATTAACAGTTATAGAAGCAAAGAAATTTTGTGGGATCCACAAAATTCCCAGTATTATGATAAAATAAAGAAAAACGATTCTTGGAATGAGCTCGCTGTAGAATTTAAAACCACGATAGATGAATGCAAAAAGAAAATGAATGTGTTATTGTCGGCACTTAGGCGAGAAAAAGCAAAAATTAAAAAAAGCAAAGGCACAGGAACAGGTAAATGTGAATAATTACATTATATTTTTTATTTACTTATTAACATATCGAACATATTATATTCATTGCAGGTCGTTCTGATGTGTATGAAAGTAGTTGGTTTGCTTTCAAAAGCTTGTTGTTTCTTTGGGACAAAAATAAAGTTCGACAGACAAAAAGTACCGTAAGTATTGTGTTACGCATAATTATCTTGATACACAAGTGGATCTTCATTTTGAAAGTATAGTGCCAATTCGTCTCTGATTATTTTCGCGTTATCAGTTGGTTTTCGGGGAATATTTTTAAGTGGCAATAGAGAAGACATTGTTTCATTTGTTGCTCTTGGTAAAGGTGATTTGGTATCGAACATGTCATGTGGCATATACAAAGTAGAAGATGTAGAGCTTTTTCTCAAGAAGTTATGTAGATGAGCTATTGCCATTACAATTATTTCAGCTTTTGCGGGTTCAAGTAACATGGGTTTACGGAGTACTCGAAAAACGGCCGAAGCAATACCAAACACATTTTCTACAGTTCTTCGAGCACGAGATAATCTATAGTTGAATATTCTTTGTATGGATCCTTTGAGATGCGTTCCCGAAAACGGTTTCATTAGCGAATCAGTGAATGCAAATGCCTCGTCTCCGATGAAAAAATAAGGAATTTTCCGTTGCATGCCTTTCAAAGTTTCTGGTTCAGGAAAATTCAACTGATTTTTCACTAGTTTTTTGTAAAGTGAACAATCTTTAAAGATGCCACCATCTGAAATTCGCCCTTGGCCACCAGCATTGACGTACAAAAAATTATAATTAGCATCCACTAAGGCGAAAAGAACAACGCTGAACGTAGATTTGTAGTTGAAAAATTCGCTTCCAGTGTTGCATGGTGCTTGAATAACCACATGCTTTCCATCTAAAGCTCCAAGGCAATGCGGAAAATTCCAGGTTTTTTCAAATTGCTTTGCCACGTCCAGCCATGATTCTGGTGTTGTCGGTATCTGAACAATTAGAACAAATTGTGTCATGAGAAATTACGCGATATGACCACAAATAACTGATATCTTTATTTTCTATCGCAATGTGAATATTCTTGTAAATGACTAGGACTACTATTTAATTACAGATTAAAGACGAAGAAACAGATGATAATGAGGTATCTGATGGTGAATCGACATTGACAGATAACGACGTTGTGAAGGAGACTCAGGAGGTTATACATAATAGACCGAAAAGAAAATTGACGGATGTAACACCAATTAGAAAACAGCAAAGAAAAAGTGAAGATTCTGATAAATTAGATAGAGCTTTTCAGATACTGTCAAAAGCATCAGCAAACGCCAATAACCCAGAAGGACACAACGAATGTCAGATATTTGGAAATCTTGTGGCTAAAAAATTGGCTAAATATTCGCCTGAATTGCAGACCAATACACAACAAGCGATTATGAATATTTTATTTAAAGCTGACAGCATCCATATTCGCCAAAATTCAAGCAATTTCCAATCCCCACCACAACGTACTGACACTATTCACTCATTTTTTTCGAATTATCAGGCTAACCAAGAATCCTGTTTTAATCAAGACCATCACAGTTGTCATCTCCAACATATAGTTATGGTAATTCAAATCCCTCGACCTCGAGTGACAATAATACTCCTCTCCCTCCTTCTTTGCCACACGAGTTATTGGATATGTCCCACATTGAACTACAGAGCTTGTAGTTAGTGCAAATGTTTAATGTGAGCAACAGTTTATTTAATGTAAGCAATATTTTGTTTAAAATATAGAGTTATTGTGTCAAACCTTTATTTTTTTTGCCTGTATATTGTCATGTAATCCTTCTATTATTGCTTCACACACTTCAGGAACTATAGTGCTTATAGATTGCTTAGATATTTTAAAGAGGTACTGAAGACTTGTGAAGGAATCACCAGTCGCCAAAAATCGAAGCGTAACTGCCAATCTGTCTTGTACAGAAATTGCCTTTCTCCAGCTGGTATCTTTTCGTAAAATTTTGGGTCCAATCAAATTAATCAAATATTCAAAGTCTGTTGCGGACATTCTGGTGAAATTTTCATTTTCAAGTCTATGAGCAAATTACTTCCACTGTACACATTTCATTTTACGAACAACTGCCTCTGCCAAAAACGTTTTTCTCTTCGCTTTTTTTGATTCTTCTTAACATAATAATGCATGAATATATAGGCAGCAGCGGCGACTTCTATTATAAACGCACTAGGAAAAACGGAACGACAGAATTTTTGCTTTGAAGATACGCGATGGTATGAAAAAAAGTACACACCGTGACTTAGACGCGTAACACATAGTTGTTGCGGGACGGTGTTATTACACGGCATTTTGTTGCATGTCTGGACCCACCTTTAGGAACTCATATTGATGGGAAGTTGGACTGGCAGTCACATGTGAATCATGTCATTAAGAAACTCAATAGTGCATACTTTGCAATCTTGAAACTCAAACAAAACATTTCCCAAACAGCTCTTATAGATATCTACTACGCCTTGGTTTACCCGCATCTTAGCAATAATATAATACTATGAGGATAAGCAGTCATGAACAACAGTCTTCATCTTGCAGAAAAGAGTACTCAGGCTGATTTTCGACATCGACAAAAGAGACTCTTGTAAATATATTTTCAGGACATATAATCTGCTAACATTAATATCCATCTATATATATTGTAACGGTTTCACCGTCCGATCGTATTTATTAAATCACTTCTCGATTATCATTTCATTAATCCCATCTCTAGCTTTTTTGCTTGGAAAATTTTCCGCTTGGAGCGCTTGATGCGGAGTTCCTGATCTGCGATCTTCCTCGCGCTTCTTTTTCACCTGAGCCGCCGATCGAACAACGGCTAGAAATTTCTTCTCAGTAGCACAAGGTTATATAGCACCATGTGCTAGATTTCTAGAATGTGTGTCCGTATAGGACAAAAATGGTGAGTTTTATAATACTATACAGTTTTATTTCTGGATCAGCCTGTAGTTTATAGATAATCGATATGTAAGTGATTTATTTCTTGTACGATTTTAAAATATCCATCGAACGTCATTTTCGACTACTTCGATCATTCGCCATAACTTTAATCAAATCGAGGTGGAAATCGATCCACATCGATTTTACCTCTGTGCGCGTATATATATTCATAGTTCAGTGAAATTATAAGTACGTTGATTATGAATATTCGATGATTATGTTTTTATATCAGAAGCATGTGGAGAAATTTTTGATGACCACCATCTTGTTCTACGCTTTTTTTTTGCTATTTCATGATTTTATTTTATGAAAGGCATTTCCAATTTTCGGTTTGATTTCATCAAACTATATAATGTAATTCTAATCTAGAAAATCGTTGGTTCTCTTTTGAGGCAGACTGAGATTGGAAATGCCTTGGCCATTAGGGCACGTTGCTAATGCACACGGTTCTTTTTCAGATTGGGGCCACCCCCTTTCTCTTTCACTTTGCCTAGCCTTGGCCAATATTTTCACCCATGCATGTGCCTTGGCAGCGCCATCGCCTTTAACTTCGCCTACAACTGGTTGTGAAGCCACTATATGGAGGTCACCCCTCATAACTGGGACCTCCCCTTCAAGCCCCTGGCCATCCTGGCTTCAGTCGAGTAAAAATGGACCAGCGAAAGATAAGTCGATAGCGTTATAGCCGCGCCAAAGATGTAAAACTTATTTTGTTATTTTTGTAAAATTGTAATGTAATGAAAATGCCTTTTTTTTGTTAAATAAAATCTGTTAAATTTTTGTGTTCTGTTTGTTCTTCTATCCTCTAGCCATGCCATGGTCGACACACAGCTACACGCCTGTAGATGTCTTCATGCCACCGACTGAGCTACCGGAAGCTAATTGTAACCCCCTTTCTGTGATTGTGCAGAAAAGTTGGAATCGTCATTGCATTTCATCTTTTCTGGACTTTTTGCGGAAAGGAAGCGTTACAATATATATATATATATATATATATATATATATATATATAAATGCGCTCTCTTCGCATTTAAACATAGGACCAGTTTTATTCAAAACAGCACAGTTAACATGCACTACAACACCAGAATAGGTAGCCATTTTTTTGCTAAAGTTTGGGTCTTGAGGAAAACTGTGAAACTTCATGTCTTTGCAAAGAGTCCGTTTAGATTGATTGTCGAAATTGCATCCCACAACAGCACACAGCATTTTCATCAATTTATCAACCACACAGGGTATATAAGGTATGTATACCTAATACAACAAGTCATAAAACCACCACTATATAGTATTAACCTCGATACACGTGAACTGCAGTAACGTTACGACAATCCTGCCGCTGGTAACCACGCGCCGATAACTCTCCGGGTGACGTCACGAAGCTCCGCCCACATGCGCAATATCTCCAGTGTATGCGTATCGTGGGGGCAAACATATCCCAGTAGCGAAACTGGCTTGATATTGTGGTATGATATAAGAAAAGAGAAGAGTTGAGGATGAGCAAACGTCTCATCCCCTAGGTAAATATTAGAGTTGTAACATATTGCTCGAGAGACAAACTAATTCTTTGAGCGCTTCGAATACAAATGACTAATTTTCTTCAACGGAGGTGTCCGTGTCATTCCTTTTGACCAGTGTATTTGCTGCATGCGGAATGTTTTACTTTCCCTGAAGGAACAATCAACAACATTAAGTTGTGGAACTGACAACGCAGCGTTCGATGTGGCAAGACTAGAGGCGGGGTTGGTGAGGAGACAGGGGATACAGTATATGATCCGACTCATTTGGTTATCCGTAGCGATTTTTCTATGAAACAGATTCATCTATCGTATTTTAAAAATGAGCTACATCAATTTTGAGCGCCGATGTACTATCAGGTTTTGCTTCAGACCCAGGCAAAGTGCAACGGAAACTCTTGCTAAACTTCAGCAGGTCTACGTAGATGTTGTCAAGAGCCCAGGTTTTTCGCTGGTTTAAGGGAGAGACTCGAATGAAGATGAACCACGAAGTAGGAGACCTTAATCTTCAAGATCCGGTGAAAGTATCGACAGGATCTGGGATCTTGTGCATCCAGATCGTCGGTTGACAGAATGAGCGAGGAAGAGTTAAATTTGACTAGCATCACTGTTCATGAGATCAAGGTGTTGTATCACGATAATGGTCCTTCACGCACAGCAATGTTAGTAAACGCCTGACTAGATCCTCATGATTTTTCTCTCTCCCCGGAGTTGAAAGCTCACCTCAAGAGAACTCATTTTGGGACAGTCGAAAACATATATTCCAGTTTCGGGGTCCTAGCACTACTATGAGGAGTGGAAGAACCGTCTCCAGCGCTGTGTGGCTTCAGAAGAAAGTTATTTTGAGGGCAACAATATAAAATTGTAATGATATTTGGATGAAAGAATTAAAAAAAGCAGTCTCATCGCTTAATTTACAGACCTCGTATTACCATCTACTTCAATGCTTAATCATCGATAATCGACTACAGAATAAACTAAATCGTCTGTCATTCTTCCCTTCAGTCACATATTAACATCTTCCAACCTGCGATATCTAATCAAAATGCTAGGATTATTCCTGATCATAAATCGTATATGCATGCGCAGGTAGGCAGCCCTGATATAGAAACAGATATCAATTAAATTAACCAAACCCTTCAGTTGAAAGCCGCTTACAGTATCGTTTGGAGCACCCCTGTCGACTTCTTATCATGTGAAAACGTTTGTCTATAAGAAACATGAACAGTCTCTTATAATGTATACTATATGGCCGTAAATTAAACGAATTATAGAAAGAACACCCCACAGAGCTGCGTCTACCTGAATTAGGCCTTGGAATTTGTAGACCTGGATGCTGCGTTATAACAAATCGATCGAAAATTCTGTCATGGTGCTAATCGTAACACTATGTCACACAGAATGAGACTGTGACGAATTTTTAAAGCTACATTTTATTCAGTCAGTATGATAATAATAAACAGGAGTAGTTTCATATTTCACTACTTATTTGGATAGGCCCCCAAGAGAAAAATATTCAAATAACATACTATAACATTCAAATAATTGGTTGTTGAGCTATAAGTGCCAAAAGGCTCAACTTTGGCAGCCTGCTATTTATATCAAAATTTAAGATAAGGCATCACACGTCTCCCTATTTGATAAAAACAAATATTTCAGAAATGTCGCTTAGACACCGTCTTGCAATTTTTAGATGTTATATTTACGATAAAATATACCAAGCGTGTATCAATTCCATTACAATAATGTTCAGCTTGTTTTTCAAAAATACGTCGCGAAACGCATATCAGATGCTTGGACTGTCTGAAACATACGTTCAAGATGTGTGACTGCAGCTTGTTTCAACAGAGCTGTACCTTTAGAATCAATAAGCTGCGTCATGTTTCTCGTTTCTCAGGGTAGCATAATTGAGAGTTTTGTTAAACACAAGTACCTCATACATAAACGTTAACGTTAACCTCATTTGGCATTTACCTCATGACCTAAATGTCGAAAAAGATGAACGTCAGCGTTTATCTATGCGGTATGTGTGATGGCCAAATCTCTCTTATATCCAGAATTTACGTTATATTGGTGTTTACCAGTCTTGTTTTATCCACGGTCTCAAGAAGATCGCCATATACGGCACTACTTTGACACAGTACTACGAGTACTCCTTAGTAATATTATTCTCTAAGTCATCCTTTTTCACGTTGAAAAATGTTTTGTTTGATAGCAGCATTCGTTCATCTAATGCGTTGTAAGATCTAGCTAGGTTTGTCGAAACTTCCCATTTAAATACTAGTTGGTATATTGTCCAAAATCTACACACACATTAATGGACTAAGGGCCGATTTCACCAACATTATTATTATGGACCAATAGGAAAATACCTTATCGAAATGCAATTTGACGGAAGCTGTCAAAGGTGTCAGAATATCAGTGATTTCTATGAAAATGTTGAATAAAATCGTAAAAATTCGACTTTATTATAAAAAAGACCACCTTTTGATTCCAACATGATGCTTTTGTACAGAAAAAACAGAACAACTTTCATGTATTTTGTATATGTTATAGGTTTACATTTAACAATCCGTTATCCCCTCAGCGAATGGGAATGGGAGAAATAATAGGTCGATTTTCTAGCTCTTAAATTTGGCAGCAGGTTTGGTCGGTTAATTCATGGCAATCTCGAAATTTGTTAAGTTCAATATACTGTGTGTATATTATGAGATCATTATAGCTACACATACCTGTTGAATTGTGCGGATTTGCAAGAAAATGGAATATAAAATGTATTCCAACCAATTCCTCATCTCTCTTTACATCATAATAGTAATACATTTGTTATAAATTCATGGGTTAATGAATTTCTTCAAAGCAATCACAACAGTATGGTCGTCCCCATCCTAAAACACCGATATGTGTAAAACATGTTAATCCCTACATCTCCGAGGTGCATCATGCAATTACTGTAGACATAGACCTAAAATTATTAGTAATTACTGAAAAATAAGAGCAAAAAAGAATTATAAATTGTGATAAAATATTGGTGGTTAAGGTTTTTGACTGGTGACTGGTGGGGATACAATATAGTGATGGCGACGATAGAGAAAGATTTTCCCCTGCCGGCCCTTGACATCGTTTCGAAATACGAAATTCTGGAAACGCTATAAAAATAAAAATGAATACACAAAGCCTACTTGCCTATTTCAGACAAAAACAAAAACACATAACGATTGTCATCTTGACATCATTCTGCAATCGATAACATATTTTTCTTTCTACCATGAATGCGTGAAAAAAACAAAATAAGGAGAGATCTAAAATAAGGAGTTATTGAAGGCCTAAAATAGCCAGGCGCTAATAATTCCTGGCCGTATTTGAATATCTAAGCAGGCACAGTAAAACAAAAATAAGACTTGGAATTAATAAAGTTTATTTCGACAGTTGGCAGAGTTTGCTCCTCTGGGTAGTGGTGTTGAAAGAGTAATCATACGAAACTCGAGTACTCGTTACTCATAGATACCCGAAATATCGAGTACCAATCCGAGCACGAAATGATTACTTTGATTACTCTGTTTTCCGTATCCCTACCCGGTACCTGTACAATCGTTGATCGTTGGGTACCACCCACGCTGGTTAGACTGTAGCACTAACGCTCATGCACCAGGGTTGCCAGATATCCCACATTCAGATGGAAACCTGGAAACTCATTTTTTTTATTGGCGGACATAGAATTTGGTAATTGTTTTTAAATCTGATGTTTACCTATTTACACCGTGACACAAATTCGCTTTTATTGTTGTGATCTTGGGAACCTGAAAAGGAATAAGTAGTCGATTGGATCGGATCATAGTTCGGCAGTATTATGAGGCAGAAAAGCGACAACAAGGTAACACCACCGTTCAGGAAAACCACAATAATAGAAGTTATGTCAATTTGACTCGTGTTTCCATGCACTGTTTTGCCAAAAAAATTATAATTCAGTATGACGACCAATAGTATGTGTACACCAAGCTCAACGTAGAATTTTTTATACTGGTATATTATGCTTAATTGAAATGCTTCGAAAAAACATGCCATTTCGAATTTCCTTAAGCCCATATACAGATCATCTTTCTGACTAAAAGACATGTTTTTAAGTATTTCTAGTAAATACAAAATATTTTCAGTTTGTAGGCTCATATGAGTCATATGACACTCCATCCTATGATGACTCATCTCGATAAGCATACAGTTTGAAGATACAATGTTTGCATTAAACACGATAGTCTTGAATAAACTATGCTTATAACATTTTGCAAATTTTAAGGTCGTCTGTTTTCTTACAAGATTCGGTTCCCTTCAACTTGTTTAAATTCGACATTAATCACACGACGCACATTGCCAAATCATTATACTCATACTACTCATAGTAATCAAAGTAACGAATACAATAAACGATTACTTTGTAGAAGAGTAACGATTGGTAACGAGTACTCGAAAGTAATGATAACCAACACCACTACCACTGGGACGAAGTGTTGACGGATCCCACAGAATTATGTGTCACTTTTCGATATGGTTAGTTTTAAAATATCAGGTGATAATCAGCTGTTATTCAAATCAGTGTATATGTTTTGTGATTCAAATAACGTCTAATATAAACATAACCCAGAATATGTACTCAGTGAAAAAAGAAAAATATTGCAAATTTTTAGTTTTTCTGCAGGTTTTAGGTTTGCTGGTAGCTCTACGACATATATTTGGATATTTCTTAATCGCTGTGAATATAGAGTGGATGTTTGTTAAGTTCCTGAACAACGAAAAATATTCAACTTTATGGATGTATGGATATTAAAAAACCAGAATGGTTTTGTGGGAATATCAATCTAAGCTGCCATAATGGTCCTGATGAACGGCAAGTAAATGAATGAATGTTTGGAAACGAGCAATATCTATGAACTTTTTAGTAGAGCCAGTCATCGAGTAGTTGCTTAATGGTTATCTGCAACAGGTTTATAGGAAAAAACACCCACTAGATGATCTTGAATCAGTAAAATCGCATATCAATTGAAGAAAATAATATTATCATAAAAATAAAATCAACAATGGTAATTAAAACATGAATTTTATTCACAAATCAAACAGTTGCTTAAATCGTGACTGAATTATATGTTATTTCTTAATATTCAATAAGCTGATGGTGTTTCAATGACAAGATGTCATCTCATACTTTGACATTATTTTGCTTTCAACATTTCATAGCTATTGGTTGCTAAAATTTGTTGATTGGAACTTGAAGCTCATTCGCTGTATTTGACGGGCTGTTACCCTATAGGTGGATAATAACGGACTGTTGTTGGTGAAATTGGCCCTAAGGGTGGATTTCACCAAGGTTGTCAAATCAACGGTCCATTATTCTCCACCTATATTGTAACAGTCCCTCAAATACAACGAATGAGCTTCATGTTCCAATCAACAAATTTTAGCAACCAATAGCTATGAATTGTTGAAAACAAAATAATGTCAAAGTATGAGATGACAACTTGTCATTGAAACATCACCAGCTTATTGAATATTAAGAAATTACATTGAGTTCAGTCAAAACTTAAAGAAACGGTGACTTGTGTGGTTGTCAGCGGCCATTTCTTGAGGGTGCGACATGGTTGCCAGATTGTGCATTTATATCCCGTTTCACCCCCCTGATCCCACTGGAGTAAGCTCCGCCAACTATTGAAATATACTCTACTATGCTTTATAAGTCTGTTCGTGGAATTTTTTCCAAAATCGTTGCACAACACTTGATAAAATGCAAATGAAAATTTAAAATTATTTCAATGACGCCGCAACATAGCTCCTTCGGTACCTCGGTTTATACATCTTGACAGTAGGGATGTTCGATACGATCCTATATTTAGAAGTATATATCGATAATTTTAATCCAATGTCTTAGAATATCGATACTTCCTAAGACGATAAGAATCGATACATAACGATACTTTTCGTGGATCTAAACATCCCTAATCTTGACAGCTTGTCGTTCTGGTCAACTGGGCCGCAGGGTGCGGTGTTGCCTTTACTATCTTACTATTTACTTATTTTGATAAAATCTTATGACAAATAAAAGCTTCAAATAAAATATTGACGAATATGAACGGACATGCATAGAATCAAGAATATAAATTCATATTGCAAATTTCAGATTGTCTATGCATGGTCTTGAACCGGATTTTTCGGTATTTTTACCGATAACATCATTCTCCACCATTTTTCAAAATAATTCAAACATTTTTATACTTGCCGAAAAAGAGCTGAAACCAAAAATAAAGCTAAAAGTTAATTTTATGTAGTCTTCATAGTTTTATGCTCCATATCAGTCATACAGTCGGGCACGTGAGAGAGGCAGATTTGGGTTGCCTATGATTACGAACGCACATCCTCATCCCTTACCCCACTTGCCCTGACTTGATTGTTGAGCATCCAAGAGCTACAAACTGGTAGATTGCCGTCATTACCTGATCACCGGACAAGCAATAAAGAAACCGAAACCTGCCTGTTCTCAAAATAATTATTTAATTAAACATTGTAGAACTTGTAATATAGAACTATTCCCTCAAAAAACTTGTTGTGTGCGCGCCCAATACAATAACAGCCGTTTTTCATGTCTCAAAGGTCCTTGATCTACCACTGATCTTGGGACGGCATTTACCTTATACCGAATTCAACGACACTGATTGCCGATCCCGTTTGTTGCCGGTTCGGCAACACTGCAGATGTGCAGTTCACTATAATTAAAAGCAATTGATATCCCAGACGTGTTAGAATAATAGAAATAAGAAAATAAAACAATGTTTGGAGATATGTTTTCATTAATAGGTATTTTTGATTCTGACTTATAATATCTAGTTCTAGACGACGAATAGTAGGTGGATGCGGATACTTTTACAAATATCGATGTTTTAGGACCAAGAAATGCAGAATGTGCTGTTTGTTTACATTTGGTGTGGATTTCTAGATCATAAATTGGCAAAAATTGTTTTTGATGGAACAAAAGATGATGAACCAGTTGGAATACGTTTTATATCCATTTTTTGCAAAATAACAAAAATCGGATCATTTATACAGGTACGTATTTTGTACAACACCCTGTACGTGATATACAGACAAAACTGTATTGCTAGGCATGAACAGTTGTCACAAACAGTGAAAACGTCCTACCAAATATAATAGCTAGAAAATCGACCTATTATTTGCCGCATTCCCGTTGGTCCCACTTAAATAAATTACCGTCTTTTGTGAAACTGGAAATTCTATGGAAGTTATCCTAATTCTAAAGCACAAAGACATAATATTACATCTATAATGTACCCTTATTTATAAGGCAACTATTTTTTCACGACTTTATTCAACATTTCAATAGAAATCACTGATATTCAGAGACCTTTCACAGCATCTGTCAAATTGGATTTCGATAAGCTATCTTCCCATTGGTCCAAGGGACGCTCAAATATTAATGTTGGTGAAATCGGGCCTAAAGGTATCTCCTACATCGATCCATAATGCCTATAACATCCTCATATTTATTCCGGCCGCTATCTAAGCCTGGTTAGCGTATGATATGAAGGGGATGTAACAGGTCCATAATCATGTTTGTGCGATGCATTAGTAGGGGACCGAAAATCCGAAAATAAGGTAGAGTATCACGTTTGACCTCCGGATGAAAATTCTGCCAGTATGAAAAGTTCTCCCAATCTGTCGTCCCATGTTTATTTAATCCGCGGTGTTCATTGGTATTCTGTCCGCCTTAGGTGCTTTGTGATCTACTTCCGCCGATGGTTACCAGAGCTTTACTCCGAAGGTGGTATTTATTAATTTCGTGCCTGTTTGCGGTCTTCACAGTTTTTTGTAGATACACTGGCAGACGACTGTTTGCAGAATAAATAAAATGTTATGGCAATACATTGTATTATACCGAGGTTGATATAGGCTATCATCGATACCGATTGAGTTCAGTCTGTAGTTGGTGATTAGGTTGGTCTGGTACACAGTTTTTGTTACATCTGTTTTGAAGTTATGGTCAGGAACATTATCAGTTAATCGAAAATAAGCCGCCTGCCTTAAAATTAGAATGAGCTGAGGAAACAATCATTCTCATTTGAGTAAGCTTAAAAAATGCACCCAATAGGCATTCCTTACAGTGCCTTAAGATAATCAGTAACTTTATCTGTTTTTACTCCGAAGCAGCTGCGTAGGTAGAAGCCTAAATACCAGGGAACTGCAACTTCTATCAGGAGCTTAGAGAACCCTCATTTTGCACTGCCTAAGGTTAGTAGAACTGGAAAAAACCCCTCAAGCAGACTGTTAGTGTTAGGATGCCAGGGCGAAATCTGGCGGATCTGCTTTGAATCGCGTCACTACATCATGGAGCAAATCTCTGAGGAGCAAAGCTCATTATCATAGCGGTAGAGGCCAGATCGACGACTGCCCGTCGGTGCGACAGTGTCCCGAGACCGGCCGTTAGAGAAGTATCACTAATCGGTCGGACAGCATCGAGCATATACAGGGTGACTTCGAAGTTGAGTCATTTATTTTAACAGTGAGTAGATCTGATCAAAAGAAATGTTTTTTCCTTTACCATTTTTCTGGTAAAATTAAAGTAACAAAGTTATAGCCCTTTGGAAGTTTGAGTACCGCCCTGTCTCAATAATAATATTATGTGCTCGTGTTTGGTTCATCGCATCGGAAACAAAAAAGCGAAAGAATTTGGAACGATGTTTTTACAATTATTTTAGTCAGTTGTATACAGTTAGTGTCAGTCGGTAACGGGTTTGAATAGTGATGTCTGTTGCGTCGCTCAAACGAAATAAAAAATGGCACATGTTTATGCGGATCGGTTTCCCAATCGAGTGCAACCAACCCCTCGTGCCTTTGTTAATGTAGTACAACGGGCTCGTGAATCAGGTGACTTAAGACCACACAGGGGACTGCATGCCGGTGCTCCAAGACCTCACGATCAAATACAGGTCCGCACTGAAATACTTGTCGGGAGGATACTTTATAAAACAAGGTAAAAGAAATTTTTTAATTTTTTTTTATTTTTACACACATATTTTGGTTTATCTTCCTTCTACAATCATAATCTGAAAATTAATGACTCAACTTCAAAGTCACCCTGTATAATAACGTAGTCGGGGCATCAACACCCCAAGCATGTGAGCAGTACTCGGTAGGGGTGCTATGTAAAAAACGTAAAAAAATTACCAAATGTTATCTTGCAGACTAGGTAGTTTTTGGGTGTGCAAACAGTTCATTCCACGTTTGCTGACTGTGATAGCTGTGAAAGGCATCTATGGCGGAATGACATAACGCATCTACATGCATTGTTGATCGCAGAAGGTCGAGTAGTCTGTTCTGTTTATCTCTGGGGATATGTGAAAGAAAGAGAGTTAGTTGAGTAGCAAGACTGCATCTCGATGATTATACGTATTGGAAAATTATTACTGAATATGCTGCCAATGAGGTATTTCTACTAGCTGGGCCCGACGGGTTATTTATATGTTGTCCTTTCTGGAGAGAGGTTAGCTCGTGTAAAGATAACATGGCCACGCAAGACAACTGTTGAAATATACTCTAATAGGCTCTGCAAGTCTATGCGAAGCGAAATTTTTTCCAAAAACGCTGCACATCACTAAATTGACGCCTTGACGTTCGGAACGACTCCATCGGTACCCCAGTCAGCTGACCTTGTTATTCTTGTCACCTGGATTGCGGTGTTGCCAGCTTATCGGATGTTTTTGTTACCTTTGGTATTTTGTTAGAATGTTATAAAAAATAACCTTTGAAAAGAAACATAAGATTCAAGGAGTAACAATTTTTGCCAAATATCTAAAGCTGATTCTGATTGTACGCGCAAGAATAAACAAAACAAGACTGGTGGTGTTTATGTTTTATGAAAATTTGTATTTTTGATAATTGATATAAAATTTTTAATCATTTATATCTCGTGTCCGCAATTTGCTCATAAACATAAAACAGTTATTTATATGGTAGATTTCCATGTGTATAAATAGTGTGGACTATGTGGATATATACAGGGTGACTTCGAAGTTGAGTCATTTATTTTAACAGTGAGTAGATCTTTAACATTTAACATTTTTCTGGTAAAACTAAAGTAACAAAGTTATAGCCCTTTAAAGGTTTGAGTACCGCCCTGTCTCAATAATAATATTATGTGCTCGTGTTTGGCAACAACGGACATAATCCGCCTTATCGGTTCATCGCATCGGAAACAAAAAAGCGAAAGAATTTGAAACGCTTATCACGATGTTTTCACTACCATTTTATTCAGTTGTATTCACTCAATGCGTCAGTCGGTCACGCGTGAGTGAATAGTGGTGTTTGTTGCGTGGCTCAAACGAAATAAAAATGGCACATGTTTACGAAAATGCTGAACTTGTGGACATGATTCTTATTTACGGGGGGGGAGTCTTTACAAAATGCTGCCGCAGTATCACGGATTTATGCGGATCGGTTTCCCAATCGAGTGCAACCAACCCCTCGTGCCTTTGTTATTATAGTACACAGGGCTCGTGAATCAGGTGATTTAAGACCTCACAGGGGAGGACATGCCGGTGCTCCAAGACCGCACGATCAAATACAGGTCCGCACTGAAACACTTGTCGGGAAGATACTTTATAAAACAAGGTAACATTTTTTTTTAATTTTTTTTACTTTTACACACATACTTTGGTTTATCTTCCTTCTACAATCATTATCTGAAAATTAATGGCTCAACTTCAAAGTCAAAGTATATATATATATATATATATATGTATGAAGCTTTTTTATTTAAATTGTACTGAAGGTTGTTTTTTAATTTGTAAGTTATATTGGTTTTTGAATTTGAATAAACTTTGAATAAACTTTGAAAAAAAAATATAAGAAATACAATTAATTATTAATTAGGAAATTGGCAAAATTTTAGGCATTACTAAACTCTTTTAACGGTAATCTCGAGCTTTCGGCACGCTATGGAGCCATCATCGGGAGCTGTAACACAAATATGAAGCTAGCAACCAATTCGGAAAAGATTTAAATTTTTCCGACAACTTACTCGTCGCTGAGGTTGCAGCCAAATGGGGTTTCAAAGCGAAAGCGTGGATGAGAGCACTTGTTGCATATGTAAAACCAAAATTGGGTTTTTTGGCACAGACGGAAATCATAGGTGTTACCACTATATATGAATACACCCGAACAAATAAAAAATTAAGGAACATTTTCGAAATATTAAAGGTAGTAGTGCATTTTGGGGCAAGAAATGACAGAGTCCCTTTTAACCTCCTACATCTGTTTCACGTGGAGACAATGAGCGAATCGGATGAGTGGTGCGTCGACAGATGACTGTAGCGAAGGAATGTGGAAATGTAAAAATAGTGTACACGAGGGACGATCGGACAAAAACTTTTCATATTTCCTAAATTGCTGGATTAGTTCTGTTTTGGAAAAGTGTAATTAATGTGAGTGTAGAATGGCAACACGCTTGAGAAGATGGTTTGCATGAAGATATATTAGTATTTATTATTCTTGTGAGACGTTGAAAAAACTGTTTCATTAACAGGGCAAAAGCATTTTTTTTAAATTTTCTTTAGTTTTGGAGGATGTTAGATTAACTGGAATATGTAGTCGGTTCAACTTTTCGAAATTCAACAAGTAAGAATAAATGACACTAAGCTGCTTAACATCAGCCTTTTTATTCATACAGTAATCTGTCATGAATATGTTGGACATTTCTAAAAATAGACGTTTTGAGAGTAGTTGCTCCTTATCAAGAACCCTATAATACTGCCATAACTCATAGAATGATATGTGGTGTTAACATGTGATGCCAAAGCACATCTATCTGTGTGCAATCTGGCGTTACTTTTGTGTAAGGTTATCCTGCCTTTCAGTGATCTCGATGTTTGGCCTATGTAAACTAAATTGCAGCTGTTACAATTAATGCGATAGGCAGTGTTTGTTAAATCAAGCAGCTGAACCCTATCCTTCATTTTGGAAAACACACTGTTGACTGTGAGAACTGATTCACAAGCAAAACGAAAATTTAAGGAATTATACAGCATGATCAATTTTGGAGTTAATTCTTTTATGAATGGCAAGACAACATAATTAACTCTGGCGTTAGAAGCATAATCCGTAGTGTTCTCATTATCATTAGTTAAAGAATTACTTCGGATAACTATTATTGATGAATAAAGCTGGAAGCTTTCTTAAATTGGAAATATGGAAATTATTGTCAGAGATTTTTATTACCTACCTTGTTCTTCATTTGTTTCACAAAGTTTATCTTTATTTTTAAGTTCATGGTAAGACCTGAAGTTCAGGAACCTTCCAGAGGAAATTGGTTTCCTGTACCAGTCTACCAGTAGTATATTATTGTCGGAACTGATTGGTTATCATCTTCTTTTTCGATGGTGAACTGAATGTAGAGGGGTCATAGCTGTTAAAAACTTCAAAAATATCATCCACCTCTTGACAAGGAAGACAGACAATAATATCGTACACATATTTTTTTATAAAGATTATACGGCAGTACCTGAATAACAACATCAAGCAGGTCATCCATCACATATTCTGCCAAAATTTGGAGATAACACTGAGCCCACGAGTATCAATCACTTAATTACTACTTCTACTGTTGGTGGTTATATTCAATATAAAAAGCTTGTGGGTAAATGATTAACATAAATAAATTTCTTGATTCTGTTGTTTGACGTATGACAATCGGATGCTAACAAAGCGTAACAATCCCTCCGGACGCTAATGAAAATAAGCGGGAAATATACTAAGCAGTTGGAGACAGAAAGATCAAAAGGACCAACAGCAGGTGTATTTGTTCCAATATAATGCCATCTCTGAAGCAGATCATACATCGCATCATAGCCAAACACCGATAACTGAAACATCATGACGTTTAGGCAACACGTACAACTACAAAACGAGTTCACAAAAGTGTCATCGGCTAGTACTAAGTGAACATCTTGTCGAAAAACCTACATAATGTCAAAGAAACAGCATAATGTCAAAAAAAATCGATATAACGTCACTTTTCAAGATGCGTAATACCCGAGCGGAACTTCTGTACAATATAGGGTCGTACATATAGTATGCGCCAAAATACAAATTAAGCTCGTGAAAATGCATGTTATATGCCTTTGGTAATTACGCAGTTATTCAGTTAGCATACAATGTTGCAAGCATAAGATAACAACTTCTCGCTAACCAGTTGTCTACTTAGTGTCTCTATTTATCAATAGTCTATTGTAACGTCTTAGCTGGTATCAATAATACCCGGAAGTATACTAATGGTTTATTATATATCACCGATAACTGTTACAAATCCGAAACCCCGACATACTGTGTGTTAAACGTATCCCGGTGAGAGTACTCATCGTACATGCGCAATTTTCGGGGAACCAGGGGCGTACTTAATATACTACATTCATCTCCCCCGAAAATTGTTAACAGAGATCAGATGGGTAACAATAAAAAAAAGAAACAATTAATGAATGGTTAGTATTGGAGCCTATCCGGTACCTTACTGATACGTATGGGTCGTGTAAGTTCAGCCTGTTCACCAATGGAGCTAGAATCCGAGTCACTGACATCCACGCGTTCACTATCCGCGATTCCGGCATCCACAAACACATCATCAACCGGCAGAAGTATTGCTGGCGCCATCTCTATTGGAAAAAACGTTTACAGTGTGCGGTAGCTCCACGCAGGGTGGGTAGACCAACGAATAATCATCATTTAGTTCTCTGATCTGATTAGTATGCCTTTTCCAAAGGAAATTTGAATCTAGTGGTCGAACAACGTAAACGTTTTTCCCTAAAATTTTAACAACTTGTCCTTTACACCAAGTTACTTGTTTATCGCGATAATCTTTAACCAACACAATTTGGTCAATATTAAAACATACTTTCCTATTTCCTATGAAGTATTTTGCGTTTCTTCGTTGAGAACGTTGTATGTTTTGGTAAACATTTTCAAGTTCAACTTTTTCATTGTCTTGGACTGAGCTTGGTCTAAGCATGTCAAATCGAGTTCTCAACGAACGACCTAAAAATATTTTAGCAGGAGAATAACCAGTAGAACAGTGGTATTCCTATATGTCATAAGGAATTGAGCTAATAGTAAATTACAGTTCTTTTGATCACTAACCTTTTTAAAAAAATTTTTAACAGTTTTTACGCTATTCTCAGCTGCACCATTACAATGAGGTTCATAAGGCGGAATAGTTATTAGTTTAATACCATTAACATTTGCAAATTGTTTAAATTCTTCTGACACTAACTGGGGACCATTATCACTTGCAATAGTCTTAGGCAATCCAAATCTAGAAAAAAGTTCTCGCAGCTTTGTAATAGTCATGTTAGTGGTAACGGATGCCATCGGAAATACTTCAAGCCATTTGGAAAAGGCATCAACGACAATCAAAAAGAAATTGTTTTTCTTCGGTTCAAAAAAATCTATATGTATCCGCGACCAAATGCCCTCGGGTATTTGCCAACATTGTAACGGTGCCTTGGCCGGCGATGATTGCAAGCGTTGACATATGTTGCACTGCTTACTAACACTTTCAATATCATCATTCAAGGACGGCCACCAAAAGTAAGATCTCGCAAGATACTTCATTTTAACAATTCCCAAATGGGTAGCATGCAACTCCTTCAATATCACCTCTCGTAACTGAAATGGTATGATAACTCGATGTCCCCAAAGCAGGACATCGTCTTCAACATTGATTTCATTTTTCCTACTGAAATAAGGTTTCAATTCATTACTTTTATGACTTGCAGGCCACCCCTTTTTAACAAAATTGAGTACCTCAGAAAGTACTGAATCTGAGGATGTAAGTTCTCTGACCTTGTTAACATCGACTGGTATACTAGAATCGGAATTAGTGAGATAATTTAAATGAATGGGGAAGTCGATCAGTTGCACAGACAGCTACATTTTGAATGGATGACACATGCTTGATATCAAAATTGAAGCCACTCAGAAAATGTGCATATCTCTGCAGTCTATTTGCTGCCATCACTGGAACACCCGTTTTAGGTCCAAAAATTGACATGAGTGCCTTATTATCTGAGACCAAGGTAAATTTTTTACCCCACAAATATTGGTAAGATCGTTTAATACTCCAAACAATCGCGGTAGCTTCTTTATCCAAAATAGAGTATGCCAATTCGTTTTTCGAGAGAGTTCTTGACACATAACAAATTGGCTTTTCGACATCATGTTGAAAAACATGAGATAAAATTGCTCCTACTCCATAGTCCGAGCTATCAATAGTCAAAGTAACTGGTAGGTCAGGATTATAATGCACCAACACATCGTCAGAACATAATGCACGTTTAATATACTCAAATGAATCCTGACATGTTTTATCCCATGACCAACTTACATCTTTTTTCAAAAGATTATATAAAGGGTAAAGTATATCTGGGAGATTTCTGATGAAACGATTATAATAAGTGATACTGCCTAAAAAAGACTTAAGTTGAATGACATTTTCTGGTGGAGAAATGTCGCGTATTGCCTTAACTCTTTCTAAACTTTTATGTAGGCCTGTCTCGTCTATAACAAACCCTAAATATGAAATGGAATCAGCCAAAAACACACACTTTTCTTTTCTAACAGTGAGACCACATTCGGAAAGACAAAGTAAAACCCTTTTCAAATTTCTAATATGATCTTCTTTATCGATACCTGTAACTAAAATATCATCAAGAAAAACACATACACGGGGCATTTTATTGAACAGCTGCTCCATAATTCTTTGAAATTGTGATGGAGCGCAGTTTATTCCAAACGGCAATCTATTGAATTCGAATAAACCTTTGTGAGTCGAAATAGTCGTACATTTTTTTGAAGAGTCCTCGAGCTCTATTTGATTGTAAGCCGATGAGAGATCAATTTTGGAAAATTGCTTTCCATTTTTCAGTTTTGTGAATAAGTCGTCAATTCTAGGCAAGGGAAATTTGTCCACTAGAATAGCTGAATTAATAGTTACCTTATAATCACAACAAATTCTTATTCCTCCATCTTCCTTCAAAATTGGTACTATTGGGGTACCCCATTCTGAAAACTCCACTGGAGATATTATACCATTGGAGACTAATTTATCTAATTCCTCCTCCACTTTACCTTTAATTGCAAATGGTAACGGTCTAGGTTTATGGAAAATGGGATTTGCATCAAGTTTAATATTTATGGAGATCTTACACTTGTTGAACCTTCCCAAATTGGTTGCAAAAACGCCAGGAAACTCATTACATGGAGCATCAACAGCATCGTTGTTCAAATAATGAATTTCTCTAAATCCCATATTATAATTCCTAATAAAATCTCGACCTAGGAGCAATGGATTGTTACCATCAACAACAAAAAAGCGTAGGATGCTATCTTTGAAATTAAACTTAACATTTAAGTTGATTGTGCCATGTGGGATGATCTTATTGCCAGAAAAATTAATCAAGGAAACATTTGTTCTTTTCATGACGTGAGCACCAAAATATGTTTTGTAAACATGAAGTGGCAAAACACTAATAGCTGATCCACTGTCAAGTTCAAATTTCAACATGACATTCTCAACTAAAATATCGATATATAGTGGCACATCATTGTTGCTTCCTAAGCTAGAAATACTTAGAACTGGGGATGAAAAAACGTCTGTATAATCCTCAGCAATATCATTATTAGGAAAAACATAATTAACGTGCTTAGGTGAGGATTGTTTTTTCTTTTTACACACCACACTGAGATGACCCCTACCGTGACAAGAGTTACAAATATATTCCTTATAGGGGCATGTTGTGGTTCCTCCCGCAGCGGAAACAGCCCGGAGAGCGACCAGACGATGTGAACGGCTGTAGCTGCGGCAGCGCCATGTTTGAGCTGTTGCCCCCACTCCTGCGCGTGCCTCCTTGGCTCCGCTGCGCTGCAGGTACTGCTGTCCCTCTATGATACCGTTGAGGATCTTGATGTTGATCGGGAGTGGCACCAACATTTGAATTATTTTGTGTAATTCGAAAAACATCGGATTCTAAGACCTCGCTTTTAACTTCACCAACTGGGTCTCTTATTACTAGCGTTGCTTCGATAATTTTGGCCTTTTCAACAGCGTTATTTAAGGTGGTGTTCTCGTTTAGGCTGAATAATTCAGTTCTCAGCTTCCCAGGATTGAACTGCGTAACAAAAATGTCCGTTAGATTGGACTCAAGCTGCTGACCAAAATTGCAATAGCGAGCTAAACCTTTAAGTCGTACACTCCATTCTAGTGCCGTCTCATTTCCTGATTTGGATGCACTATAAAACTTCTGCCTTTCGACCCATACAACAGCAGTTTTACCATGGTAGTTAGACAATAACTGAACTATGTCTTCGTATGGGGTTTCTTCCGGCTTTTGCGGCATACATAAATTTTCTAATAAAATATACGCCTCCTCAGACAAACTATACAGCAAATGAGCTCTCTTGTCAGGGGCAATTTGGTCGGCCTACTGAGGGAGCTATTCGGAAGCTTGTGACTAAATTTCGAACCCAGTTTACATTATTGGACATTAAACCACCAACACGCAGACGTAGAGTGAGGACTGAAGAAAATATTGCGGCTGTATCCGCCAGTGTTAGTGATGACCGTGAAATGTCGATTCGCCGCCGTTCGCAGCAATTGGGCCTCTGTTACTCCACTACGTGGAAAATTTTGCGACAGGATTTGGGCGTAAAAACAAGATTCAGCTGGTGCAAGAATTGACGCCACACGACCTCCCACAACGTTTCCAATTTGGTGAATGGGTGCTGGCAAAGTTGGAGGAAGATCCACATTTTTATCGAAAAATTGTGTTCAGCGACGAAGTTCATTTCTGGTTGACCAGCATTGCAACAGCTACCAATGCATCCCGAACAAATCACTGTTTGGTGTGGATTATGGGCCGGTGGCATCATCGGGCCGTACTTCTTCAAAGACGACAATGGCCGGAACGTAACTGTGAATGGCGAGCGCTACCGTGCGATGATAACAAACTTTTTTTGCCCAAAATGGAACAGCTGGACTTGGCTGACATGTGGTTTCAACATAATGGTGCCACATGCCACACCGCACACGAAACGATGGCCCTATTGAGAGGCGAGTTCGGTGAACAGTTTATCTCACGTTTGGGGCCCGTCAATTGGCCGCCCAGATCGTGTGATTTAACGCCGTTGGACTATTTCTTGTGGGGTCATTTTAAGGCTAATGTCTACAGGGATAAACCAGCAACGATTGACGCACGGTAAGCCAATATTGAAGCATTTGTTCGTGAGATACCGGCCGATATGTTGGAGAGAGGGTGCCAAAATTGGACCTTGCGTATATTTGCTTCTACTAAATGTACCCTTTTTGAAATATCAGCATTTCAATATTCTATTACAGACTGGAATGGTTGGCTCTGGAACAGTTGGTTAACAGGGGAACATGTTGTGGACAAGAAATGAACGTACGAGTAGTGATGAAAATTTGATAGCACTTGAAGCGTAGTATTGAACTATGTATTGTGCATTGGAGTCGGTCATTTGACTGCGTAGTAGGATATTGAAACGCGAGTATCTCAAATAGGGCTATTTAATAAAAAAAAAGTTATTAAAGTCAACACTCATTATTATGCAGGTTGAATAATAGAGGAAAACAATTTTGAAAATTAATCTTCACCATTGACTTACTAAGGCGTGTTTGGCTCAATATGGCCCAGTATGGATCACCCTATTGAAGGTTTTTCCATAATACCACTTTTTTTAACTGTACTTGCCAGATAAGATGGTGGAAGTCGTCGCACCCAATCAAAAAATTTATAAAAGCCGCCACAAGCACATTTATCCCATGTTTGGCGTCTTTTATTGGATAAGCTTAACCGGTATCCGTATCAGCCTAATCATCAGCACTTAGCTTTGAGCAACTACCAGCTTCAGGAGTGAATTCCGTCTTAATGTGAACATTAAGAAAAGCGATATGCTGCAAAGAAGTTACAAGTGCAGTCATTATTAACGACATACAGTATCAATTTTTTATCTGATGAACCAGTATTGAGTAAGCCTTCATTCAGATTGAAAGCGATGGGCTACAGATATGTTCAAAGATAGATTATCTCGATGAGAATTACATTAAATGCAGTTACAGTTTTGTTGATTAATGCGATGATAGTAAAATAAGTAACACGTGAAGCGTGGTCATCCCGTAGATGCAAATGTCATTATCTATGGTCTCCGTCATCCAATTTCTTCCAAATTGAAGGTTATGTACCACTTATCACTTGAAGGAGATGTATCGATGATCACAACATAAAATGCACTAATATTCCTATTGAATTTGTCATTCTAAAGCGAAATTTTTCCACTTTAGCTTCATTTGCCCAACTCATCTTGCATGTCTATCAGCGTAATCATCAACACTCTATTTCGACCAGCTACTAATAATTGTAGGCATTGAGTCTGTTTTAGTTACGTGAATACGAAAGATGTGTAGTTGCTAATGTAGTGCCGGTACTCATTTTTATTACATATCAGATGAAATTAAACATGAAATTCGGTTACCGATGTTTTTGGTGGTGACTGTCTACATCATGACCAGCATTATCGGCATCTCTGTCAAAATAACCAGCGCTTTTTTACACCGAAGCAGGCGCTCAGGCAGAATCCTAAATGCCAGGGCACCGCGGACCCTACGAGGAGCTTAAAGAAGCATGTATTTATTTCAGAAAAAGTTATGAGAATTTGGATTCATAGCGTAACTAACCGGGGCAATTCTAGTTGTATCCTGGGTAGGCACGAACTGGCCTATTTTAAATAATACATTATTTTATTTTCGGATTCTATCCGAGATTCTAAATACATTCCATGTATACAATCCTAGAGCCAGCTGTAACCGTTTACGAGATATCTCAAATTTTGCGAAATTTTTGCCTTTCCCGTGTGATCTTTAAGGGTTTTATCATAGTAGGCGACCTGGTTTAATGGTTCTTATTCCAGGTTTTAGCAACAGGCAGCGTGGTGGCGTAGTGGTAGAAGCTATGTGTCTGCCAACCATTCGCCGGAAGCTGCGCTGATCCGAATCCCGTCCCAAGAGAACTTTTCTCTTGGCTGTGGACGTGGTGGTTGCCCGTAGGTGGTAGACAATTCTGACTGCCGAACGTAGAGTTACCACCCTGCGTTGTGGCTCAGGTATAAAACACAAATAGTACAAGGTGGATCAGAAAAGATGATGAAAACTTTAGGCGTCAAATATGTGAAAATATGCTTTTTACTACCTTAACGCACTGCTTTCACCGAAAGTTAGTATCAGTCGACCATGGGTAAATCGGGAGAACTAGTAAGGATACGCCACGTCATGGCCAATTGAGATTGGCTGATCGAAAAACCAGTATGGACGAAGAAGGAAGCCAATATTACCAAATTGACCTTCAATTTGATGCTGAGTTCTTTTCTTTTCTCATCTCTCCCATTTTTGAAATTCAGCAAATTTGCATATCGAATTTACAGAATATATAAGAAAAAGAGGATGCGAAGTTAATTTCTAGATTTAAATACATCTCAGGTAAGTGCATTTGAGTAAATAAACCAATGGAATTATCATCAATACAGATTATTAGCGCAAAAATCTTTACTATGCACATGTGCACTACCGTTCCCTTCCAGCTACAGTATACAACTTACAGCTAAGACCTTCAATAATGCCATATCTGAACCAGATGACACATCACATCAGAACCAAACATCGATAGCTGAAGCGTCATGACGTTAAGGCAACAGCTACAAAACGAGTTCACAACAAGTGTACAACAGCTAGTGCTAAGGTGACATCTTGTTGAAAAACCTATGTTTTATGTCAGAAAAACCTACAGAATGTCATAAAAAATGACAAAATGTCACGTTACTCGTGCCGGAGTATCCCCCCAGCAGTTGCACTACAAACCCAAATTTTCGTAGTAGTCCTCTTTGGATATACGAGTACGATCCCTGCGGTTCTACGTGGGTTTCCTTGTAAGCGTAATCATCAGTACACGTGAAGCGTCACCGCATAGCTGCGAACATCGTCATTATTAATGAACAGAGTGCATATCTGATTTTAGTTAGATGAACACCATTGGAAAAGCTTTCGATCAAGTTGAATTCGATAGGCGACAGATAATCTCAAAGATAAATCATGCTGTTGCTAATCACATGCGAAGCAGTTATTGACATTTTTGTTGACGACTATCATCATGTGAGACGGGTCATCACATAGCAAATGGATATCTTCAGAATACCATTACATGAATGTCTTCAGTTTCTAGCTAATCAATCAAGTTACTCATCATTTAAATAACAAGTAAAAGAACATACCGCTAGTAATCACTTATACGCTAGACACATGCTCCAATACCTAAGATTCTATCTTTAATGATAATTGTAAAACTAACTTGTGAACATATCTTCATTGTTGGATCAGTGACTATAGGAACAAATCTGAGCGAAGTTTTTTTGAGCAGACTGAGGTATGCAAAAAATGTTGATGTAGTAGGCAAATGAAGATATTATACAGCATGTCTAGAATACAAAGTGATTTAAGAATTTGTGGATGTACCTCTAGAGCAGAAAAGTAATACAAATTGTTCGTGGAAAACCCTATCCGAGAAGCAAGATGTGTCTAAGTCACCCATAAAGAAAGACATGAATTAATTTACGAATAAGATTGGGATAATGTAACAATAGTCTTAGTATCATAAATACTACATACCTAAACGTTAATGTTTACCTTACTTGACATCTATCACACATACAAGTCTATACAAGGTGGAGGCTAACGTTTAGGTATTCAGTACTTGTGATTGACAGAACCCTGTGTTACCTTTTATGACGTTCTTCACAATTTTAAGACACCAAAATTGCTAAGTGCAACATTCTTTCAAAGTAGATTCAACTGAATTCTTTATAGAAAAAGTAAAAATATATAAATCAAATTATTCGTAAACGATGCGATCTGGAATAAAAACTTATCAAGAGTGAAAAGCTGCTGGCATACTAAAACATGATAGACATATTCTTTTACAACTAATAAAATTGATGGCAAACGTGGACCCGGTAAGGGGTGCCGTGGTTGGGAGAAATCAGGATGAACTGAGCTAAGGTTAAAAAGTTTGATAGGATCAGCCTAGCCCTAGACTACAGTCGCATACAAAATTCAACACCAACCTCAATTGATCAGAGAGACGTGTTAAATATTTATTCTACAATACGAAAGAAGTTGCGAGGGACATGTTGCTCTCCTGTGTGTACGATTTTTTAATTTTTCCAAAGGGTATTTCAGGACCAGTTTTTATTAGAAAAGTTCATATTTCATAAGAGCGTATCTTCTGTTCTATAAATATTGTGGAGGTGGTACTTTACTAGACAGAAGCTGGCATCACTGTGCGCCATGGGAAACCCGGACTCGTTGGAAGAGCTGACTCAATCTACTTGACAGTCTGCCTTCAGGCAATTCCCACGATTTCTGTGAATTTGCAAGAAAAATGAGTATACCTACATTTCACCAACACCGAACGTTTTCTTTAAAACATATTATGTAAGATACAGCTTCAAGCCTCCCTTGTTCTGAAATAATACTTCGTTGAGTACTAGCACTATACAGGGTGACTTCGAAGTTGAGTCATTTATTTTAACAGTGAGTAGATCTGATCGAAAGAAATGTTTTTTCCTTTAACATTTTTCTGGTAAAATTAAAGTAACAAAGCTATAGCCCTTTAGAAGTTTGAGTACCGCCCTGTCTCAATAATAATATTATGTGCTCGTGTTTGGCAACAACGGATATAATATGAATCGGTTCATCGCATCGGAAACAAAAAAGCGAAAGAATTTGAAACGCTTATCACGATGTTTTTAGTTGTATTCAGTCGGTAACGCGTGAGTTAATAGTGGTATTTGTTGCGTGGCTCAAACGAAAATGGCACATGTTTACGAAAATGCTGAACTTGTGGACATGATTCTTATTTACGGGGGGGGGGAGTCTTTACAAAATCGGTTTCCCAATCGAGTGCAACCAACCCCTCGTGCCTTTGTTAATGTAGTACAAAGGGCTCGTGAATCAGGTGACTTAAGACCTCACAGGGGAGGGCATGCCGGTGCTTCAAGACCGCACGATCAAATACAGGTCCTCCCTGAAATACTTGTCGGGAGGATACTTTATAAAACAAGGTAAAACTTTTTTTAATTTTTTTTTTATTTTTACACACATATTTTGGTTTATCTTCCTTCCACAATCACTATCTGAAAATTAATGACTCAACTTCAAAGTCATACTATACTTTGCCGTCGTGAAATACCTATGTTTGACCCGCGCGACACATGCTTCTTTGGTCGATTGTAAAACAATCGTTTTTTACTTCCTATGCTTCTTGCGACGAAGTCTAATCCTAAATAACTTCGAAAATGGGAAACTGTGTTTTTTGGATGTTATATGATACGAAAAACCATGTCGCTCACTTCTGTGGGTCTGTTTCTCCCCCAGCCTGTCAGTCTGTCGGTTTATGGACATATCAGTCCATATGTCCGGTAACCCTTGATACCGCTAAAAGTGTAGGTCAGCTTCGGATGGAGTTTTAAAACATGGTTGCGATTAAGCCAAGGACAGAAGAGCCTTGTAATTTTTGAAAATCGATCGACTAGTGGTGTAGCTACAGGCAAAAAATGAAAAAACAAAAATCGCTCAAGCCTCATTTTTTGACGTTTCAGATCATTTTCAGAAAAATATTCTTTTTGATTGAGAAACGGGGCCAATCATGAACAGCTGTTCCTTGCTTCTTGGCTGCTCAGCAGCATGGTCTAGGCTTGGTCTCTTGTCTCTAGGACTACGAGCGAAAGCAATTGCAACTCTCTTCTACCCCGGAGGTAGCGTCTATTAAAATGAGATAGCGCAAAGCGCCATCCCGTTGCGATGCTTCTGTTCGTTGTCCTAGAGACGAGAGATTAAGCCTAGACCATGCTGATGAGTAGACAGGAAGCTGTCCATGATTGGCTGTCTGTTGGTCGCACCTACTAACGCATCGTGCTTAGCTTTTTCGATGGCAAGTGGTCCACATCTGCTATACATCCAGAATCGTCAGCCATCTTGCGGATACAGAGTGGTTGGGGTAATAAACGTGAACTGTTCCAACAAATAGCAGCTATGTTGTCTCGAGTGGCCGATTCTGCTCTGTCTTATTCCTATTAGACATATGAGAATGATAGAAAAGTGTCTTCAATACACGTTTCTCTGGGCTGGCGAGGTGGCAAGGTTATTCATAGACCAGATGATCTTTTTTTTTTTTTGTTCTGTTATTGGCACTGGTCGATGACTAACTAGCCAGATCCTTATGTATAATGCTATGCTTTAATAGGTAATAGAACATCCATTACTTAATATTACTATTGTATATTATTTCTATTATACTTACATAGAGTATGCAAACACATTTCTCTTTTTTTTTTTGTTTTTTTTTTATTTTTTTTTTAACCAATACTTTTTACTTATTTTTTCTTTTTCTCTATTTTGTTTATAAGATTGTTTTCTTTTTTTTTTTATTGATCTGCTTTTTTTGTTTTGTTTTTTTTTTTCAATATTTCCTTCTTTTTTTCATTTTTTCAAACAAACTTACTGTAATTTACATTTTATAATGTTAGGCCTACTTTCCGACAATGCTTGTATAAAAGTTCGTAAACTTGCTGGTTCTCAGAACTGAGAATTGATTCTAAATTTAGAGGCAAAGGAAGGTGATTCGCTAAAATTTTATACAATCCAGAATTTTCGTTGTTAGAACTTGTACATTCTAATATTAAGTGTTGCAAGGTTCCTATATTTCCACAACTGCAAAGTGGATCATCTGCGTATCCAATTCTTGATTTATGATGGGGCGTTAGGACATGACCACTTCTTATTCTGCTCACGGTTCTAATGTAAGGACGATTGGTAATTCCTTGAAACCAAGGTCTGCTTCGAAGAGTCTCTTGTATACGTTTCAGGTAACTTCCTGTTGGACTGATTTTGTAATGGTTATTCCATTTATTCTTTAGTCGTTGTCTGATCAGAAAATGAGCGTCAGTAAAAGGAATCTCCATGCCCGGAACGTAATCGCCTCTAGTTGTAGCTCTTTTTGCAAAATTATCTACCATCACGTTTTCTTTTATACCTGAGTGGCCTTTGATCCAGACTATGTTTATAGTTTTGTCGATTTTATTCAGCTCCTGAATGCGCTTGATGATGTTCACAATTAGATGATTAAGATCTGCAGTGGGATGACAATTCTCCAATTTTGTTACAGCACTTCTACAGTCGCTAAAAATAACAAAATTCGTATTTCCATGGAATTGGAAACAGTATTCAATAGCTTGGTTGATCGCAACCAGTTCTGCTGTGTATACCGAACATTCAGGTGGCAACTTGGATTCTTGGTGATACGAATTGTTGCTGTGATAAAATGAACATCCCGCTAAATTGTCTTTCTTCGAACCATCCGTGAAGATATATTTCCATCCACTCCATCGTGTTCGAATATCATGCCGGAATTTGTAAGGTGTTGATAAATCTAGTTCGGAATATTTCGTAAAGATAACTTCGGGTGGAGAGTTATATGCCGAATATTCAGGTATGAAACATGGGTTGATTTGATTAGAGTGTAACTTCTTGACGGTAGGAAGAAGCCACTCATAACTCTCTATGATCAGAGGAAGCCTTTTGTGTTGCCAGTATTTCGCTGTTAATCCATGAATAAACAATTGGTGGATCTCGTTAATGAATTCCCTGCTGACCAGTTTAACCAGGGCTTTATCGCTCAACATTTGTCGTCTCAATTGAAGAGGAGGTTCGATACATTCAACCTCCATGACATTGATGGGAGTGCAATTCAAATATCCGATGCATAGCCTATGGCACTTATTTTTGATCTGGTCTATTTTTTGAAGATGAATTCTAGATGCATTTCCATAAAGTATTGATCCGTAGTCCAAGATTGATCGAACTAAGGTCCTGTAAAAGGTTAAGCACACTGCTGGATCTGCTCCCCATTTCCGATGTGAAAAGGACTTCAGAATGTTAAAAGCATTCTGACTTCTCTTTAAAATGTATGTAATATGTTCTTTCCAGTTAAGTTTATCATCTAGGATAACTCCTAAATATTTGACAGAAGTTTTATAAGATATATTATGCCCAGCCAGAGTGATGATATTTGAAGGACAAAGGCGAGATCTGGTAAACGTACATACACAAGATTTTGAGTAGGCAATGGAAGATCCATTATTCTCAAACCATTCGTGTGCAATGGAAGTCGCTGTTTCTAGAAGTTCCATAGATTGAGATACATTTTTGTTCTGGATACTAATGGCATAGTCATCTGCAAACTGATATATTTTAGCATCTCTTGAATTAGAAGCTCTTTCAAAGTCATAGGAATATATTACATACAAGATGGGACTCAATATACTCCCTTGTGCTAGTCCTTTAGATGTTGATCGTGGTCCAATAGTCTGCTCAGAGGCTCTGATGAAAATGTTTCTATTGCTATACAGTAATAACAAATGGTTGGCAAGTTCTTTTGGAAGACCAATATTTATAATTTTACTGTATAGTATATTCAAGTCTACATTATCATAAGCTCCCATAACGTCTAAAAATATTACAGAAGTATGCGTGTTATTCGAAAATCCAATTTGGATCTCAGTTGTTAACTTTATCAGTAAGTCTTGAGTAGATCGTCCTTTTCGAAATCCATATTGCGAGCTTGGGAGCAATTGGTTTTTCTCCAAGTAGAATTCCAACCTGTTCTTGATGAGTCTTTCGTAAGTTTTCAAAACGCATGAAGCTAGTGCAATGGGACTATATGAATCTTGATGATGTTCTGGTTTTCCAGGTTTCAGAATTGGAATAATTATATAATCGTACCATTCTTTCGGTATTTCAGCATTCCCACAATATATTTGATTGAAAATTTCCAATAACGATTATTTCGTTGTTGTAGGTAGTTGGTATAACATCGAATAATGAATTTGGTCCTTTCCCGGAGATGTATTGTTGTTCTGTTTGAAGACTGAAGACTCTGTAATTCTATCATGGTAAAAGGTTGCATCAGTTCATGGTTAGTCCACGTTGAGATTCTTCTTTGGATGTTGTTACCTAGATAATTTGGGGCCAACTTACAATGAAATTCCTGTACCCACTCTGCTGAAGCTTCTATAACATGATAATTACTCTGTCGCCTATTTTTATACAAGTTAACTTGCTTCCAAATTTGTTTAAGTGGGGTGTTACTATTTAAAGATGAACAATATTGACGCCAACTTTCTCTTTTTAACCTTTTTGAATATTTGTTTGGCCTTCGCGTCAAGTTTTTTAAAATTAAGTAAGTTTTCGAGGTTTGGGTTTGTCTGATATAGTCTAAAACTATCCTTACGTTTTTCTACTGCTATATTACATTCTTTGGTCCACCATGGTTTTCCGTTGACATTATTTTTGTTTTCATATTTCGAAATAGAAGCTTCAGCTGAATGGTTGACATTTTTGATGAAAGTGCTATAATCTATAACAGGTTCTACATAAGCTCTATTCATACTCTCGAAACAGAACTGATTCCAGCAAGCTTTGTTTATGTTCGATTTTCTATTTGATGCAAATGACAATTTTTCTGGTGTAAAATTACAATTGATAAGTATAGGCAAATGATCTGAACCACATGGGTCTGGCAAGGTTCGCCATTCTAGCTGATGATGAATTTGAGGTGAACATAATGTAAGATCTATTGCTGATTTTGATTGATATTTTACATAAGTTGGATCTCCATTGTTAATAAAACTGAGATTACTGTCATCTAGAGCTTCAATCAGGATTTTCCCAAATACGTCATCCTGAGCACAACCCCATGAAGTGTAATGTGCATTAAAATCACCTCCTGTAATACATGGACTGTGTAAGGAACTAAAAAATTGTATCCATTCCTGTTTAGTGATTTTGGTTTGTGGTTTAATATATACTGATACGAATGTAATATCTGAGATTCCTTGAAATTTTACTGTAGAACATACTTTCATTATTTTATTACAAGCAACTAATGATATTTGAGAATATTTTAAACTATTTCTCATGAGTATAGCCAGTCCTCCTTTGCCATCTGGCCGGTCTTGACGGATAACGTTATAACCTTTAAATTTTACATATGTATTCATTTTAAACCAGGTTTCAGACAAAAGTGCGATGTCCACATTTTGTTCTTCTAAAAGGTGTTCCAAATTACCTTTATTTGCTATAGCCGATCTACAATTCCATTTACATATCCTCAAAAAATTCATTGTGGTTTCTAAATGCATTGTACGTATATAGATTCTATTTTATGTTTTTCATAACGTACGAACACCTTGGTAAAAGTGTAAAATGATTAAAAATATACTGTAATTTTCTTAATTCTTAAACTTATTTGTCTATATTTAATCTTTCTCTTATGAGATTAGTTATAGTTGATTTATTCAAGCTGTTGATGTTTGTTTCTCTAAAATTTGTAAGAACAAATATAACCAATTCTGAAACATGTTGGATGAACGTCTCATCTCTCGTATTAAATTCATGTACACAGTAACTGGGGTTATTAGTGATACCCCCGGGTTCCTGTGGAGTGTTTACTTGACTCACAATTTGTCTCCTACCTTCTTCTGTCAAATCTGGCGAGGAAGGCGAGTTCCGTTTCATAGGTTTAGACAACCTTTGTGTAAAGTGCGAATTCGCATTTGGAATATTTATTGATGTTTGAGTGTTTGATGATTGAGATGGAAGATTAGAACTATTGATTTCTTGAGGCGTAATGGGATTATTTTTTGTAACTGAAGCATATGTGGTTTTTGGCACCGCATTGTTTGAGTCTCTAAAAGAAGAATTAGTCATTGCCATATGCTTTTTAATTGCCTTTTGCCTCTCAAATTCATTACATTTTGAGGTTTCAAATGAGTAGTGACTGCCATCGCAAATTAAACATTTTTGTTCCAAAGAGTCGTTGTGACATGAGCTAGTAACATGCTCTTCGTGACATTTTGCACACCTAGGCTTGCTTCTACATTGCTTACCCAAATGACCATAACGCATACAGTTATGACACAGAATTACGTTCTGTATATAATGATTTACATCAAAAAGAACGTGATTTATAGCAACACGCTTAGGCAATTCTTGCGCTTGAAAAGTAACTACAACCTTATTTATAGGTAGATATTTAATGTCACCATTTTGATCTGATTTCCGGTGCATGCGTTTATCCGAATCCACCGAGAAAATACAGTGAGAATCGAAAGGTTTGATCCTCTCCAACAAGTAGTCGTCTGATAAGTCTTTGTCCACCGAAATAACACCCTGTCTATATAAAATGAATTTGGGTATGTAAACGTCTAAATTGATAGTTTTGAATAAAATCGTTTTATTTAACAGGACATTTGCTGCTGATGGATTTTTGAACACAATCCTTACCCTATTGCGTCCAATCGATTCAATTCTTTTAATCATACTGTCAACTTCAGGAATATTTTTGAGAATAGCTTCACCAACCTTAACTGGATTTAATTTACCTGAGAAATTTGGTTCATTGTTTTCGATATAAACATGATAGGGGCCCTTATCAGTTTGCTTTTATATTAAAAGCGGTCTATCTGCTTTTTTGGGAGATAATGTTGGAAGTTCTACCTGCATTACTCCTGATTGTAGATCATAGTCAATTGTATTACCATTACCGACCTGGGAATTATCTTCAATAGTTGCATCCATTGAATCCTTCGATTCCTTCCTTTTCTTTCCAGGGGGCAAGCCCCCTTGGGAGACACTCATATATGTTGCGGGGCTCCTGCTCAGACTTGATATACCTAAAACTACTTACAGAACAGCTAAGTTTCGGCACTAATTAAATATTCAATCTCGGAATCGACCAAAAATGGACCAGATGATCGGCACGGGTATAACGTATCTTGAAAAGTGACACTATGCCGATTTTTTTTGACATTATGCTGTTTTTTTACATTTTGTAGGTTATTCTACAAGATGTTAACTTAGTTCTTAGTTGTACGTGTTACCTAAACGTCATGGGGCTTGTTATCAATCTTTGGCTCTGATGTGATGTAAACTCTGCTTCCGAGATGGCATTACTGGAGGTCTAAGCTGTAAGTTGTATGTGTTGATGATAATTACATTGGGCTCTTGTCTCAAATACACTTAATTGAGATTCAAATCTAGAAATTAGTTGTGCATAAACTTTTTCTTATCCATTCTGGAAATTACATATACAAATTTGCTGAATTCCAAAAATGAGAGAGATAAGAAATAATTATAATCACTGTATACTGTCGAATTACATGCTAACAGTAATTACACACAACGCGGGCGCGGTGATGATTTCTCGTAATTCTCCTCAGTTTTTCGTAATTTATACAGACCCGGATCACTCAGCCTCACAAAACTATGCAACCAATAATGCGTAGTTTAGGTGAGTGATTCCTCCATAGATAGACGTTCACAACGATCCTAGTGAGCAAACGTGGAATGACTGTTTGCGTCCTAAAAACTACCTAGTCTGCAAGTTGACATCTTATAGGTTTTTTTGACGTTTTGTAGGTTTTTTACTTGACACCCGTGCCGGAGTATCGCTACAGCAGGGGAAAAACTATTATATAGCGTCGTTGTCAAACGGGTTAACACTGTGGACTAATTGCATTTTTTTCATTGGACTGTGAATAATACTTGTCGAACTATACGATTCTAAAATAGACTGTACTAACAAGTTGATTGTGATTAATGACACATTCTGAAGCTTTCGTGGTGAGTAATTAATTACTGGATTATAATTGATAACCTTGTCTTTAATTATGCTGATGCTGATAGGCATCGAGCGGTGAACGTTTGTTAAATTTGGATGTATCCTAGGCTTATGTTTACTTTTACATTGTTTCCAGTAGATGTACCAGCTAGTTGTTGAAAGGTTGAAACATAATTAATTTCCATTAACTGGCGTCTAGATTCTAGAGTTTCACAAGGATCTAGATCTTTCATATTATCTATAACAATATACCTTCACATGCTGATTTCTAGAGAGTTAAAATATAGTTTGTTTATAAGTAGGCAGTTTGTATTAGCATGCCTCAAATGGATGTTAGGTCTACTTATCCAAGAAAGACATTAAACCAAAACAATAACTTGTGCGTGTTTAGTGTGTGGCCAACTTGGTGATATATTTCAAGAAACGGGGAGCATAACTATTTTTGGACAGAATTGTTCGAGCCCATATATCGAACCAATCCCAAACTTGGAACGACACGGCGGTGCATGCAGCCTTTCCGCATCTGTAATATGCTAGGCAATTTGGTGTCCGATTACGTCAAGTATGCGTGAATATGTTTGGATTTAGTTTCTTTGTTCGATAAATGGATTTTATCTATAAAGAACTTAGACGTCTTGTTAATCCTATTTTTGGGAAATTGTTTTACATTCCCGGTCACCTAGGTACAATGGAGTAGTAGTTCTGACAACTGCATGTGGAGAGGACGGCCAAGGTAATGGGCTCGTTTGGCAGACCTAGAATTACGAGCATCCATAGGTATAGCTCGTAGGACTACCAAAGCCTTTTGTCACATTGATACAGTAGAACCAAACGCATCGCTCGTCAGAGTAAGATAGGCCCGAGACTACCTGTCAAGGAATTGTTAATCAATACCGCAATTCAGCAAATACATTGAGGAAATAAAGATATAGTACTTTCAGAGCCATAATTTTCTCACACAAATAAAGAAGAGCGGTCCTTTGAACGAATGTGCAAAATGCTTGGCATAAAGTATCTTGCAACTGCGTATTTGTGTAGCTAGAGTGGAGATTATTACCTTAACATAAGAGCACTGGTATCAATAAAGAAGAGCGGTCCTTTGAACGAATGTGCAAAATGCTTGGCATAAAGTATCTTGCAACTGCGTATTTGTGTAGCTAGAGTGGAGATTATTACCTTAACATAAGAGCACTGGTATCAACCAGATAAACTAAATGTGGATAACATGTTAGATGAAGTTTTGGTGGAGGTGTCCTTTACAGAAGGCATAGCCTCAATCACTTACCTGACTCTTGTCAGAATCAAATTCGATATTGAAAGTCTTATTTTCATGTTATTACTAGCGTGTTCCCTTCGACTTCGGCACGGGTATCGTGAATCTTGACGAGTAACATTATGAACTTTTTTTTGACATTGTGCTGTTTTTTTTTACATTATGTAGGTTATTCTACAAGATGTTAATTTAGCACTTAGTTGTACGTGTGGCATAAATGTCATGAGGCTTGTTATCAATCTTTGGCTCTGATATGATGTAAAATCTACTGGAGGTCTAAGCTGTATGTTGTATGTGTTGATGATAATTACATTGGATTCGTGCCTCAAATACGCTTAATTGAGATTCAAAGCTAGAAATTAGTTGCGCATCCACTTTTCCATATCCATTCTGGAAACTGCATATACAAATTAGCTGAATTTAAAAAATGAGAGAGATAAGAAATAATTATATTCACTGTAGACTGTCGGATTACAAGCCATATACATGCTAACAGTGATTCTGTCGTGTGACAGCAGAACCTAGTAAGTCGACTTACTAGGTTTTACATTTTTACGTCATTTTTGAAAAGCCCGTAAAAAGTTCTACTAGTTGAATTTTTTTCTCTCGCTCAGACGCACTCTAAATCGTATATCTTTGTCTCATGTTTCCTAGTAAGTCATCAGAACAGCATTTAAAAAATCAACAAATGATGGCATGTCTACATGCTACGTTTTGAAGATTTTTTTTGTAGGAAATTTGGCGGGAGACTCCGTCGTAAACGCACTTCCTAGTTTTTGCTAAATTTTCATGCCATGATTTCAAGCCGATTGAGTGTAGGCACGGATGCATGCTACAGCGTTTCCGCAGTCATGTTCCAACTGGCATAGAGTGTGGATCGGTGAGGACAGTCGCGAATTAGTTTAACGTTAGTACTGTAGTTAATATCCAGAATATGTCGAGAGGAAAATTCATAACGAGTTTATGCATTACAGAGAGGTGAGTGCAAGCATCATACATTACATATAAGCCAAATGAAATATTAACTCAGGAGTAACATTGCAGTTTGATGTTTTTTTTTCAGCAAAATAAAAGATTATAATTACTACAAACAAAAAGCTAATTCTTGCAATACGGTTTTCGTATTTGAAATATATATTCAAACCGCTGACCTCTATTTATTTTATCTTTCAGAAATGAACCTCTCGAAGAGCGTCAGCAACATGATGAAGAACCTATATCAGATTATGACGATTCTGATGCAGACCCAAATTATGAGCCGTCAGTATCCCCTAGAAGGAAAAAAATTAAATTTTCGGACTTTGATGACGTATCGCTTGCGCCCCTCAAAAACAGGCAGACTTTGAAAAAAGTCAACGAGAATGTGAATGCAAACTGCAGAGTTTCCCAAGAAAGGTCAGACAAGCAAGAAAAGCACCCCCTACTGCTAACATGCCATAATAATTGCAGGCAGAAATGTAGCTCAAAAATCAATGAAGAGAACTTTAGAGAATTGATAAGAACGAAATTCTGGAGACTCAGCTTTGGCGAGCGTAGACTTTTTTTGGATATCAAACAATTTGAAATCAAAGTAAGGCGGCAAGAGGCTCAGCGCTCTTCCAGGAATGTTTCTCTGAAATATTTTCTACCCCTTCCAGTGGAAACTGAAGCTAAATTTGAAAAAATACAAGTGTGCAAAACAATGTTTTTGCATACTTTAGGACTTAAAACAGATGGTATGATAACTTGCCATATACATTCCAAAAAGCGAAGTGTAGAAGGAATTGCACAAACAGTGGATGAAAGGGGGTTAGTTATTAGAGGCATGCTAGAAGAACAAAAAATGAGAACAGAGGAAATTGTCATAAAGCATATAAACTCATTCAATCCGGTAGTATCTCACTATAATTTAAAGCACACCCCGAATAGACGATTCTTGCCACCTGACTTGACCATTAAATACATGTGGCAAGACTTCTGTAATCTACAGAAAATTTCATATGATCTATACAGAAGAATTTTTGAAAAACAGAATATTGGGTTTAAAAAGCCATCCCAAGACGAATGCGCTCAGTGTCTAAAACATAAAGTTCACATTATTCGCCAATGCGACGCAAGTAGTTGCAAGATTTGTTGTCAATTCGAAAACCACAAAAAAAGTTATACGGAAGCAAGACAGCACTATGAAAATGACTCCAATCAAGAGGTAATGCAAGATGAGAAGGTCTATGCTGTAGATATGCAGAAAGTCTTACTCTTGCCCAAAATGTCAACCAAGGAATCTTTTTTTGTTTCAAGGTACTTCGTTTATAATTATATATAATTGTATTAAACTTTTATATACTTCTATATTTGTTGTTGCAGGTTGGTCGTATTCAATGAGACGTTTGCGTCACTTCATAAGGACGGAAATATTTGCGTGATGTGGCATGAGGCTATAAGAGGCAGGTCCGCGACGGATGGTGCATCGGCATACTACAACGTAATAAAAAATTCAGACAATGTTACCAAAAAATTTACATTCTGGGTAGACAACTGTTCTGCTCAGAACAAGAATTGGACACTATATTCTGCTTTTGCGACTTTTGTAAATTGTGAATGGGGTCCAGAAGAGATCACCCTAAAATATTTTGAACCAGGCCATTCATTTATGGCTGCGGATTCGGTTCATGGCCGAATCAGCACAGAAATGAAAAAACACCCAAACATTTATGATTTTGAACAGCTTCTGAAAATAATTGAGCAGTCCTCAAAAAAAACTAAATGTTTGCCTATAAATAATTTTGATTTTTTCCTCTTTGAAGATGGAAGCAAACAAAGAAAAAGCAATAATATACCTCTTCTTGAAAAAATTAAGCTCGCTCAGTTTCGCAAAGGATGCAGACACTAACTTGTTTTATAAAGAATGCCATAATGAAACTGTCTTTCAGGAAGTCGAGTTTTTGAAAAAAAAAGTTGATCTCAAATTCCCTATACATCCTTTTGTCGAGCCACTGGGATTGAACTCAGAAAAAAGAGAAACAATTTTAAAAAAATTGGTACCATCCTTCAAAGATGAAAGAAAGAAACTATTTTGGCAGTTTTTGCCATCTAATGATAATTCCAAAGACTTATGTGTGGTATCAGAGGCTTAGCGCTTAAGTTCTTGTTCTTCTTGTATGTAGACTTGCTGTTTTATGTTCCACCGTTTTTCATTCAAATGTTTATTTTCCAGTTAGTAAGTAGATATGTTACTTTTTGTGTTCGCCTTCGCACATAAATTATATCAAATAAAACCTTAGTAAGTACACTTACAATATCTTTTTTTTTTTATTTTCTCTAGTCGAAATTTTGTAAAAATCAGTAAGTTGACTTGCCATTTTCTGCTAAAGTGTCTTAATTTAATATCGAAAAAGAAACCATGAAAAAAAAAACGTAAGTCACTTTTCTACCATAAACAAAACTATCACATGAATAAAATTGATGCTATCGAATTTAGCAAGTTACATAACCCTTCAGACAATTTTTTTAATATTCATAAAACTTAAACTTTTCGAAAGCCGAATGTTTATTGAAAATATGTTATTTCTCAAACCTGATAAAAAGTGACTTACTAGGTTCTGCTGTCACACGACAGTGATTAGACACAACGCGGGCGCGGTGATGATTTCCCGTAATTCTCCCCAGTATTCCGTAATTTATAACTTTGACCATAACCTCTCTTCAGAAAGCGCAACATATAAATAACCCGTCACATTCGGCATATTCAGTAACGATTTTCTCACACAGCAAGTATCACTGATTTTAAACACATGCAGACCAATACACATAACTTTCTTCTCAGAAATAAAAACTACAGACACGGATCAATCAGCCTCACAAAACTATGCAACCGATAATGCGTAGTTTAGCTGAGTGATTCCTTCATAGATGTGAGCAAACGTGGAATGACTGTTTGCGCCCTAAAAGCCACCTAGTCTGCAAGTTGACATCTCATTTTTTTTTGACGCTTTATAGGTTTTTTACATGATACCCGTGCTTTTGTTACAATAACCAAAATTTCCAAATTAACACGTTAGACTAATACCAAATTTCATATCGTACCTTCGTGCCAGTTTGCATGTCTATAGTTGTAACAGGTAAATGTATATAAAAATGTGACAAGCCTTGGGACCCTTAGCTCGCCTTTCTTACAAAATCCATTCTTAGTTTAAGCCTTACGTAAAGGAACCTCATTACTGCCAATTGTTAGGTGTCCCGCAGGAAACTCTAAGGATATTTGAACAAACCTGCGATTGTTCTTTGACACCTCAACTCGACCCTCGTCAAATTTGTTATTGGTTGACATATTCGATCCATAATTTACTTCCCTTCCAAATTTCATGTTCATAGGTCAAATAGCTTTTGAAATGAATTTCTATAAATTTAACTTGAAACGTGATGTGGTTACAAATTGAAATTACCTCTTATCTCATGTTAAGGACATTATTTCTGAAATATCCAGTTAATGTTTATTATATCAAAGATAAAGCATACTGCTACATCTAAACTGGCATCATTTGAAAAATGCCTCGAAAGCGGAGTTAACGTTAACCACAGCCCCTTAGAAAAGGAATTACAAAAATTTTGATGCAAGCACTCCAGGGGTCAAACATAAAGACTCATATTTGAATCCCTAACTTTAGTTTGTCTTCGCGTGGAAACGGAACATACATATATGTTATATACTTCCGAATTTATAATGTTAGTAGAGTTCTGTATTTATAATATCAGCAGAAGTTAGTAGAAATAGTCACTGAGATAGTGATTCGAATATTGTTTGGCTTTTTCTTTAGTTTCCCATAAATGATTAGGACTCTGAAAACGGGATATAATAATGTTCGGATATGTCCCTGTTTCGTACCACAGTGGACAAAGGCATTTTTACCACGAAAGACTTGGAAACGAAAGACCGAGTTTCTTCCATGTAGCGTTACACTTGCCCAGAAGACGAAGAGCCGCCTCACTGATTTTCGTCAGCTTGTCTATGAGCCTCGCCTGCTACACTTTAATTTTAATGGCAGAGCTTTTGAAAAGTCGACTTCATTTTTCGGCCATTCCAGCTCTTGGTGACTTTAGCGCGTGATCAAAAAGTTAAGGTGCTCAACTTATAGAATTCCTGAGTCTCGAAAATATATTCCTCATTATAAAACAGATTTGTCTTAATGCACGCAAAGAAACTATCTGGCACCATTTTTTGTTGTTGCTTTAACCATTACGTTATTTGTATGGCTGCTACAGCTTTATACTATGGCTGCATTTACATTGTCTGATCCAGTTCTGGCTACGTCCATCCGGACATCCGTAGCTCCCGTTTTTCATTAGTCGCAAACAGTAGCTGAAACTGAAGCTGAAGCGGCATGGCGTGGCCAACGTCGTTACCGCCGATGCTCCTCTTACGACCCGACCTCCACCACCCAAGGCCAGAGATTAATTTATCACGTGGACAATTCTGGTTGTGACTAAAGCGACACATGACAATTCCCGGCCCTTAACCGTATTTGCGAGCCCTTTAATCATGCACGCTGGACGATGACAACGGGATACCTACCGCTTTGCATAGAATATCCGTTAGGGGACGATTGTCGTACGGATGTGCCGATTCGGTATGAGATGACCAGAGGATTACGATGGTGATATAGTAATACTGAAGGTGGGTAATTTCTCGTTAGAGAAACATAGGCATATCTAGGAGTAATCTTAGATAAAACACTAAATTGGAATCCCATCTGGAAGTAGTCCAGGATCTCACTGTGGAGCTGTCGAAGGGTCTCTGGGAATAACTGGGGAATGAGTCTTAGGCAAATGTTTTCGCTTTATACCATGGTTATTAGACCTATGATAACAAATCTGTAGCTCGGACAGGCCTATAAATATTCCTACAGACAGACAAGCAGCACTTTAAGCATTTGGCTCCCGAAATTAGTGTGGAATTGTGAGGAAGCTCTTGGTAGGATAGGAAATAAAGTCCATTTCATAAGGATACTACATACAGGTCTTAAAGGAAACCACACAGCTGACACTGTGGCAAAGGGTGGGGCTAGCAGACCTTCCATAAAGCCAGTGATCGAGATCAAGTACAATATTGTTTAATAAATAATCTCTGTATATGTGAAAGGGAAGACCTTTCAACGCTAGGAGGGATAAAAAGAATTTACCCGGGCTGAGGCAACGACACCAACTTTGACAACAAAGAAGGGAACAGAATCATTGTTGCGGCTAAACAGGAATAGCCTTAAAGCGTTAGTGGGACTGTACACTGATCATTGCAAATTGATTCACCACGTGAGCAGGCTGGCCATGGCGGAAGACTCACAGTGAAGGATCATGATTGACCCACTCACAGAAAACCTAACCTGACATAGACATTAAAGACGTGGATTTCCGTAAATAGTATCACAATGTTCTTCATCCTACATAACAGAGCGGGCTCAACCTATAGATACGGCTATAGATGCTACCAGGCTCGTACATAAACAGATGCACTGTGGCAATAAGGACTTATATAGCTATGGAACCCTAAAGCGGAGGAATCTCAAAAGCAGAGGATGAATCTGTGGACAGGTTTGGAAATAATAGAATTCAGTGTCACGGTGTCAGTCATTAAAATTACGCATGATGCCATCTTTTTGCCTAAGTAAACTATCATTGCGCTCTCCGGGAGAGAGTAATATTAATCTAAATGTGCCAGACATAAATATGACAGGACCGACCTCATTTATTTATACGAGCCTCAGATCTGCTTTGCCCGCGTGGCTTTAAGCCTCCTTTACGGCTGGAGGAGGGGTGCTAAGGCACGAGAATTTCCATTTGCAGGACTTATGGATGGTCGTAAGACACTGTGTTGACATCTTCTTTGATACCTTAGCGCTAAGTGAACAGGTAGGTGTCAGAGTGTTACAGAGGGATCTGGGAATACGATTCAAAAAAAGGCACGATTTGGTGACCCAAAGGCCGCTGCCTGTCGGTGGCAGAAAAAGGTTCCCACGGCCTGTAGGGCCATGATATTCCTGGCAAACACTATGACTTTGTTTTTTCTATCATATGGTAGGAAGTGGTATAGTACACATATTATGTTCCTACAAGATTTGGCGGGAGCAATCATGGGAGCCGCATCAGAGCACAAACCTGTTGGTCAGTATCAACTGTGCTCGCTGAGAGACTTATTATACTTGCTGAATCAATGAACATTCTGGATGTCAGGAGTAAGAATTCATTTAAGGACCTGCTGCCACAAGTGGCTCTAAACAGAAATAACGTGAGGTGAGTTGAAGTTTTGTCTTTCAGAAATTAGGTTATAATTTGTCCCATGGCATCGCTTTACTTCGCTAGGAGCGACGGTCCAAACGCCTCCCACGCATGGAGACGCTCAATTGCCTTTCAGATGGCTCCTGCTTTGGTTCTTCCCGAAAACTATGCGGGCTGTGCATACAATGACCACACGCGGCAGTACTGTTGTGGTATAGGATTCCGATTATCTCATAGACCGTGGCATGTTACATTAAGAGCTAATTTCACCGACATTAATATTTAGCAGTCCCTTGCACCAATGGGAAAATACCTTATCGAAATGCAGTTTGACAGAAGCTGTCAAAGGTCTCTGAATATCAGTGATTTCTATTCAAATGTTGCATAAAGTCGTGAAAAAACGGTTACCTAAATAAGGGTACATTATAGATGTAGTATTATGTCTTTGTGCTTTAGAATTAGGATAATATAGGATTTCAAATTTTTATCATTTCAAAAAAGATGGTCAGTTATTTAAATGTGCTTTACGACTGTTCGTGCATGGCAATCTAGTTTTGTCTGTATATCACTCACAAGATGTTGTACATAATACGTACCTGTAGAAATGTACCCATGTTTGTTATTTTACAAAGAAAAAAGGATATAAAACGTATTTCCCACCGGTTCAACATCTTTTGTTACATCAAAAACAATTTTTGAAAATTTATAATCTAGAACTCCACACCAATATAAAAAATAGCACATTCTGCATTTTTGGGTCCTAAAACATCGATATTCGTGAAAGTAGAAATAGGTCAAAACGTAAAACAGTCGATATCGATCAAACTTGGTTTTTTGACATTTCAAAGGATCCTGATCATTAAAAAAACAATTGCGGGTGAAAAAATTATGGATGGTAGGAAGGAAGGAAGAGTACATCTGAGGGCCAATTTCACCAACATTAATATTTGACGGTCAGTTGGACCAATAGGAAAAGACTTTATCGAAATGCAATTTGACGGAAGCGGTCAAAGCTCTACGAATATCAGTGATTTAAATAAAGTCGTGAAAAAACGGTTTCCTTATAAATAAGGGTACATTATAGATGTAATATCTACTAATGTTAACTTTCATAGAATTTCAAATTTTTTTCGTTTCACAAAAGACGGTCAGTTATTTAAGTGGACCAATGAAAATCAGAGAAATAATAGGCCGATTCTCTAGCTATTATATTTAGTAGGATGTTTTCACTGTTTTTGACGACTGTTCATGCATGGCAATCTAGTTTTGTCTCTGTAACACGTAGAGGGTGTTGTACATAGTACGTACATGTAGAAATGTACGGATTTTCATTATTTTGCAAAAAAAGGATATAAAACTTATTCCAACTGGTTCATCATCTTTTGTTACATCAAAAACAATTTTTGCCAATTTGTGAACTAGAAATCCACACTAAATGTGAACAAACATGACAGTCTGCATTTCTGCGTCCTAAAACATCGATACTCGTAAAAGTATCCGCATCCAACTATTATTCATCTTCTAGATATTATAAGTCAGAATCAAAAATACCTATTTATGAAAACACATCTCCAAACATCGTTACATTTTCTTGTTATTTCTATTATTATAACATGTCTGGGATATCAATTGCTTGAAAACTGATCTGCACATCTGCAGTGTTGCCGAACCGGCAAAAGAAAACGGAATCAGATAGTGTCGTTGAATTCGGTACAAGGAAAATGCTGTCCCAAGATAAGTGGTATATCAAGGACCTTTGAGTCATGAAAAACGTCTGTTATTGTATTGGGCGCGCACGCAACATGTTTTCTGAGCGTATAATTTCTATATTACAACTTCTACAATGTGCATACTGATCTGCCTTTCACAGTACCTTGCAACCATTCTGGAAACTCCTTTTTCGATTCTTGCTTATAGTATTGTGAATATTTTTCTGTTTTACTCCTGAACTCATGAACTCACCTCTCATTTTAATTAAATATATATTTTGAAAACAGGCAGGTTTCGGTTTCTGTATTGCTTGTCCGGTCATTAGGTAATGACGGTAATCTACCAGTCTGTACCTTTTGTATGCACAAAAATCAATTCAGGGCAAACGGAGTAAGGGATGAGAATGTGCGTTCGTAATCATAGGCAACCCAAATCTACGCCTCTCAAGTGCCCGATTGCCTGAGTGTGTATGCATTTGTGTGTATGATTGATATGGGGAATAAAACTATGAAGACTACATAAAATTAACAGTAGATGTCTTATGGGGATTCGGTCTCAAAACTTCCAAAATCCGCCACCAGAGGCGCTGGCGTCGCGCGCCATTGACAGGTTGTTGGACGGAATCTGTAATCATGAGTTGGGGATTCCGCCGCTAGATGGCGCTGTCAAACCAAACGGAATCTGTGTGTCATTGGACACCTGTCATGCGTCATTGGGCATCTCACGCATAGATGGCGTTAAAACGTCATCTGTCATACGTCATTGGACACCTGTCATTGATGGGTTGAGCATCTCGCGCATAAATGGCGCCGATTTGTTTGGCGCTGTACAAACCAAACGGAATCTATGTGTCATTGGACAGCTGCCATTGATGGGTTGGGCATCTCGCGCATAGATGGCCAGATGCCGCACCTGTCTGGTGTTGGCGTGGATTACGGGGGGCAACGTGTATACAGGGGTGCATCGAAAAATAGCGGATCGATGGACCGACGGTATATCGTTAAATCGTATATAGCAAGGCGTGACCTAAATAGCGTGGTGGGCTCCTCTGGTCGGTCGGTCGGTCGGTCAGAATGTCTCATAACCTGTATACGATGTACTGTTATTATTATACAGGATGATACCGTTCAAAATGAAAATAGTATAATGGATATTTTATTGAAACATATAGTATATATAACAATAAGGTTGATTGGTGTGTGTGTGTGTGCCATGTTTTGAATACCCGCGCTTGAACAACTTGCAACAAGAAATTCCGACAATATTATTTCGCAAACCAGAGGTATTTTCAATAAAACTACATATCAGGGAGTACTTTAGATGTTGATACTAATCGACTCAAATCATTGTTCGACAACTGATTTGGTTCATGACAGACAAGAATCAAATTATGTATTTCACGGTTCAGTTCTGGTTGTTTTTTAATTTTTTCCCTAAACTTCAGGTAACCCAGGAAATATGTCTCTTATCCGTCCTCTGTTCAACACATCAGTAAAATCGTTAGAAAATTCTATATATGACATATTATTATAAAAGGTATAGGACCGTCCTGCGTTTGATTGAAAAATAGCATTGATTCGAGCCCTATCGGGTATATCAATTGAAAAATTATCAAGAAATTTAATGGTAGGGAATGATGCTGAGAAATAGTTGTTTGGAGACACAATGGTAATCAAGTCACCGTTTGTTGATTGGAAAATATGTTGTAAAGTGTATTGACGTAATTCTGTAGGAACATAATCGACAAGAAGTTCAGGCTGAGATGGGATAATCATTTCGTTTAAGTCTAGTTTCCATATAAACATATCATGTGCAATATATAATCGGTAATTTGAAAACTCTGGAGCAATAGCTAAAAACATAAAATCTGGAATAATATCACACAAATTTTTGAGGATCGGCTGCTTACGAGTTGTAGATCTTATAGTTGTTGTTGTTTTTGGTATTGCTGATGCGGTGGTAGACGTTGGGATTGAATCATATTTGTTTTTTCTTCCATATAGATATTGTACTGCATTTATATCATCAACATCTAGACCACGAATCTCATGCTGATAGAAGGCAAACATAATAGCATTCGGAGAAGCACTATGTGCTATGCCGAGAGCATGTCCAATTTCATGAACCAACACCTGATAGAGAATGATGTCAAAAATCTCAGATAGCAAATATAAATTCGTTTACCCCCCAATCAAAATCTTGACTGAAAAAAAATTAGGCAGCAAATATACAATAATCATACACGAATTTACTATATTTCTAAATTTCTACTCTCATGTGCAACTTGTAATTGGAATTTCCGCCGGACAAACGATACATTCATGTATTACTAAGAAATTATATAAAAAATACTGCAACCGCAATGAATGTTGTTTTCTCGATAAAAATGGTACTGAGAATATGATGCATATAATATGCATATTTACGATACAATTATCTCATGCACGCGTGTGTTATCTCAACCACGTATTTATATTTAGCGAGCGCATGCAATAGTCATCATTGTTTCACACTTAACGCACAACGCTGCAAGCTGGAACAACGGCCGCAGTACAATAGTGCTTCGAGAGAGACGAGATAGCGAAAATTTTAAAAAAAGTAAGTGCTATTTTATTTAATATTTTTCTTTTTTATGTCTCTAAGTGCAACTGTTTTTTCGTGTTATGCTTCAAAATAGTTAGACGACTCAATTTTTTTATAGATGGATTTATCAAAAATTAATGCTGCGTCTTCGATTGTAGACCGCAAACCTATCAGAAAATTAAAGGACCTACCAGTCGGGACACCATTTGCAATCCAAGCAGCTAAAGTGGTCAAGTCGAAATTTGGGGAAGCCGTGCTACTAGATTTAGGACCGGAAGTGCTATTTCTACCACAGCGGGTGACGGAAACGTACCAGCCGGTCATCGACGAACTTTTTCACGGAAAATACTCGATCATCTTCCAAGGGGAAGTGGACGTAGGGAAAAGCCGACCGCTAGCATCATTCAAAATAGTGGAAAATTAACAAAGCAGAGAACAGGAGGAGGAGGACAGGGTGAGCATTTTTATATATTTTTGAGTAATGTGTTTGCTTGAAAAAAAAAATGTCGTCTTTTCAAATGTCTTCAAATAAGGTTAAAAAGATCATCAAACAAACAGACGGTGTTCTACTATCAATTGTTAGTCTACGGAAAATTTTATTTGATAATTTTACAATCAGAGACGCGGAAGTGTGGCTGAAACGAATAGAAAAACAAATTAGATTATGTAAACGGGTAATTCGTAGTAGAAGGCAAAATAAATTATCTGTAGGGACCTGTAGAAAAGTAGAAACAAATTTGGGGCATTTTAAACATTTTAGAAAGTTGATTTTAACTAGACATATTGGGGCAGGACTTCACTTAACATTGGGTCAGAGGGTTAGATGGGAAAATGTAGAATCGAGCTTTCAAAGTAGAATAAAAACCGGTTCCATAGCTAATTTGCGTCATAAGGACTTGAATCAATTTTTAGCAGATTGTGTAGTTGTTTTTAAAAGGAAAATTAGGAATATTTTGAACACCCATTGTGCGCTCAAAGTAAATACAACATTTTGCGGGGAGTTTATTAGGAAATCGGGGGATAATGAAATTTTGGGAATTAAATATATTAATACTAAAAATCATATTATTGATACATCAACTCAAATAGACGAGTGGTTTAAGATATATGTGAAAGATAAACTTTTAAACGAATTATCGGAATTTGCTGAAAAAGATTCGGGATTTGCGTTAAATAAAATTATTTCCTTAGTTGTTAATATCAGTAAATATCAATTGGGAAACGGTTCATCTTATATTAGACTACCAGAACCGATTATAAGGAAAAATGCTTGTATAAACATTAAAAATATAGATCAAAATTGCTTTTACTGGGCCATTGTAAGCGCTCTTCGGACTCCTAGCAAAAAAAGACATGCAGAACTAACCTCCTCATATCCACACTTTACTGACGTTTTACAAACAGAAAATTTAGATAGTCCTATGCTGCTAACAAAAATTTCAAAATTTGAAAAGATGAATAACATTTCAGTCAATGTTTACGCTTTAGAATTGATCGAAACAGAAAAAAAATCATTTTACATAGTAGTACCAGCAAGATTAACGGAAAATAAACGGGATACGCATGTTAATTTACTTTTAGCTCAAAATAAATATTATCCGCGTTTAAATGATTATGATGCTCCTCCACCAGCGCCAGCAAATGAAGATAATGATTCAATCGATGAAATTAAATATCACTATTGTTGGATTAAAAATCTTTCGCGTCTTATTAGTAGCCAGTTAAATAAACATCGTGAGAAAAAATTTATTTGCGATAGATGTCTGAACTATTTCCATCAGCAAAATAAATTAGTTGAACATGAAAAACTGTGTTCTAAATTTAATAAATATAAAATTAACCTTCCTAAAGAGAGCTGCGTTGAATTTAAAAACTTTACATACCAACAAAATACTCCTTTTGTTGTTTATGCAGATTTTGAATGTCAATTAGAAAATCATAAAGAAAGTAGCGTCGTAAATTTAACTAAAACCATAAAATATCAAAAACACGTTCCGTATAGTGCTGGTTTCTATGTAAAATGCAGCTATGATGATAGCCTTTCTTATTTCGAGAGCTTTCGAGGTGCAGATTGTATGGATTGGTTTGCAAATCGTATGGCTGGTGTTGCGCAATTTGTAAACTCAAAAATAAAAACAAGCGTACCTATGATTGAAAAATTAGACACATGTAAGGCAACATCATGTCATATTTGCGGTAAGAGATTTTCAAAAACAAAAAAAGACATAATCGTTAGAGATCACAACCATTTCAGTGGAGAGTTCAGAGGTTACGCACACCAAGCATGCAATCTGAACTTTAGAAAATTGTTTGTTGTGCCGGTTATATTCCATAATTTAAGTGGGTACGATAGTCACTTTATGATTTCGAATTTATGTAAAAAAGGTCGCTTAAGTCTACTTCCCATCAACAAAGATAAATACATCTCCTTTACGCTGCACTCAGATGAAAATAACATTAAATTGCGGTTTATAGACTCTTTTCGATTTATGGGGGCGTCTCTTGATGAATTAGCTTCAATTTTAGCAGTATCAGAAAAGAAAATTTTACAAAGGGAATTTCAAAATTTAGATGAAGATAAATTCAAATTATTAACACAGAAAGGAGTTTTCTGTTACGATTACATTGATTCGTTGAAAAAATTAAATGAAACGACTTTGCCCCCAATTGAAAAATTTTACAATAAATTAAACGATGAAAGTGTAAGTGACGAGAAGTATGCTCATGCGCAATCTGTTTGGCAACAGTTTAACATTAAAACATTAGGAGAGTATTCTGATATATATTTAAAAACAGATATTCTGCTTCTTGCCGACGTTTTTGAGCAATTGCGTAAAAAATGTTTCTCCACCTATGGTCTGGATCCTGCGTGGTACTATACAATGCCCGGATATACGTGGGACTGTATGCTCAAATACACTGGGTGTAAGTTAGAACTACTAAAGGATCTAGATATGGTGATGTTTTACGAAAATGCTATAAGAGGTGGAATTTCGGTGTGTAGCAACCGATTTTCGGAGGCCAACAATAAATATATGCCCGAATATGATCCTGAAAAGCCGTCCAAGTACCTTATGTACCTGGATGTGAATAGCTTATATGGGAAGGCTATGCAGCAACCCTTACCCTACGGAGGGTTCAAATGGGTAGATGATGTAACATCGTTTGATGTGATGTCAATACCCGACGACTCTGACGTAGGGTACGTGCTACAAGTCGATCTATCGTACCCACAAGAACTGCACGATAAACACAAAGATTTTCCGTTTGCGGCAGAACGTAGCGTACCACCCAGCGACGGCGGGGTAAAATTGCCGAAATTAATGGCAACACTTACGGATAAAAAAGAGTACACGGTTCACTATAAAAATTTAAAACAAATGCTAGCTAATGGGTTAAAGTTAACGAAAATCCATAAAATTTTACAATTTAAACAAGCAGCCTGGCTGAAACCCTACATCGAGTTGAATACTCGATGTAGAGCTGCAGCCCGGAATGATTTCGAAAAAAATCTTTTTAAATTAATGAATAATGCAGTATTCGGTAAGACCATGGAAAATATACGTAAGCACCGCGTATGTAAAATCGTTAAATCTTGGGGTGGTCGCTATGGGGCAGCAAACTTGATTTCGAGTTTTCGGTTCCACAGTCGCACAATTTTAGAGGAAAATCTGGTGGTTATCGAATTGAACAAGGATGAAATAACGTTTAACAAACCTCTGTATGTAGGGCAGGCAATTCTAGACCTATCGAAACTAGTCATGTACGATTTTCATTACACCTATATGCTACCAAAAATGGGTGCAGAAAGGTGTAAGCTCATGTACATGGACACAGACAGTTTTATCTACGAATTGCAATGTGAGGATGCATATGAGGAGATCATTAAAGCTGATTCCAGTAAATTTGATACTTCGGATTATCCTGAAAATAACATATATAAAATACTGCGTAAGAACAAAAAGGTGCCGGGTCTAATGAAAGATGAAAATAACGGTAAAATTATGACACATTTTGTTGGACTTCGAAGCAAAATGTATAGTTACAAGGTGCAGGGTGGGAAGGTGGTTAAAAAATCTAAAGGGGTTAAGTACAATGTTGTTAAAAATAAAATTGCATTTGAGGATTATGTTGAATGTTTGAAAGAATTTAAGGAAAAAACAGCTACACAACGCTGTATCAGGTCGTATGCACACAACGTATATTCTGTTGAACAGTCAAAAATTAGTTTAAGTCCGTATGACGACAAACGTTATTTAATTCCGAACAGTTTTGACACACTTCCGTGGGGGCATTACAGTATCTTATAATAGCGTTTTTTTTTTGTTATAGATGAATGCCCCAACATTATCAGAGTTAGCTGTTAGAAAAATTTGCGAATCAATAACATCATCAGCAGTAGAATTCATGGAGCAGTCTCCACTACCATGGAAATTAACTACGGAAATTGTGAAACAATTTCCTTTATATAAATGGCACGCTATGATTAAAGAAGCCAAAAATGATCTTGATTCTTCATATACAGGAATTAACTTTATTAGATGTCACAAAGAAATAGATCCAAATTTAATTCACACTATATTAGGAAAATCAGATTGGGGTTATGTTTTTGAAGATTATTCTAGTTACTGTCTATGGACAAGTGGATATTGGCTGGACCAATATTACCTACACGTATGTAAAAATTGTTTATCTAAATTTAAAGAAATACATAAAACTTTAAATAAACGTTTATTTGCCTGCTATGACCATTCTCACGAGGTTCACGATGCACATGACATTATTTTGAACGTATACCAAAAAAAAGTATAATTGGTGTCACAGCTGCTTTAAAAGCGTAGTGTTTGAACTAAAAGACCAGGAATCTTGCAGAGATGCCTTACATGATAGGTCTAGAAATAACATCCGAATCCGATTTGATGAATCTGATGTAGACAGCGATATTGAGTTTTAAAAAAAAAACATCACAGCAAACAAATTACAAAAAAATATATAAAAAGCGTTCATCCGTCCTCCAGTTTCTCTCTATCTATTGTACTAACATTTATATATATATTTTTTTTCAAACATGTATGTAGTACTAACATTTATATATATATATATATTTTTTCAAACATGTATGTAATTAGATTTAATAAATGAATATTTATAAAAAGATGTTTTATTGATTTCGTTAGATTTTTCTAGTAAGAAGAGTTCACAACAACAACAACAACAAGATGTCCTGATAGCTTGAGTCGTCAGAGGTGTGCAACATCAGAAGCAATGTTAGTGCGTGGTTGGAGTTCAAAACTTAGCGTGTTCAAAAACAAAAAAAAAAAACACGCACACACATAATACTAACATTACTTCTGATGTTGTGGCGCGGTTCTTCGGGCTATCAAGACATCTTTTTGGTATTTTTGAACAAAGTGTGCACGTCACGTGCGTCACGTATCACGTCACGTGCGTCACGTATCACGTCACGTGCGTCACGTATCACGTCACGTGCGTCACGTGTCACGTCACGTGCGTCACGTGTCACGTCACGTACGTCACGTGTCACGTCACGTCACGTGTCACGTTACGTGACGTATATCATAATGAAACGACAGATATGCATTTTTACAAAAACTTTATTAAAATCGTTCAAGATCATTAGCGATCCTATGTCTATAGAAAAATATATGTTGTCCTAACGCTATATGTTGTAAAGTACAGCCTACGAGCTTAAATGTATACAATTTTTGAATAGCATCTGAAAACGTATAATTTTGATCATTAAAACTAGCTCGAACAATCTTAAGCGCATTATAATAATAGCTTGGAAATTCAACAGTTTCTAGCATAGACATATACGGTACTAAAAGTTCATTATTTGCTTCTAAAAGAGCGTTCACGTCCATTTCTGAGAGGTAGAAACTAATGTTGTGCTTGGTTATTTCGAGAATTTTCGTACTATCATAGATTAGTCGTCGAATTCTGCAATAGTCACCGCACTCGATTTCGACAGGATCATACTTGTCAGGAAGGTTCTTCTCCTCCTCCTGCTCCTCCGTCTCCTTCACCGTTACCACATTGAGCTGGGTGATTAATTGTTCCCACTCATAGGAACTGAAAGATAGTTTCAACCGTGATGAGTTCCACACAATTACAGCAGGAGTAAATGATCTCGCTGGGCTTAGACCGCATCCAATTTGGTATGATCCATTTGGAAACTGCGTGTACAGCAGATAATGGTCCTCGTTCTTGGCCGCTTCTTCGTACCTTTCCAGAATAGCATCCAGCTCACGGTCGTAGTTTACAGATGATTCGTGTGAGCTGCTGGTGGTGAGGTCAAACTCGCTGCAACTTGAACCACTACCACTGGTATCCATTTTTTTTTTTACTAGCTGCCTGACTGACTGACTGACTGACTGCAACCGACTGAGAACTCACTTTTAGCAGAAACCCCCCCACCCCATACACCTAGACGATCGCATCATTGTCAATCCAACTATTATGTTTTGCATCAAGGCCAAGCCATTTGACGTACATTTTTTTACCTTTACGACGTAAAACTTTTTCAACTAAATAAACATCTGGATTGGCTGTTTTCTGTAATTCTTCGTCATAAAAGGCTCCTTTGATCGGTGCACCTTGCATATCTTCGAGCATGTACGTTGCAGGGTTGGTAATATTAATTTTAGTAACTTTAAATAATTCCGTTGTCCAGCTTGGAACGTATCCCTTGTCGAATAGCATTTTGGTTTTGCTGATGCGTACAATGTCACCAACTTTAAACTTACGCGGGCCCGCGATTTTTAAATGAGTATATTTTCGATTTAAGATACATTTTTCGTTGGATTTATTAATTTGTGATGGTTTACATCCGATGGTTTGATGACGTGTTCCATTGTATTCATTGGTAATGCTTTGTAATATATCAATCCATTTATACGATCCCATTAAGCTAAAGTATTTGTAAAGTTTATTTTTCAACGTCCTTATGGCTCTTTCAGCAATGGCCGCTTTCTTGATGCTATATGTACTATAATGATTAATATCATGCTTCTTCATTAAAGTTTGAAATTTACTATTGTAAAATTCTTTACCTTGATCAGATTGTAGATTTTTCGGCGTACGTTCCGTATGTGCGAGGATATCCGAAAACGCACGAGTTATCTCCTCACCCGTCTTTGTCTTTAACGGTCTAGTCCACATAAACTTGGAAAAAGAATCGATTACGACGAGAATTAATTTGAAATTTTTATTTTGATGAGCATAAGGTCGCATTTCAGCCAAGTCCGTCTGCCATAAATCGTCTAAGCCTTTAATGATGGTACGTCGTCTTAGATAATTTTTTCGAGCAGGCTTGTGCAGCTCGTTAACTAGTTGTAGCTTCTCCTTGGCGTACGTCATCATGTTTTAACGCTTTAAATTGTTGTTCCATCGGCTTTATACGCTTAGCAAGATCGAATGTTTTCAATGATATATATGATGTGCGTCCTTGCAAAAGTTGTAATTCATTCAATGATATTTTTCCTTATTGGAGTCAAATCGGTATGAGACTTAATTGTAGCCAACTCCTGTTCTATTCTTGTTGTTATATTTGCAATAGAGTCATCTACATATTTTTTTGTTGCCATATGTTTACCAGAAGTAGGCGGATTTCTCGAAATAAACTCTGTTATTTGATCTGTTTTTGCTGTTATTTTTTTTAAATCAATCACTGAAGTATCTACGTATTTTTTAGTTGCCGCATCTGAATTATCTGTGGGATCTTTTATATTACACAACTTTACGTTCTTGAAGTCAACATTTCCATCAGAAGTATGGGGTAGTGTTAACTTTGGCGGTGTACGCATATACGGAAGTGTCTTTTGTTTATCAAAGCGACGTCCGAATTTATCAAGACTCATCGTGTAAATGAAAGACCAAGGAACTAGATTACTGTATTATATTAGCTTCTTTTAGCTCGTTGAGGATGGCTACTATTTCATTATCATGCGACGTATTGCCAGCTTCCTGAGATGCCATAAGGAGTTTAAGTCGATCGATTAATTCATTGGGATCATCCCAGTACACGTATTCGATTGGTTCCTCGTTGTATGTCAAGTAATCACCGATACCTTTTCCTGTTGGCGGTTTTGATGTTGATGATGTTGTTGTTGTTGTTGTTGAGGGAGTGGATCTTGTTAATGATCGACTAAGTGGACTACGTATTTTTGTAGATGTTGATCGTGTGACAATTGTACCTTTATTTTTCTGCACATCTTTAAAGAGAGGCTTAATAATGTGATTATATTTAAATCCTGTCGAACCTTTTAGGCGTCCAAGCGAATCTAAATGAACACCGGTACTTTGCAATAGATTTTTATAGGGTTGTAAATCTGCATCTGCATAGTTTGGGTCATTATAGAATAAAAGTTGATACAGCCCAGGTGTGCCACGAAACCATGTACCTGCTAAGTTTGTCCCCTCAGGTAATATCTGTATTTGGCCAGTCGCTCTATCAAATTTAATTCGGCGTTTACCTAACATCCAACCAATGTTGTCGGTATATATAGGTCCATAATTTTTATCAATTTTATCGTTTTGTGTCCAAAAATCTTGTAAATAATTATGGCTTATTGGGGGATATTGATCTAAGTATTCTTCTATTGCTTCTTGTGAAAAATCAGCAGGACGCATTTCTTCAGGTAGTGGTGGTGTTTCAGGTCTCGGCGGTATATTACCTTGTTCATCAGTTGAAGCCACGTCTTCTAAATTGAGATAGTTTGGGTTCTGTGTGAATACATCATCATCATCATCATCCTGTTTCAATTTTTCCTCTTTTTTAATAATAAATGAAGGATGCTGCTGAGTCTTAGCTATTTGCTTAAGAGGTTCAGATATTGGTTTGAAAAGTTTTCTAATAGATTCATCTTCTGCAGTTCGACCTAACTTTAAAGTAAGATACTTTTTACGTATAGCTCGAGCAAGTTCTGCGATCTTTCTTTTATGACTAGCAACGGCAACTTGGTCCTTTGACATCATGTTACTGAATGATGGCGTACATGATAAGCCTACAATTTTATGTACTTATCAAATCCTACTCTGTATCGACCATAATTAAGAGGAAAGTCTTTAACAATAACTAACGTACCGTACTTTTCTGCCCAACATTCCGAACACATCTTTTTGAATTCATCAAAAGTAACATCTGGAGATACATGCTCATCAAATATATGTTTTAGATTAATTTCATCCTGCTTAAATAGTACTATAATGTTACAGTTGTCTCGTATGAGCTGTTTTGGAATTTTAGAGTATGTTTGGCAGAGATATGCAGCATCGATATCTTTATGACGACACATGGAGTAATACTCTCGAATTTTCTGCTGACCGTCACACGACACGTCGTCAAATATAAATATAGAGCTATTTTTAGCCTTACTTGGACTTATAATTTCCTCGTTATCCTTAAATGGGAAATAGCCAACACCCTTAGCAGCGGAAATCACTTCTTGAAGCAGTTGATACTTTGGTTGATACAACGATTTTGAATAAACGTAAACATTTTTAAACTTAGCACCGTTTGGATGGAAAAGCAGCGCCAGCATTACGTTCGTTTTTCCACATCCGCTTGGTCCGCAGATGATAGCGCGAAACGAATTCGGTAACAATTTACCATGTTTACTATGTTGAGTTTTTGCTGTAAAATCCAAGTTATCATTGGGTAATGACTGCTCTTGTTGAACAACCTTCATCGTGTGGCGTTCGAATAAGGAATGTGTAAAAGTATATATGTAGATATTGCTAACGCATCATCAACAGTTCTCATGTTAACGTACAAGGGTGAAGGTGTTGTAAACTCTCTGATAAATAATCTTCCGATAGAACTCCACGTACCTTCGTATCAGTTCCTGGGACGTAAGTGTGCGACAGATTAGGATATTTTTTTTTTCATTCTCACACATGTATATGTATATTTTCAGCGGGGACTAAATTAAAGAAGAGGTTAGCACGAGGAGATCCTGGAAAGAACCCATTGGATCGTGCTGCAAGAGACCACGATATTGCATACGCCTTATACAAAAATTTGAAAGACAGGCACAAAGCTGATTGGATTCTTGAGAACCGAGCCTGGGAACGTGTAAAAGCACCTGACGCTTCACTAGGAGAAAAGACTGCAGCTTGGCTAACAACTACCGCAATGAAAGTTAAGCGAAAATTGGGTATGGGGCAGAAGAAATCATCTTTTCGACGAGGTGTTCTCACGAAAATCACAAAGTCCTTGAAGAAAAATGCTCCCACCACCACGACATTAAAAAAGTCTGCATTGGTTGCTCTTAAAGCGGCAAGATTAGCGGTGAAGAGTGCAGGTGGAAAACATAAAGTTCGACTACCGAGAATAATTCCGATCGAAGGCAAATCTGGGGGATTCCTACCCTTGATCCCCCTTTTCGCCGGATTAAGTGCCTTGGGGGCGCTCGCAGGGGGAGCTGCAGGTGTGGCCAAAACGGTCGTTGATGCCAAGAATGCACAAAAGAAATTGGAGGAAGACCATCGCCATAACAAAGCTATGGAGTCTTTGGGCAAAGGATTGTATTTGAGAAAAAATGCTAAAGGTGGTTATGGGTTGTACCTCAAAAAAAAAAGTCAAAAAAACTAAACATCAAGCTACCCAAGAAAGCGCTTTATGATTATGAAATAAAGCAATATGCGAAGCTCTTGAACATACCTCATTTCCGAGGTGTCTTCATGCGTGACACTTTACCACGAGACGGTCCACGTAAAAGAGAATGCGCCGTCGTGAACTTAGATATTTCACAAAACAACGGAACTCATTGGGTAGCTTATAAAAAGATAAACAACAACGTTGAGTATTTCGATTCATTTGGTAACCTGAAGCCTCCACAGGAACTTGTTCGATATCTGAAAAACGCTAAAATTTTCTACAACAACGATCCTTACCAAACTTATAATCAAGTTAATTGCGGACAATTGTGTTTGAAATTTCTAAACAATAACAACAACAACAACGATGGATAATAAAACATTATCGGAATTTACATTAGAAGAGTTTGAGAAGAATATTCCGCCGCTGGAATATTTAATAAGCAATGTGAGACCTGCAGAATTATTGAGTATATGGCACAAACTGCCTGCAGAATACACATCCAATTTTGATCTTCAAATACGACTTCCATGCTATGTTCACTACAACAGACCTGATTGGACAACACATTGGGATGGACCGGCTACTGCTCAAGCAAATTGTTATTTCTGTAAATTATCCATTCGAAAATAAACAAAAAAAAAAACTTGAATAAATGCTTAGTACACAGCTATATTTTTTCATTCATCATGTCGCAGTTGTTGAGAGTCAATAGCACTACTCATATATTTTCATTTCGTCCTTCAACACCGATAGTGTTGGATCCGAAAAAAGATTATGAATTGGCGCTTAGGTCTTTTACTTCATACAATTCCATACCGAATATTGAAAAAGGAGATAAATTTTATTATATCGACCGGATAGGTGGTGGTGGTGGTCAATTAAAAGTCATCGAGTTTCCGACAGGTTGTTATGAAATTACCGACATAGAAACATTTATACGAACGCAAATGAATCTTGAAAATGAAGTTGCTCCTCCGGATGATTATTTTTCTCTAAAACCTAACAATAATACACTGCAATGTGAAATCTTTAGCAAGTATTATAAAATAGTTTTTACAGAACCGAATAATCTTGGACATCTATTGGGATTCTCGAAAAAAGTTCTTAATCCTGGTCAAAAGCATTCTTCTGATTTACCTGTAAACATAATAAAAGTATCAACCATACACTTTGATGCTAACATTACGTCGGGAGCCTTTGACGGAGACACGCCTGCACACACGATCTACGAATTTGCTGTGACAGCCGATCCTGGATACGCTATAGTCGAAACACCTGTAAATTTACTATATCTACCTGTTATACCGAAACAAGAAATAACCAACATCACAGTGTTGGCTTTAGATCAAGACGGTCGTCCTGTAAACTTTCAAGGTGAAACTAGTACTCTTGTGTTGGAGTTGAGAGCGAAGCGCAGATGGGATTAGTGATTATAAGACATAGTGGTGCTTCCAAGGCAACTTCAGTATTACCCCAAGCACCTAAGCGACGACATCTACTACTAACTACATCAAATATCCTGTTTCTACGCTCACTTGGATATCATGTCAACAACAACAAGAAATCATGTACAAAAAGAGAAAAACTGAGGAGGCAGCAGCAGCAGCAGCATCACATACTTCTCCGATGTTTGATCTATATCGATCTCCAGCATTCGATGAATCTATTCGCAAGGCTGAGTATAGATCTTATACGCCGTTCATCAAGTCATTTAATTGTAATGATGTTGTGGAATTTAGCATCAATCAAGTAGATTCGTTCTTTGCAATGAACGCTTCCCTTCTATCTATCAAGGGAAAGTTGAAATAACTGGAGGAGGAGGAGCAGGAGATGTATCTTTAGCTCCAAACTTTGGTGCCTTCCTATTTGACTCTTGCACTTACAGTGAATCCGCTAGAGAAGTTGAAACAGTACGTGATCCTGGTATTGTAAGTACTGTCCGAGCTTACGTATGTTACAGTGAGGAAGACTCAAATCATATGGCTATAGCTGGATGGAACTATCCTTCAACACCTATAATGGCGTCAACACATAACAAGTCTTTTAGCTTGCTAATGCCGCTTAAACATATTTTCAACATTTTCAATGATTATCCTATGATTACGTGTGGCAGACAAACTCTCAGATTGTGAGAGCTAGAAACGATAACGATTGTATCATTATCAAGGAAAAAAACTGGAACGACGACGACGGCGACGACAGCGAAAATAACTATTGAAAGCATGGAACTGAAAATCAAACATATTTACCCGAGTGATGATGTGAAAGAACAACTTTTGAAAGCTATTCAAACTGATAAGCCGATACTTATACCGTTTAGAAAATGGGATCTGAATGAACTGCCTGCAATTACCGCAGATGCGAGAAGAGAAATATGGTCAGTTAAAACTAGCACCGCAATCGAAAGACCACGTTTCATTATAGTATGTTTCCAAACCGGTAAACGTGACGTCGCAACCTCAGACCCTACCCTGTTTGATCACGTGAATGCTGCTAGTATTCGAGTATCTTTAAATGGTGAATACTATCCCAACGAACGTATGCAATTGGACTTTGCAAACAATCACTTTACTGAAGCTCATTTAACTATAGCGACTTTCAAACCAGCTATACAAACTTCTTCTTCTCCTCTGAAGAGATGTCTTTAGATTATACCGCTTTTAAAAATCGCGCTTTGTTTGTTATTGACTGTTCCAAACAAGAGGAAACCATGAAATCATCAACTGTTGATGTTAGATTGGATATCGAAGCCGATACTGGCTTTCCAACCAACACCAAGGCCTACTGCATCATTTATACATGACTGCTTAATCGAGTACTTCCCCCTCCCGAAGTTATTTAAAACCATCTCGTAAGCAACGAAGGACTCTCAGTTCCGCATCAGACATCATGAGGATCGCGTTGTTGACATTCAAGGCTTTACAGTTGACGGATTATTCGTACCTAAAGAACTATGTATCGAAATTGGTTTCAAGAAAAGTCATTACATCTTTACACCTCCGCAACTTTTTCTACATTAAATACTAAAGACAAGAAAACTGTCGCTTACTTGGAGAAGAATTTCCATGGGCTTAAATATTCTTCCGGCGACGTTAAATATTCCAAGTTAAATGAAATAATTAAAAATAAGGTGATATATGCGGCTCTGACTATGTCTACGTTCGTGGAGAACAGAAAGCAAACTTTTTACTCAAGAATGTCACATTTTTGGTGTTTTTCCCAACATTATTGATGTTTGCAAGTATGATGGTACACCGTGTGCTACTGGAAACTTGTTGCTGATTCCAATCCATGCCACACCAACGGACAATTTCCTGTACCCAGAGAAATGTTGAACGTCTACGCCACTGGTTTTCAAATATCATATTACCTATGTAGTTTTTTTCTATTTTCAATAAAATATTAAACGTATTATTGTAGTTTTATTGAAAATACCTCTGGTTTGCGAAATAATTGTCAGAATGTCTATACTATTTTCATTTTGAACGGTATCATCCTGTATAATAATAACAGTACATCGTATACAGGTTATGAGACATTCTGACCGACCGACCGACCGACCAGAGGAGCCCACCACGCTATTTAGGTCACGCCTTGCTATATACGATTTAACGATATACCGTCGGTCCATCGATCCGCTATTTTTCGATGCACCCCTGTATACACGTTGCCCCCCGTAATCCACGCCAACACCAGACAGGTGCGACATCGGCGCCATCTATGCGCGAGATGCCCAACCCATCAATGGCAGCTGTCCAATGACGCATAGATTCCGTTAGGTTTGTACAGCGCCAAACAAATCTACGCCATCTATGCGCGAGATGCTCAACCATCATGACAGGTGTCCAATGACGTATGACAGATGACGTGTAACGCCATCTATGCGTGAGATGCCCAATGACGCATGACAGGTGTCCAATGACACACAGATTCCGTTTGGTTTGACAGCGCCATCTAGCGGCGGAATCCCCAACTCATGAATACAGATTCCGTCCAACAACCTGTCAATGGCGCGCGACGCCAGCGCCTCTGGTGGCGGATTTTGGAAGTTTTGAGACCGAATCCCCATAAGA